>OX104064.1:24817173-24846878 GCA_944474145.2 Dicrocoelium dendriticum
TAGCTTCCATTACTCACGAGAAACTTAAAGTATTATTCGTAGTTCATACCTAATTTTGCATCTATGGCTGATCCATCATTCACCTTGTTGATTGAAAACAAATTTATCTTATAAGACAAAGAGGTGAATTTTCTTCTAAAGCGTTTGAAAATGCTTGCCTCCGGTTGTGTTCTCAGAAAGGTTTCTCCAAAAATACCAACCGTGCTTTTCACGAATGTTGCCCCAAACGTTATATATGTGTGTTAGAGCAGGCTGGTAACCCTGTTCTGTGTATCGCTCATCGAGTCAGCAAAACTGAATAGGGGTCTGCTCAGCTCCAACGAGATGTTTAAGTTGTTTGCTGAGAAGTCACCAGCCTTCATAAATATTTGTTTAGTCTCAGCTTTGCTATTAAGCAGATCATGAGGCACTGAAGAATGAGCAATGAACAATACATTATAACGGGTAAAAAAGCAGGTGCTTGATACGTCCCGTAGGGTGTTTAGAGTGAGCAAAGATAGATCAAGGCATAATTGAGTCGTCTGTTCGGCCGATTACAGATTTAACTGCACCGCCGTATAAATGGAGTTTGAACTGAGAATGTACGCACACAAAGCAATAAGGTGACTAGTTATTAACCACGTAATAGACGAGAAAAAATAAAAGGTAGCAAGAGCCACGTTTACTAGTGTGCAACAATCTTGGGTAGACGGAATACAGAAATCTAGTTTTGATATTAGTAGCTTTTATCAAATTTGTGCAAGGGGTTTGGGGCGACTTACTCTCAAGAAGGGTTATGGCACTATTCACGGTCTGTTGTGCATTAGTGCCAGCATCTAGTGGTCATGGGATATAGCACGTAGTGTAAATGTGACAGAGAATCGTCAAGGCGTTTTTGAAAAGGGTTATGGTGGGTGCAATAATTGCAGCCCAGAATAGGACCGCCGATTCCATATTTCTGGAGTTTGTGGAGGAGAATGCGATCGTCTAGACGGTCGAATGCCTTTGAAAAAGCCAAGTAGGCCGCGTCGACTCCTACACCAGCGTCCACAGATTCCGTTCAAATTGCATGAGCAATCAACAGCTTAGTGGTACAGAAGCGATTCTGGCGAAATGCTTGTTACTCCGGAACGAGAATTTTGTTGTTCTCAGGTACCCCATGGAAGCCTCAGCTACAATGGACTTCATAACCTTGGAGATCACAGAAAGTAGTGTTATCGGGTGCTAATTTGCTGGTTCAGCGCGACTGCGACTTTTGTAGATTTGCGTGATGATTCCGTGCTTCCACATCGTGGGGACGTACATCTTGTTTAAACATCGTTAAAAAATTGCTAATAGTCCTGCCAAACTCATGGCAGCAACTTTCAACGCCTTTGGGCGAATGTCGTCCGCACCCGGGGAGTTGAACTCGAGCAGAGCCATCAACCACTTCAGTACAGCTGCGGATGTAAACAAGATGTGATTAAGCCCTGAAGGAGGCGTCATCTGCTTAGACAGGATGCACGATGACTGCACGTTGGTTGCCTATTGTGCGGGTTGGGATAACCCGCATGCTGTGTGTAGAGCAGGTGTACAGCGCTTAACACGGCGCAAATAGTTTGCGTGTCTGTAAAGCAGTTTGGGGTTTGAGCAAACCTTTTCTAATAAACCTTGTTGGTTCTTCGGTTTGCCCTCTCAGGAGAGTTTGCCACAGTGGTTTCTTTGTATTGTGTAGACATCCCAGGTGTGTTCTTCCGGGGAGGCTATATAGGTGTGGAATGCCAAGTCTATTAATGCCATGCATTTCCGTGTCCTGCTCCTTGCAGAAGACTTCATCCTTTTTGGCCGGCAGAGTTTGGTCTTAGATGTCCTTGCCACGAGCTTAGTAAATATGCTAACGGATACTCCGCGGGCCACCTCAGTGGGCTATTCGGTTAAGAACGACCAGCTGGTTGCATCAAGGAGGTCGGACAGGCCGTCATAGTTGGGCACGAAATGATATTCCTCGGCATGCTCTTCAGGATAATCCACGTAGCACATGTAATGAAACACTAGCGTCGCATGATCGCTGCTGCACAGAGGAGTATCAGTTATCACGCTCTCGACCATCACTACTTCATTAGTGAATATTCGGTCCAATATGGATGGCCTGTTATTTCCCCTGAATCTGGTGGGCGTAGTGAGGTGACCATAAAGCGGGAAGTCTGAAACCAGGTCTTGCAGGTCTGCTTTGAATTGCTCTCCTGGTGTGGCCTGGGATTCTAGAGCATGCAAGTTGAAGTCGTCGGTGACTAGAATGTGACTTTACTTCCTGTTTATCACTTGCCTTAACGCAGCCACAAGTGACTGTCGATCTCAGGAGTAGACGATGGTTGGCGGTAAACCACAACCAATAGGCCAAGGTCGTTCCCTTACAGCCGGAAATTACACCAAATGGCGTCAGGTACGTCGGTTTCTGAATCTTTTATGGGTTTACGTTGCATGTTGTTACGAAAGTAGAGGGATACCCCACCACGTTTGCTGGCTCAATCCTTCCGGACAACGGACATGCCTCTTAGTGCGGTTTTGGCATCCGTCATCTCACAGCGCAACCTCGTTTCGGGGACAGCGATTAGGTCCCGAGCTGCGGACGCGTGTCGAAGTCTTAGTTCATCTAATTTGCTGAGTAGACCTTTGGCATTTGTGTACATGCATCAGAGCTTCTCGGAGACCAAGAGTGTGTTACATTGCATGGATGAAACAGGAGAGTATACGCCGACCAATAAAGGGTCGGCGACTAATCTTTTTTTGGATACATGGCAGACGTTAACGACGAATCTGGTGTGTAGCTTAATGTCAACTGCCCCGGATCCCGGTGTTTGCTTGTGCTCTGCTGTGTCCCTCCGGATATTATGGCTACGGTTGATACCTGCCCCGAGTCGGGCCCTGCAGTTAGCGTCTTTATTAAGAGTTCTGCCTCTACTGTCTTGTCAGTAGAAGGTGCTGGCGTTGCCGCTACTTGCAGACAAATTTCTGTTGACAATCTGCAAGTTTATTTACAATCCTAGTAATTCTTTATTTAACTCTTCAGCAGCGATGTTTCAAAGGAGCAGTGTTGCCGTTTTTGGGTACAACTATATGGTTAAGCATAGAAATGCATAACTCACGTCCACTACTTATCGCGACATGCAACCATAGTTGATGCTGTTTCTGAGGTAATTTGTTTACTCACCTAGCCGCTTCCATTCGCTCCTTCAGCCTTTATTAAATTGACTACGATGTAATACTGGTCATGGATTTCTGTTGTCAAACGAGGATGGTTTGTCAATGTCAAACCAAAGTTTCCGCAGATTTATGTGCGCTGTGATGAGCCGTGTGTTGCATCTGCTGAATTATTGTGTTGAATAGTCGTGTCATTAGTCCGCCGGCTTTGGGATCAGCTGTCTTGACGGGTTTAGAAGCTGGCCAATCTGGCGTTTAAAAGCTGAAGCCCGTAGCTTGACGCTTGTGTTGGTGGCATGAATTATATAATGACCTTCGACGAACTGCTTTTGCTTGGCTGGACAGCAAGCAGAAGATACTACAGCAGCTGTTCAAGTAGACGCCATTGTCGATGAGATGCAAGCCATGGCAACGGGCATAAATGGATCCTTGCGGACAATTTCTGCAGTATTACTATGATCTTTTGGTTGTGGATTCTTATTCAAAGTGGCCAGCGGTACTCCTGACTGTTGAACCAAATGCTGCTCTTACTTTAAGCCCTGAGAAATGTAGTTAGTAGGAAAGGAATCCCGTTAGCCGTTGTAAGTGACAATGGTACACATTTCAATATCATATGTTAACAGTTGGCTTCAAAGTCCTGGCTGTCAGCACCATTTTACTGCTCCGCCACTCTCATTCACTAATGGCCTAGATGAAACCTTTGTTGCAAGTCTAAAGGTTCTGCTACCTCCTGTGATCCTACTATTTTTGTTGAAGTTTATCACCGTGTTGCTAATTTCCTTTCCTAGTAGGTAAACTTGTACATGCTACCATTGGAGGTACACATACTAAATTGTGTTATTCCAGACCATTAAGGTCGAACATGTTTGGTTTGGGAACCGCTGAAGTACCTCATATTACAAGCCATGGGTTATATACTTCATCCGGAATCATTGCTGACAACCCGGGAAGTCGTAGCGTTGAAGGTATGGATCTCAGCGACTGCAGGTTGCTAATGTACTAAACAAGGATTCCGGTCAGCTGTCATTCGCTGCTCTGTGCACTGAAACTATTAAGGACAATTCAGTTCCAGATTATCATGAGTTAAGAGAAAAGTCAGCCTGAAATAAGATCTGATAGGTTGCAACAGAAATCCCAACCCAATTCCAGAATTTGGCGTTGCTTTCAAATTGTTGGGGCATTTGGCGATTGTACCAACAATACTCAATTATTGATAATTGTCATGCTTTGCACCAATCATCTTAGGAGATCTACCCGCGAAAATTCGATTCCAGTTCGGGTGTCCATGCTACAAGTCGAGACCAGCTTGGTTGGGGACTAATTCCATATCCGTTCTGAATCTACTCTATAAGCATAATTGGTACCAAGCATATGGTGGGATCAAGAGGTATCCAAACTAAGCTACATAAATAAACAAGTAGACGGAAATTGGTGAACTGAAGGGCTACTTCATTTAGAAGACCGCTTTCTCGTAAAGGAAAGCACAGGAGTTGAACGCGAATGAAAACCGTAATGAAAACGTGCTGGTACTGCTACTCAGCTAAATTTGGATGGCTTCAATAAATGACACGGTCGTGTGCCAGAAATAAAATTCAAGCAGTGCATCTGGAATCTCGATGGAAACGTATCAGTGGAAAAGTGTTGCTAGTGGCAGACATATATGCTGCTAGAAGAACGTCACTAGGCGGTACTCACAGATCGAAGAGTGCACGAACGGGTACTTATGGTCAACTGGTGTGATCCGAGGAATATCAGCGACGGGAATGGGAATCTTCAGTACAAACATTTACAATACGACCGTCAGTTATGCACGCTGAACGTTATTTCTTAAATTGTCAAAACTTAACCGCAGCTAAATGATTTACGGCTATCCGGTTGCAGCGGGAAGCAGTACTGGAGATGGAGCAATATGTAAAGTAAACATAAGCTGCCCAGGAGCATTCAATGCACGTAAAAGTAATCAAGGGAAATTTCACTGAGCTGCAACTGAGATACAGTCCTAGTTGCCCCGTCATGCATAACCACCTGAGCATGGACGTCTATAGAAGCAGTATTGCCACTTGGAAGCTACCGTGCTACATGGAAGGGACGCAGTGGTAGCGAAACCCGCCTGCACACCGAATGACTGAAGTTAGTTTGTGTAAGCGGGCACTACGAACACGCCAAATAAACCTATAGCAACCGTAGCCTAATCGCAAGCAAGGTGCTTACTCCTATGCAGTGTACGAATAGAGTGTGTTGAGGCAACACAGCGGAGCAGCGAGTTAGGGGTGTACGTGTTGATGTAAGCTGAACGTGGTTTTGAACAATGAAACTTAGTTATGTGACAGCCTTTCTGTGTACTGCATTGTTGAGCGCGATATGATACTTAAGCGGCGTCCTACTCCAAAGTGGCGAATGGTATGGGTGAAAGCGATATAATAAGGAAAATGGCTAGCAGTGTTATTGCGAGGAAGGGAATGATAACATGGTGATGTAAGGTGACCACAGTGAGGATGACAGACGTCTGCACTATTTCACCTACACGGTTTGCTGGTGTGTATAGCAGTGCATGACACATCGGTGAACACCTTCTGATACTGCGAATCGCTCTAACTGGTGCGTGCCCAATGATTTTTGTCATTACTCATATTGGCACAAGTTTCGCTCACCTTGAAATAGCGTGGAGATAATGTTATGGTTATCACAACTTACCTTTCCAACTGACTATTCGCAAACCAAGATAGTTGCCGCTCCTCACGACCCCCACCTAATCACAACTACAATTTCATATACTACATACCTGGATATAAGGATACCTCAAAGTGTTTCTGGAAGAACTTGCTTACCCTAGAAACTCAAAGGCATGAACCCAACTTGCTCCCCACTTCCAATTTGCTTCTTCTCCACCATGCTCAGAAGGACTTCCTTAGTTTACATAAATTAGCACCATGTGCTACTTCACCCAGAAACAAATGTACCGAATTATTACAATCAACAGGCGCGCATATGTCAGGGTAACACAAACTTATCTAACACTGGCTCTGGCAACACATTCGTCCCTGATTATCTCGCACACCATCCCCATCTTCGTTTTCGATGCTGTGACTATAAACCAAATATCCATATGTAAAACTGCGAACATCTTCATAATTTTACTACATATTCACCTGTATCAATCATATACGATTATACCTAGTGCACCCATCTGATCGTATCTGTACAGGTGTGCCCAGGCTCGCCGGAAAGAAACCATTTATTTATTTGGTTCTCATGTCCGCGTCATCTTCAGAGCCCGGATAAATACTCACTTTGCCCCCAGTACATGAAAACTAAAAATATTTGCCCCTTAAAATGGCAGGTATACGTGCCCCTTAAGTTAGATCTTAGAAGAACCGGTGTTGTTTACACTACTTTGAATTAGCTAATCATACTTGGAGACGGATGTACGGTGTATGTAGCCTATTTATGTGATTTCACAAAACTACGATGCATACTTAGTTCAAGCAACAGTCAACTGCACCCACAGCGACGTAGAAGGCAGGGCGGACACGGAGCGCGCGCATGTTGGTAACATCAAGGTTAGCCGTACACCGGCAACATGCTACACAGAAAGGGACGGCAAGTACTGGCTGTAGAAGTAAATGTTTAGCAACGGCGACATAAGGTTACCTCTAGTAAGTAACTGCATATTTCGCGGCGTAGTCACGCGATGGCTGTATTGAATTAATACTGTCAAAGCTTGCATTGGGAAGCAGTAACGGATATGTAGCTATTTGTTACTGGAACATGGACAGCCGAATGAACAGTCCTTGCAGCTACAACGATTCAAGGTAAACAGCACGGAACTCATACCGGGGCGCAAGGCTTGCAGCCAGAGCTGCATATAAGTATGATCATGTCTACAACCTGATCAATTCTACATAGGCGTGTCTTGCATTGCACGAGAATGAAGAATTTATTAATGTTTTTATGAGCACTGAAATTGGTAGTCGTCATTGCTTCAGGTACCACCAATGTGAGGAACATGCATGCACGCACTTTCTACCACCGTTTCGTGAATACTAAAATCGTTTTGCCCTAATCAGGAACGTTTTCCCTTGAAGTTGCCTCTGCGAAGAGCTGTGATGCATGTTTTGGTTTGAATTATGCATTCAGATTTGGTGACAGGGAAGGTTAGCCAACCGTGATTCACACTTATTTCCAGCAAATGTCAGGCGCACAAACGGCTAGTTCTGAGGCACAGCGAACTCGGTGCACATGAAGGTTACATGATGCAAGGTGAGTTAGACTGTAGGGACACGGCGGCGCCTTTACTGACCACACATGCAAGTAGCGGAAGTAAAAGTTAGACAACCGAGGCGCATTCTGACCTCAACTATCGGTTAACTGCACTCACAGTGTGGTATGAGGCAAGGCGGACGCGCATCACCTAAATAATGATGTTAGCACGGCGTGGCTGCGCACGTAAAGAGGTACATTGTGACTGGGGAATGATTAATAGGTGTAAAGCTTGCTTGTAGCTGGTAGCATATGTTTATAAAAGAATGCGACATGTGTGAAGGCACCGCACCATGAGGTAGCGTATGGGGCGCAAACATTTCGGTTGACGCGGGCGCACCTGGTCATAAGCACTGAAAGCCAAGTTAGACGAAAGGGTTGACCTAACCTACGGCTGCTTTCAAGTGCTTGTTTGTTGACTTGTTAATGGTACTGCCAGCAAAAAAGGAGGCAGGTCATGGAGCAGTAGCACGGCGGTGGATGCCGGCTCATGTCTGCAAGCTCACTGAATGTCAAGTAAGCGGTGTTGACATTACCTGCGGCTGCTACCTAGGGGTCATACCACGGCGCTCTGCTCGTACGTCCTTGCTCCCTAGGGCCTGGATGAAGAGAGCAGAGACCTTAGTGAGCTAGGGTATCACATTTATGCCAGGCTGCCTACATCATATCTTTCTAGGTACGCGCACAAAAGAGGGACGATACTTCGGCTGTCCTCGCTTCAGGATCGACGTGGCATATGTTCCGGGCTAAACTCAACAATACTCAGTTAGCATCTGGGAAGCGTTCAGCTAAAGTGCAAACAAACTTGTTTAACAGCATTTAGTGAATGTCCACCAAGCATGCAGGCAGGCTGGCTGGGTTATTGATGGCCTTCTTATCCTGCACGCGCTCTGAGGTCGGAAAGTTTTGGTGGTACCGTAAGAAGAGTAACCTCAAATTAAAATGCAACACGCATAAGAAGGAGGTGACCTACGGAGCGTAGAGACCTGCACCAAATACCAGTGGTAGGGTGGTCAATGCGCTAACAGTGACGTACCAAGTTATAATTACCTACTTGGCAGTGACTACAGGAAAAGTGTCCTTCGGATACATTGTACCGCACAGTTTGGAGCCACTGAATTTTGGTTGGCGAGCCGAAAATCCTCCTCGTCGTGCCGCCTGAGTGGTTCGGGATTACCCTGTTCCAGCAAAAGGTTCTGCAGCTTTGTTCCAGGAGGCAGTGGGTTTTGTCCTGACAGGCCTTCACCATATTAACGCCCTAAATATCTGCTTATCAAGACTGCGACGTGCTGGTTGTGACGCGAATTAACAAACGTCACCGCCTCTTGGGTATTCGGATAATCCTATCCAACCCAAGGACAGCAACCGTCCATGTTCATATTGCCGACGAAATCAAACAGTCCCAAATGCGGTGGCCCATTTACAACTACAAGTAACACAACGACACACATGGTTGGCGGCAGCCGGTTTTTATGATTTGTTCGTCACTGTGAACAACCACAGCACGCTTGCACCTACAGATAGACATGGGTGACATGCGCTGCACTACCCACAGCTCAATCGACACACCCAATATTTAGTGTAAACTCAAAGGAAAGAGACCGGAAAGCAGGTGAATGGGAGCCAAGTTTCCTCAACAGAGCTGGTCCCCGCTCCAACATAGGCAACCACAAGCACGCTGTATTTGGGAATCAAGCGCACACAAGGCGCTAGCTGAATCGTAGTCCGCTGCCGACTGGGTGCATGGAACCACTCTTTGATCCTAACAAGGCCACAAGGACCGTGCACCCCGTCCTCTCCAGCAACGACCAACTGTCTCCTAGAGCCAGTATAGAGGTGATAGTGCATACTACACAGGTAGGCTCCCGGTCGACATGCACTTCAAGAGCAACCACACCGGGGATATCAAGCCATAGTCAACCACCTGAGATGATATTTTCAAATAAAAGATATCTGGTAAAGCGTACGGCTGTGTCAGTATAACCTGTCTCTAGGTTAGCATACGAAGTAAGTTGCTTAGCAATGAATCCGCGATAACTAAGAAATGTCCAGCGGTTACTTCGAAAATGATAAAACACAATAAGGTCAACGCATGTGACCGCGATTAGCGTTTGCGACGTAACCAGTTAATAGATTATTCAAATAATCTGAACAACTCAACTAAAGTTGCATGAAATTTAGCCAGCTTACAAAGACCTAGTTTACGTGTAATTTAGGGTAGCTCAATTGCAATGAAGTAGCATCCTGTGCGCAAACGTGGCCTCAGTATGAGGCAGAATTTTACATTTACTAACTCATATGCACTCATACTTGTACATTCACTGTTATGACGCATATGTTGTATTTGTGGGTAGTTACGACTGCTCCTTGTAATCTCACCATGCTCGTAGCTGCAAAGGCCTGCCTCGCGTTGCTGAAAACAAAACGGTTATGTAATTAATTATTCAGCAGAAAGGACTGCATCGCAATCAGCTGCATTACAGCAAATGACGCTATTACCCGTGAAGGTATGGCCATGTATCGAAGCAAAGTTACCATTTATGGGGCATGGTATAGCCTGCATGATATGTGTACCACTGCTTCTAGCGGCCTACCTGCAGGTGTCACAACATGTTTCATAAGCACGTGGAACTAAGGGTGCATTATAAATCTGGGTAAATAAGGCTGCCAGGTATGCAAGCAGATAATTCTCTTTCTAGGCAAGCTACCAGTTAAACGCGTTTCCTTTGGGTGGAACAGTTAAGTATTTGATAAACCGCGGCCGAGCATACGGAGAAATACTCACGAGTAAGGACGTGCTTAGTGCCAAATTCACCAGCAGCACGTACGAGCTTTGTAAAGAATAGGAACTCTACGTTGGAAGGTGGACATAATCCAGAGAAGGGAAAGGTTTCGTGTCGCCACCACAGTGTCTAACTAGCGCTCGAAACTCTTAACCGCAAGTTCAAGGAATACTCTTTCTAGGATGGAATTCTAATGCTCACAAACGCAGCGCAACAAGCCAGGTTTTGCCCTCCTCCGGTCGCAAGACAGTTTGTGTAGCCTCATGGAATGACAGCGAAGCCAAGACAAACAAGCTAGGTACAATAATAAGCTCAAGTCCGGTCAAACTTTTGCAGTTAACATGCCGTAAGTAAGGAGTAAGTCTACTCGAAGGCGTCGAGAGTGCACTGGAAAAGTTCCCAAGCCAAGTAGACGGCTGGGTACATTTGTCACCGCAATCTTTCAAACAACTTGAAATCTGTTCTCAAACGCCTCTGGAGACTCTTTCTGTCCATGACAAGGCAGGGCGGGAAAGCCTACAGGCACGTATCCAGATTGAGCGAAACGAACGCAAAGAACATCTTCACGAATACGTCGGTAGTTAAAACCCGCAAGAATGACGCATTAACTACGACGTTCTGAAAACACTAGTTGCGGCGTTCCTAATAAAGTAACCAAAATGCCAAGACGAGGAATGGACGAGGACCACAGCGCCTGTTATAATAAGCGAAAGTCTTCGCATTTACTGTAGCTCATCAGCTGATCCATATTCCTACAGCCACTTAGGTTTTCTCAAGTAATATTTGCACCTACGTGTTGCCTCGCGATAAGCATCCTGCGTACTAGTTATTGTAACAGCACGGCAGGCTCTCCAGCCTCTAGAAAGCTGCTGAAACACGTACTTATCGGTGGTAGCTAGCCCCTGGGTCTTTCTCTTGTCCATTTTCTACTGGCTAGCTAAGTGTAGGCTTCCACGTCTCTACTGAGGAAACCCGGACGACCTAGTCGACGTCCACGAAAACTGACGCAGATAGAAAGCACATTCCCGCCAGTAGATGGCATGACGTATTCTTCCTCAGTCAGGTCTCTTAACTGTTAATGCCATCTGCGGTTGCAGTTGTCGCACTGCATGCAGACAAAAGCGTCAGTCATCAGCAAAGCGGCGCTTGCGCTTCCGCAAGTAGCACTACACTGAACACCTGCATGGGTGCATAACATGACGGACATTATAAAGTGGAAAACATCTGAATTGTAACACGTACACGCTGTAAAGCAACGAACAACTAAAAGGTAACACTTGGTGTACAACAGTTCAGTACACAGAAAAACCAAAATCAGCAGCGGCAACCGTCACATAAACGCTTGGAACAAGACAACTATAATCAAAGTTGCCTTCAATCAGAGAGCATGCGACTATAGTCAGTTGGTTTCCGTTGATTATTCAAACACTTTACTAAAGTGTTTCAGCCAAAATGCTAGACTAGTACAGCACGCCAAAATTAGAATCCATGCTTCAAAGCCGAGACCAGCTCGAGTTGTCAAGGATTTTATTAATGACACCAATCAGGAATTATAAAATACTGGACCGCTGTCCACGAGAGAAGTCTCGCTTGGACTGCATGCAGCGGAATATACTGGTACGGAAAACCCACAGACAACTTCACCCTTTACTTTTGCTCATAGTACTGGGAAGTCATAATCGGAGACTTGAAAAAACTGGATGACGTTGAGGATTGCTTAGTATGCGCCACCCTTTTTATTTCCTCTGCGCTTTTGTAGCGATCGGTAACCATATGGCAAAACACCGTAGCGTCATCCAACCTTGCGAACGGTAAACCAATAACCCTCGTCGTTTTAGGATTATTACAACCAATGCGTAGCATGCGAGTAATGTATGCATGGGGCATTCCGCTTCCATTGATACTTTTGAAGTCAACCTTTTAGGTAAACCCATTTTATAAGTATTCACGCGATGCCGTATATTTTGATTGCCATGCCCAACGATTATCTTCTCCTACGTCTTGCATTTCCAGTAGTGACAATGCCTGAACCACGGGAAAGGTAACCCATATAAAACTAAGTGGGATCTATATTTCCGTCTACCCACCGACAAGGTACATGCATTTCCAAAATAAACCGAAATCGCCAAATTTTGTTTGCGGTTTTTTAATGAGGTCGGATATTTAAGGGCATTTGCAACTATTATTTCGGTGTGCAACCATGGCGGTTGTTCACGTTCAGCTCCATGGACAACTTTCCGGTACTTTTAATTTGTAGCTCTGAAGTGCTCTATTTGTCTTTTATTGCTTTTACGCATTGTAAGTAGGCCCAGTTGTTTTGTTGCCCTCTGTTCATGCACTAACAATACCCGGTAAGCAAGTGCGCATACCTTTGCTTGCTACTAAAGCGCTGGAAGTCAAGCGGAAAAGATATACTGCTCGTTCTTCTTATGATGGCTTGTTTTATTGAGCATATTCAACCGTTTCAGTTCTCAGATACGAATTGTGGGGTTCGCGTCCTTTTGCTTAGGGGTGGCTAATATTTGCAGGAACTTTCAAACAGGGTGCCTTACTTAGTTACTTACTTACTTAGTTAGTTAGTCTTTCTTGCAGTTTTTGCTTTTCATACGGAAATTCAGCCTTCCCCTATTTCCTAGACCATCATATGAATTGAAACCCCAGCTATTTTCCGATGGCTCATTTAACATTGTCATCCTACCAGGCTATCTGTCATTGTCCTGACAGTTCCGTCGAATTTTCTCCTCTTACTTTTGGCATAGCTAGTCGTCGCATTTGATTAATTCAACTGGAAGATACTTTTCGAGGCCGTAAAATGACTTCACAGTCCATCATGTTTACCTACTTATTTAGCGTTGCAGTCATCGACGTTATTAATCCTTTGCGTCCAGAAGCGCTGTATGATAACCTTAAGGTAACGACTAAAATGTACCATAGCACCTGTTGAAGCACGGTTGCAGCCGTTAGTTTCCGGTGTCAAGTTTGGTGAACGCGGTCCATAACAGCTCATATGATACATGCTTTCCCGGAACGTACTCCTGATATATAATGTTATTCATGTATATTGTCTTGTGCACTAGAACAGCTTTACCAGAACATTAGCCCGCGTGCTAGCTTGTGTGACATTTTAGCCTTATGTTACATTGATGTCCCCTATACTGCACCTCTAAACTTTGAGAGTGAAAGCTCATAAAGAGTAAACACGTACAGTAGGTCGTCCCAACACATGCGGCACCATAATCCTTTACGTTTAGGAAAATGTAACACTAGAGACCAAAGTTCTTTTGGCTCTATCCATACACGCTCTAGGGAATTACACGTTTGGAAGCAGTTTGTCATATTTTTGGTTGCTCATTTCTTTATGCTGGACCATATATCCATGTAGCTTACTAGAAGTGGGGATCCACGCATAGTGATGCATAAACTGAGCTAAATTGTTAAACCTTGCGAAACTTGTCTAATAAATTGTTGGTGGTTGCAGGCTCATTCGCGCCAATAAACAATAAGCTGCCCCGGCTTACCTATGGGACAACCTTCACAATCGCTTAAAGTTAAATATGCTCAGGACGTTTACGTCTACAGGTGTTTCTTCGACTGCTTTGCCTCTGAAAACTACAAACTGAGGTATATAGACCATGGCGTAATTACGATGAGTCATGACATTTCGTGCAGGCACACATCCTATAATGGGTGTCCGGCGTCTCCGCGTATATTTTGCACGTAGTCGTCCATGTTTACTCAAGCACCCTTGAAACGAGTGGGTTGCCGGTACTACGTCGTACATTGTAAGTACTGCTAAGTCTGAGCTATATTGTACATTTCTAGATACGCAGCCCTGTTGAGGTTTTATAGCAAGGAGCCATTTTAATAATTCTTTTATTTTCCTAGTTCGTTGCAACTGAAGGCAGCGTTTGTGGCAAGCTATTTGGCTACGGTATTGGCAATTGTGACAGAATTCTTAAAATATAATAAATAAATAAATAGTTTATTCTCGTCACTGCGAGGCACACCATCAAGGGCGTGATCATGGTATTACAGACATGCATGATCAGCAATTGCACGAATTAGTACATTTTGACCAATAGCATGGGAATTTGTGTGTGTTGAGATGTAAAACTATGTTTAACTGTGTATTTGGAAGGGAACATGTTGTGTGAGTATGTAAATGTGACTGTGTGTGCTTTTGTTCGTTGTGTTCGCCATCAAAGGGGGAAGCAATGGAACGCTTTGAGGCAGATGACGTCCGTGCTGTGTGAATGATCCTCCGGAAAAGGGAAGAAGCAGTGACTTTATTTAGTGACGAATCACATCGGCCACGTCACAGTGTTGTTAAACGGATACTTGTGGGTTTTACAGGGAGAACGCTTGCCAGGCGAAATCCCACCACATCCTGGAACACTGCCGCCGAACCATTTGCGGGAGCGGGATATACCCGAATCACTCAGCTGACACCACGAGGAGGTTGTTCGGCTAGCCAGCATTACCGTAAGTTTGCTTTTATCGTGTACCACGATTAAGTGGTGTTCTGACCAACCCGCCTACTTTTTTACTTTTAACCAATTTTTGCTGCAATACAAGTTTCTAATTTTGGCTGCGCTTAAAGCCGTTTGAGTTTAGTGTCGAAGCCCTCCGTTACTCAGCTAAAGTTGTAACAATTTTTGTTTATAATTGCTAGTTACATACGCCGATTTGCCGTCAGCTATTATAAGCTATTTATTTTTAAATTATTTTAAATTAATTGTACTGGAAATGGTTACAAATATCATTTTTGAGATTCCTGTAGCCGCTGCTTCGCTTCTGTTTTTCCCTTAGTCCACCGATTATCGGGATCCCTAATCTACCGAAAATGGCTAAAGGAGCTGGAAGCCATATCGTTGAGAGACGGTTCCTACATCGTTGATGTACGGTACTTAGATGGTGCACAAGCGAACACATGTGAAATGCAACACAGCCGTTGATATTGAAAAGCCTGATGTTCCACGGTGGAATCCAACTGCTGTGGCACGGAAAGCGTTAAAGCCTTTTCGTAATTTTCAGGCGGCCAAAGCAATGTGCCATTTAACTATCACGTGCCACAAAAGCCAATTCAGCCGTCCGGGTGCAGTAGTCGTGACCAGAGTACATGGACTTAACTCCGCTATTACTCATGCAATAGCTCGTGATTACTGTACATTCTGCTAGGACCCCATGGCGGCAAAGCTTCTGACCAAAGCTAGAAATATACCTATTTAGTTAGTTATGTAGTTGATTTCTCCAACCGACGACTCCATACGGCGCCAACATTAGACTAAGCGTCCTCCACGCGACATCCGCCATTCTTTCCGTTCTTCGCGATCAACGCTCTTGAAAACTCACAGCAGCTGCTAACAAGGTGCAAGCGTGTTTCGTACATAGTAATCTATATCTTTTAGCGGCCTCTGTCATAACCAGCCCATCATCTAGCACTACACTTGCTGCTATCAGTGACAGACCTCCCAGTTTGGAACTCAGCGTAGCTGCAGTTAGACTGGAGTGCGCTACCAATCAAAAACTTCCACGCGAAGCCCAACCTGTAGCAGACCACGCGCCCAACAGCAGCCGTCATACTGCTCCTTCCATCGTCGTTTTAGTAAAGCAGCACAAAATCGTTGTCCGGATTGCACATAAACAAATTCATCTACGATTTTACAACCAGTGAAAGCCAACTACGGCCGATAGTGGCGACGGCTGTGGCTTGCCAAAGCAACAGTCGCCCTCTGTACGTATTGAACACGAAGGCTAGACTGCATATTTGCCTCGACACGGACGCTGAAATAAGCTATAATCCCATGCCTTAGCAAAAACTCTCGCTGCTACCAGCCGGCCTCACACTATAGACGGCTAGTCAAAGCAAACTGGCGAAAATTGGCCAGAGGCTCTTTACCCCAATCATTGGATTACGGCGAACTTAGTTTCATATATTTACCTTCTTAGATATCCAGCACCTCAACTTAGCTACCATTTCCTCAGCAAATTCCTCCTTATGGTTGATCTACGATGCAGAAAATTACTAGATGAAACACTTCGCTGACTGTCCCCTGCAAGGATGCTACAGTTAACTTTACCGGACTTTGCATCCACATGCCAGACTGTGCGCACTAATCGTCCTCGCCGCAGAAAGTAGCATATTTGGTCCGAACGAATACTTACAAGGAAGAACTCAAACTCTACGTTGGTAATAATATTATCAGTACGGGCCCAAGCGTGTCAGCAAAACCGAGACGCCTCCTACCCGACAAACTGCAGGAGGCCCACGAGCATGGATGCACATGCTCAATCTCGGTGTCAACGGCTCTTCCAAGGGTTCTTGGCCTTTTCCACTTCATCTGGGGCCAAAGAAGCTCAGTGATCGGCGCCCTTAATCTGAATCTCCTGCTCGTAACAGCATTTAAATAAATAAATAATTTATTCGCCTTAGCATCGAGGCACGCCTTAGCAAGCGTGATCAAGGTTTTACAGCCACTGTTTAATAGTAGGCACGTTGTGTTGCAGGCATAAAACAGGGAACGTGCAGGTGAGGAAAACATCAAGTGGGAAGTGTCAATTGTTTGCGTCTAGGTGGAGGTAGGGTAGTGTGGAAATTTATAGGCTGTGATTTTATTATAGTCCGTATTTGTGTAAGATACGGCATGGTAACCGTTAACATACCAGATTTGTGTGTCTGTATATAGGTAGGTGGATGCGTTAGTGGGCATTGTGCTGAACTTGTGAAGTGTAGCTGAATTCGTGAGTTGGATTGCCATGTTCCTTCTTGAATAAAGGGAGCAAACGAAAGTTTTGAATTGGATGACGTTTGTGAAGTGGGGATACTCCGGGAGGGGAATGGGCAGTGACTTGATTTAGTAGCGACTTATCAGCCACGTCACAGTGTGGATAAACAGAAAGTTGTGGCTTTTACAGGGCGAATACTTGTCAGGGAATAACCCACAACCTCCTAGAAAACTGCCACGGAACTATCCGATGGAACGAGCTTAACCGAGCCCACCCAGCTGACATCACGTGTTGGTTGTTTTGCTAGCCAGACGATTGATGCCCTGTCCCACATGACCAAGCTTTCTGATTGGGATTAGCTGGGAAGTCCAATTTTCTAAGATTGAGCGTGTTTGAGTGCATCATCGAAGCTTAATGGCACCTGAAGACTTTGCCACAACGACTGATCTTACGTCTTTTGGTTTCTACAAGCTCATCCGTATGACTTCTGGCCTCCTCAATGCTACACAGCCCGTCCACCTTTTCTTGGGCTAGGTCATTCGTGGCTTAGACTCTGTTTTCGTCTACATCGACGACGTTTCGATAGCAAGTGCCACCACAGAGTGGCCCTTAAAAGCTTTTCGACAAGCTTTCGAGCGTTTGACTATCACGGAATTGCCATCTTTCCTGACAAATGTGTGGTTTGTCAACCATGCGTCGACTTTCTTGGCCACGTTATCGACAATGAAGCATCAGTCCCACTCCTAAGAAACCGCACATAACCATGGACTACCCACAGCCTCAATTTGCTAACCTGCCACCTCATTCCTTTGCGTGGTCAATTACTATGGTGTTCATTCATAACTGCGCTGCTGGCCTTCAACCACTAACTGATTCGTTTAAAGGTAGGGCGAAGCAGTTCACGCGTACACTGGGAGCCAAACCAGCATTGCCTGCTAGCAAGCAGAAGCGAAGACAGGTAGCTTCCCTGGACTTCTTAACGTCTGACGGATAGTCCACACTCATTCTTAATCTGAAGCCTACAAGCCACCTTGAGAGCTGTTTTACGGCCACTGAGCAGCAATGAGATGCAGCCAATAATTTTTTCTATCGGAAGCCCTCACCAGCACAGACCCGATATAGAAATTCTGGGCAAGAACGCCGCAGCATCTACGTGGCCATCAAATATTTTTGGAAAGTCCCTGAAGGAAGAGGTTATTCCTGCTGAAGGATCACAGGCCACGCATCTGCGCAATTTGTTCTACTTCCGATCGCTCTTCCTCAGAAACACCGGACTTAAGTTATCTCTCAAACTTGTGTGCCAAACTTTGTTATATAGATTGTCCGAACAGTGTTGTCGCAGAGGCACTACCTCGTGCGCATGTTCACCAAACTTCTCTATAACCTATTAGCCTTGAGGACATGTACGTTGCACAGGCAAACGACCCTGAACTTCCACAACTTCAACCGAAATCTTATAAAATGTTTGCAACCACCTGTGTTAAAATCAGACGCAAATGTTTGCTGTGATGTTTCCAACGATAATCCAAGGTCCTTTGTTCCCTTATCGTTCTGACCAACTGTGTTTGACGGGTTTCGCAAAATATTGCACACAAGCATTTGATCCACTGAGAAGGTACCCACTGATGGGTACATTAGAACTTAAATGCGCGCATATTCGGCAGTTGGCCAGGAATTTTCTCAACAGTTGGAGCAGCATAATCATCAATATACCACACTGCCCCCTGAACATTCTCACTCCCTGAAGCGCCGTTTAGACATGTTCACCTATACATAGTGTTAAGGAAACCCGTCCGTAGCAGCCTCAAAGCCAGCTCACTATCTGTAGCAGCTCGGAGAATAGTGGTCGTACCACGCCTGTAGCTGATCGGTTAGCCATTAGGAGTAAGTTAGTGGCCTCGTTTTAACTTGAGGTGAACCAAACAGCATGGCGTGCCTTGCAACCCACCAGCAAGCGCATTACTCGAACCACTAACCAGCATATTTTGCACATCTGGTAACGGCTAAAGTCAGATATTCTAAGTTTTTGTCTTTCTCTAACGAAGCATTTAGTTGGACCCCATATTTTGGCTTACAAAGTGTCTTCCGACTGCTCCATATAAGTTCCGCTAGAGGTCTTTGTATACAGATTTGTGAGATGGCTGTAGCGTGACTAGAGTGGCTGTGTCGGTTATCCTTACCGTTGGCGGAAACAACAGATTTTGGCGACGAGCAGTCATTAAACTGACAATGTCTGTGGAAGAGCTGTAAGCTAATTTGCTTCAGCAGCAGCAGTAATTCGAGGCTGCACAGCTGCGAACGGCCGATACTAGCACTCGAACACGATTGCTCCGGGCTACCTCAGTCCCCAACACTGAAAAGCCTGCGTTTGGTGCAATAACATCATTGAGTTGGTTTTCGATCGCGCTTCAATGTTGATTTTTGACGCATGGTTAGGA
Organism: Dicrocoelium dendriticum; assembly: GCA_944474145.2. Lineage (NCBI taxonomy): Eukaryota > Metazoa > Platyhelminthes > Trematoda > Plagiorchiida > Dicrocoeliidae > Dicrocoelium > Dicrocoelium dendriticum. Next base: position 24,836,540 of record OX104064.1, read on the forward strand.
CGTTACAAAGATATTTTCAAGGCGGAGCTGGTAACACTTGGCGCTGCATCATAAGTACGGTTGTTGCTATTTAAACTCGGAATTGTGGAGCACGAGAGATACATCAGTTATATTTTACCCAAGTGCTCAAGAATGCTGCTTTAATGAAACCATTTCCCGACTAACGGAGAGGTTTGTAGTTCCCGCCTTACTTGTCAACTTTTGGTACAATTATCTTAAACTGTGTAAGAGAGACAGCGACAGTCTCAGTTCCCATGCGGCAACAGTGAAGCGCGTGCGCTAGAAAGTAAAGCTCAACTCACTTACTGTAGACCAATTTCAGGAGCTGGTACTGCTATGCAGCCCCTACCTCCCAGGGCTGGCAGTAGCTTAACCAGACGTCTCAGGAAGATCGCGGCAGACCCGGAAGGTGCGCTTCGGCATGTGGTTGCAGAGGCACAGGGGACCGTCAACTTACCACAAGATAACTTATGGTGGAAGACACAGACCCATTCAAGTGCTTTTGCAGTTCTGCGTATTTCGTGAAACAATTATCCAGCCATTAATCGCAGGGTGCTCCCTCAACGTAAGCCACCAACAGCATGTTGGCAAGAAAGGGACCGACATTTGTTAGTTTGTGTCAACCTAACAAGCACATGTACCAATGTCGCAGTCGTTGGCACATAGAAACTCATTGCAGATTTAAGCCATCTTTCAGACCGGTTCAAGATGCACCAAAGAAAAGCTACGGTCGTTTCGCGAAGTGTGAATACCAATTTCACTGACGATGTCAGGGCTGGAAGAAGTAACTCAACCTCAATAGCAATGGAAGACAGACGCTTTTGTGGATCGGTACGGCCTCAGGCGTTGCGGTCTTATCAGAAAGGCTGTAACAGCGTATTCGGTTTACCAAAAATCAAACCTATTAGTCGACAAGCAAACAGTGTATCAGACGCTGAGCTGAAATTACTTGACCAACTTGACTGCGCTTGTCTTTATGCCGATGTTACCGCATGGGGAACGATTTTCGACACGAGCCAACATAATTTGAATCTTTTTGGCCTGGACTGGATCGGGCGTTTTGACCTACTTTATGTCTCAATCAAGCAGCTTTGGGCAGTTGGCCAGATACATAAGACGCTGTCTCCGAAAACTGTAGCCATCGAGCGCCAACACGTGGAATATTCAGTAGCCTTTCGGAAATGCCACTGTAAGTGGACCAAAGTAAAAGCTTCGCTGTCCCTTAAGCCCGATGCTGTTCTAGTGTTCCGTAATAGACGCCATGTACCTTGGCGGTAACACAACTAATTGACGGGCAGCTGGATCGTTTAGAGAACGCAGGGTGTCTCCATCCGGTAAACTACTCGGCTTGGGCGGCACCCGTCGTCGTGGGCAGCGTAATATGCGGCCGGTCGTGGGTACCGACGGCTTCTGAGTTCGGGGCTACGTGGGACCTATTAGGCCGAGGGGGCTGAAAGATAATTGTGATAGTTCCTAGGCGGCTGGAAGGCCACCTAATAAGTGTCGGAGCCAGATGACCGGCATGCTTGTGTCACATCTCGTGGCTGGCGGGCGGTACTGTCACGGCTGCCAACAGAGCACAAACGCAAGGTGACTAGATGGATAGAGTGAAAATACGCACTACGGGTGGCTACTCAAGCAACAACGAAGACGTACTATGAAGGCAAAGAGATGACGAGATGATGAACTTCATGTAGGTATCGTTCGACGACAACTTATTTGTTGACTCGTTATTCCGACAAAGAAGTTCTACAGTCGAAAGGCCCAAATGTCAGGCTCCTATATGCGTTGGTTTCAAGAGGGGGCAAAATGCTGCTTTTAAAGCCCATCAATAACCTTTACCCAACCCAGATAATTTGTTCGCAAAATTAAATGGATGTAAATGTTTCGCAAAGCTGGAACACTCTAATGCATACCTACAGGTCGAAGTACACGGAGCATCACAACAGGTACTCACTAGCATTACCCAACCAGGTTTGTAATAGTAATAGTAATAATAGATATATCTCTGTACCGTGGCCAGATGCTGTGTCCGCGAGGTGTTATATCACGGTGTAAAAAATATCACGCCCTTGCGAGGACAGTGAGGAGTTTGAGACTAAATTCTTCATGTCTACGAGCCCCATACTAAGTAAGACAGAGAAGAATATATCAGTCTTTCGAGGTCTGAGGATATCAATAGAAACATACCAAGGAGCCTACTTGGCTTGTGGGTCTGCGACCGAATGAACTTAAAAAGACAAAAGTGGATCATATCAGACCACCAATACACGCACCACTTCCAAGCCCAATAAACCTGGTCAATTGAACCTACAGGTCTTTATCCATAGGATTGGATTAGCCATGGCCCGCGAACAAAAGAGCCTTCAAAACTAATGATTACCACAACGTATCTGAATAAACCCTCAACTACCTAACCTGTGGTCCTGCCTGTCAAGCTTCCAGTCACGCGCTTTTGGCTTGTCAGCCATCTCAAGCTGCTCAAACGACAACGCAAACAATGATTTCTCCGTAGCACCAGCTAAGTGGTTCGGGTCCAACGCGTTCCAGCGATTGTTTAGCGACAGTGCTGCAGGCCGTGGTGGGTGTTCGCCTGGCAAGCTTTCTCGCTAAAAGTCCACTATGATCTGTTTAATAGCACTGCGACGAGACGAATGTGACTATCGCCCAAGTACTCTCCCCGCCCTATGCTTAACCAACAAACCACACCACCACCACGGACGTCACGCAACCCTTCTCACACTAACCACGCGATCCATCACAATTGCAGTGGCGCATATTCAAAATCGAATAACAGATAGCCACATGTCCTCTCACATATAAATAGGAACTCACAGCTCAAACGTTCATGGCTAATTTGCACTACTTTTTATACCCCGATTTTTAGTTGCACCTATAAAATGACCATGCCTACACGGGCGTGCCTCGCACTGCCCGAGAAAAAGAATTTATACTGTCGGACCGGTTTGCCGTGCCGAACGCCCCGCGGCTACCGCGGTTTCCTCTGGCGTCTTCTGGCGTTATTTGTGTTTGCTGATATTATTGGCGAGGAGTTTGAGTGCAACGGTAGTCCTGCACAATTTTATTACGAATTAGGATCCATCGGTCGTCGAATTTCAGTCCAAACCCATTAAATTGTTTCAGCGCATTCAGTGGCTCCGTTTAGTGTTGAACTCATGGAAAGCAACAAGAGGTACGTTGTTTGCAAGTACAGGAAACAAGTTGATAACAACGCGAAAACGACAATTAAATACTAATGTATTCACTTACCTGGCGCAATACCAATTAATGTAAGATTTAACCAAAACCCTTTGGACTAAAATGTGACCTTGCTTAATTCACTGGCGCATCGGCTGATATTGTAGCTAGAGTGACCGGCTCACGCTACCAGTCTACTGCCGAGTAAGGTTCCCAGTGAGGTGAAAGAAGGCACGGAAGTGATGGGACGAATGTGTATTGTGGTAGACGCGGTTCCAATATATTAGCTAAAAGAACAACAACGAACGACGTAGCTAGCCAGGGAAAAATGTGCGATACTGCGCGATGGAGTGGCGACTTGTATCCGACCTTGACGCTGTGTGTATCTCGTGTGTGTTGGGTTAGATAAACTACTGCAACATACATGTCGGCATACTGCAAACAGCTACTAAATGGAAAATAAGGAGATGAATTTATTTAATACTTTACCCCAAAATACAGGCTACATTATGGCATGAACAACGTTAGTTTTAAAAGCTGGGTCTTTCCTAGCGAAGGTGTATTGTGCATCTTGTTTTGAAGCGCGCTATTGTGCGTCTCTTTCCTCTGTTGGAACTTCCTCTCCCCTTTTTCGTAGGTCTGTGATAGGCATTAGCGTTATAACTTAACGAAGGGAAGTCAAAACAGTGTTCATGATTGTGACTTCTCTGATGCGATCCGCTGCAGTACGCCAGCGACAAGAAAGGTTAAGACTATAATTTGGGTCAAGCAAAGTATTCCAAACAGTGGGTGCTACTTGTCTACCCACTACTGTGCGCGACGCAGAATAAATAAATAACAAAACAATTTATTGTCATCTCGAGGTACACCATCAAGGGAGCGATCATGGTACTACAGACCTGTAAGATAGGAAATTGCGCAAACTACTATATTTTGACAAATGGCATAGGAATGTACGTGTCTGTTGACATGTAAAAGTAGGTTTATATCTGTATTTGGAAGTATTCATGTCGTGTGATTAGGTAAATGTGACACTATATGTGTTTTTGTTCGTTGGGTTCGCCATCAAAGGGGAAATCAACGGAACGCTTCGAATCGGATGACTTTCGTGATGTGTGAATAATCCTCGGGAAAAGGGAAGAGGCAGTGACTTTATTTAGTGGCGAATCACATCCGCCATGTTACCGTGTTGTTAAACGGATATTTGTGGTTTTTTATAGGGAGAACTCTTGCCAGGCAAAATCCCACCACATCCTCGAACACTGCCGCCGAACCGTTTGCTGGAACGGGATTTACCTAACCCACCCAGGTGGCACCACGGGGATTTTGTTCGGCTAGCCAACCATGGGAAGTAGATGCGGGAACATGATAACTTTTACACCGGTGGCCAAGGTAAGGCGTAGTGGTGATCATAAATTCCCGGATGCCTACCTAGCCGGGGTAGCATAGGTCTCTCTGGCCGCTGGCTAGTTTCTTGCCAGTGTTACGGTCTCCCATTTGGTGCCAAGTTTGCGCCAGCCATCTTCCAGCACATCATGGGCACGATGCTGACAGATGTCGACGGAGCAGCTGCATACCTGGACGGCATCATAGTTGACGAAGGCAGTGCTGAGGACTTATTCGAAAAGTTAGCTCAAGTTATTGGCCGTGTTGCGAAATATGGATTCAGACGCTGAGCTGTGAGGTATAAATTCTTTATGAACTCATTACGTTGCTCGGCTTTAAAATCGAGAGAAAGGGCAGGCGTCCTAGCATGCCTAGCCTGCATTGATGACGCTCGTCACCCTGGAGGCTTTGCTGCTGCCAAATGCGAAAGACGCGGAGCTGTGGTGCACAGTTAACCTTCCGGACGATGCCCACTCACTTCAGACGGACCTCGCCCTTCTACTTCAGTGAACCATAAGAAACATTTCTCGATGTAACCCTTCGAAAGGTCGCGGTCGTCCTACCCACCTATCCGCTTTTGACCCTAGGTATTTCCTGGTAGCGACTTGTAAGCCATAAAACGCGTAGAAACCTTGAGCGTTACGCGCAGCCACCGGTTGTCCAAATTCAAGACCGGAACGGATTCGTAATTCCTGCGATAAGTCGTAAACATAATGCAAAAGAAACGGTGGAGTTATAAGATAATAACAAAAACGGCCAGTGACAAACCTCAAAAGGTTGCCTCACACAAACGCAAAGAACACTTCGGTGAGTACCGCAGAAAACCGATCCAAAGGACAAACAAAAACAAGCACAAAATGCAAGCAAGTGGGCAGAGCCATAACCCAGAAGCACCACTTCAAAGCCAGCAAATACACCAATTGACTGTATAAATGTATGGACATATGCAGAGCAGTCAAACTCACGTAATGCGGCAATGATTGATAGGGCAAAATACACCAATAGCATAGCTTGGAAGAGCGATTGGAAGCGAAGATAGGCAGGTTCAGAGCAGCTGGTTGGCGGAGTGTCTCATGTGTAGTCTATGGTGAGACTCCCTGCGGCGTCTGCACGTGGTTATCGGCAACCAGCACATCAAACGATGGAGGATGTAAAATGTGTAGGTTGGGTTTGGGTAACCATAGAAGGGGTCCAGACGGGCAAAGTCGATGGGTATAACAATGTTGAAGGGGTAGCTGAAGCAAGCAGTCGGGGTTTTGGCACATGCAACTGGAACTGGGCTGTCCCTACTAAAGTGTTGTAAGGGAACAATGGGGGTGAGAGTTTCAACCAACTGGACAAATTGATCCCTCCGACACGTCTATCCTCTAGATATAGTCACCTGAAATAAGTTTGGTATCATTAAGGAGGCGCCTTTAAGTATCGCTTTCTACTGGAATATCAACTTGTGCTGCCACCCGCATGTTGGGATTGCTGTAATTAGGCTTCGGTCAAAATGACCACGCGATTTCCGCCCCTCAACGCTTTGCTTCGACCTCACTTGGAGTTTGCTATCCAGGCTTAGAGCAGCTGGCTGCTGAAGGAACAACGTATACACGAATTCCCACAACGTCGAGCAATAAACTCGTCTGAGGTCTCAAACGCCTAGACTATCAACAACGACTTCACTGCCTGGGCCGCTACTCACTTACTACCAACGTCTTCGGGGTGACCTGATCCTTATATTTATGATGTTATCCAACCCTAGACATCCCTGTCACCATCTACTCACACTGCACTAATTGTGCTCCCCTTCGTCGCCACCCACTGTGGCACACACCTCAGCACAGTCGGCTGCAGACAACACTACTTCGCTTTGCGAACCTGCTGACCATGAAATGCACTGTTTGCCGATTTAGTCGGGGAAACTTACTGTGACGGATTTTAAGAGCCGCCTGGAATGTCCTCTGGCCGAGCCACACCGTGACATTCCCTGAGACAAATACATTCTACTTGAGGGCTTTTCTCTGCATTTTCTCTCCTACCTAATTCCTTTCAATGGTCGTTTCGAAGGGCTTAGTGCGATGTCGCGCCTTGAGCCGGCGTGAATTCTGTTTACATGCAGCATAAGCGCGATGAAGTTACGGCTAACACACTAGTCCAACCCGCTAGAAGCTTGCTTGAACTTTTATCTGATTGTCCTGAACATTTGTACCCTATGGGGCATGTAAAGCTCGAGCTTCTATTCCCAGTAAATACAATGTTGCAATGTTGCAATGTCCAGGCCAAGCGAACATCGACGCAAACAAGAAGATGCCGTCGCCCAAAGAGGTTGCAACGCTAAGCTTCCTCAAAGACTTATTAGTCCTTACAGTCCGTCCCTATGGCATATGCATTGCTTGCGTGATGCACTCAATGATGTGACCAAGGTTAACACTGGAACCCGTCCAAGGGAAGCCAAAGCCCAGTTGACGAGGTAAAGCGGCTATCACGTTTCGACCATCTGCTGAGACATTACGACCCTAATTTGAAGTTTCTGGTGGCCACAGGTGCAAACTATAGCACTGGCGTAATCATAGCCCACAAGTTCGCAGCTAGTAAAGGAAGAGCAATTGAACATGCAGCCGATCGCTGTGTTCCACAGGGCAGAACTATGGCCAAATAGAGAAATAACTCTTGGCCATAATCTTCCCTGTAGAGGAAGTGCAAAATATGCTGCATGAAAGGAAATTTAAAATTTTGGCTGTCCATTAGCTGCTGATAGCGATTTTCGGAACAAAGTCTGGTATCCTTGCCTATACGGCACGCAGGTTGCAGCGGATGGCTACTGCATAACTCGGCTACGACTTACGGTGAAGTACGTTTCTACTAAGAACACTGGCATGGTTGATGGCTGCACTTACCTGGCTATTGAGAAGCCAGCAGCGCCAGCAAGCAGTATCTACCGTTGCTCCGAGCTCATTAGAGTAGGATGTGAATCCGGTGTTGTTGGAAACGCTTAGTGAGTTTCCGGTAAGTTTTGATACGTTAGCCGATACATAAATGCAAGAACCGATCCTACCACAAGCGGTCAGGTTGTACACTATTCAGTGGCCAAAGGGTAATCTGGATGTAGAAGCACAAAGTATGTCACGGAGAAAAAACAAATTCGCCATCGGCAATGGATGTTAACTTTTGGCGGAATGGGTTGTTATTCCAAGGGAACATTGCCAAGGCATTCTGCGGCGGTTTCATCGTGAACACTCTGGAATTAACGGAATGAAACTGCTTGCGTGCAGTAACGTTTACTGGCCGCAGATCGCATCGGCGCTGGAACAGCCGGCACAGTCGGACTCGAATTGGACCCTTTTCAACAAGGCTCCCAGAAAAGGGGAAGCAACTGCTTGGCCGCTGACAAGGAATTAGTGGGCGCAAGCACACGCTGATTTGTTCGGTCCCGTGAATGGACAACAGTAGTAGTTGTTGATTACTTCAGTAAATTGCGGGAAATATCCTCCTTAGAATGCACAGCAAGTGGCGAAATAACGGCAGTATTTAGAATACTTTACTTCCAACGTGGAATATCAGAGACCGTAGTTGCTGAAAATACCCTCAGTTCTCATCTTTCCAGTTGGCCAAATACTGTACGCACAAAGGTATCACACACCTAGATTCGCCCCTGCTCTACCCGCAGACCAGCGGGAAAACGGAGCGCTTTGTTGTTACCTTTAAACGGGTGCTGCTGAAGCTGAGGAGGAAAGGATCTACCAGCGAGATATGCATGTTTGCTCTCTACTGTACAAAGCAACTCCGAACCCCAGGAGCCAAATCAGCTGTCCCCAGCCGAAGCGCTGATGGGCAGAATTCTCCATACTCTGAATTCCTTGCTTCTCCCGGAGCTCATCGCCCAGCATGATAAGCACGCGAGCGTGGAAACGATTTCTACCGGCGGCATAGGACGCAAGTACTTTTGTTTCACCCCGGACATAGTTTTATTCAGAGACTATCGCAGTGGCAACCCCAAGAGGAGCACAGGTTCGATTGTTTGCAAAGTTGGACAAATATTATAAACTGTTCAATTAGGCCCTATGCTTCAGACCAGACGCGGGAAACCACCTGCGGCCTATTTCATCCAGATAAGTACCCGTGAACGATCGCTGACATTAGATATTCTGCTGGACACTTACAACATACCCACTGGAAAGCATAAGCCACGTAATGAGCCTGTCCCAGCGACCGCAGGAGGAACAAGCTGTCTGCCACGACGATGGACTGATCGGATACGGAGGTCTGTGGTCAGAATGTATCTGGATCCAAGGAGGAAGGCGTAGTTCACTTATCGCGATGTTGGTGTTACGATAGCCCGTCCGTCGCCGCCCTCGGAGCCAGCTCATTGTCTGTAGCAGGTCGGAGAATAATGGTCGTACCACGCCGGTAGCTAATCGGCTAGCCAATGGGAGTAATTTAATAGCATCGTGTTACATAAAACTGGACCAAACAGGATGGTCTGCTTTAAAATCCTCCAGCACGCGCATTACTTGAACAGCCAACCAGAGAGTTCTTGCGCATGTAGTAGAGGCCATAGTCAGAAATTTCAAATTAGGTCTTTCTCTCATGAAGCATTTATTTGAACCCCATATTTTGGCAGTACATGTTGTCTTCCGAGTGCTCCATACAACTTCCGTCAGAAACCCTTGTCCTCCGATCTGAGAAGTGACGGTTTCTTGACTAGAGTGGCTGTGTTGGTTATCCGTACAGTTAACAAGAACGGAAGATTTATTGGACCGCTCCCTTCGTCGAACGGCTGCCTTTCTATTTTACGTGGGTGCATCGTTTCACTCACTTGCCGCACACCACGCTTTAACTTGACGCTCCGACTGTAAAGTTGTCTCGTGCTTTTTCCGTATCTTTAAGTTCTCTTTTTGACGTACCAGTTACGACCACCACTGCTATGAAGCATTATCTAGCTCTATGTTGTTCCTTGACCTGTATCGCTTATTGTGTTGTACTCACATCCGGACAACCACTTATCATTCCACTGCCAGTGGCCTTGTCGAACGTTTTCCTAGACAGCTAAATGTCACCATCATGGTCCCTTCCTCTGACAACCGTTGGTCTGAGCGCATTCCAGCAGTCCGTCTTGGTATTTGTACTATCATCAAACATGCTATTGAATGCGGCCCTGCCAAACTCGTCTTAGCACGGCTCTCAGGCTACCAGGTGAGATGGTGTTGCCTTCCCGAGTCATTGGAGAACCCGATCCAGTGTCTTACGCTGACCGTCTTAAACGCAGTTTCGAGTCCTTCGACCTACTTCCTTACTCGCGTACAACCCTGTCAGCACCCACCTTCCCTCGAGTACCCGAGACAGCACAGGCATGGCGCGTTCGTAAAATAAGGCATAGGAAAGCTGCCTATAGCTACATCAACCGTACAAATGCAGTTGAACAAACATCGATAGTCCTTCGGTTAACCTCTTAGAATAAGTAAACTACTCTTTAAAGATTAGAAGAAACGTTCACCTCGTGAATTCGGACTACACATACAAATTACGCAAAACTGCTGATGCTTGTACGCTGCGCATTTCCGATTGTGCTACACGGCAGTGTTCCAGGACGAGGTGGGTCTTCGTCTGGCAAGCGTTCTTTCTACAAAAAGCCACAAATGTCTGTTTAACAACACCGCGACGTGGCGGATGTGACTCGCCACTCAATAACTTCACCGCCCCAATCTCACGTTGGCAAGTTGACCGATACCACATTTACAAATTCTGTGCATAAATCTGCTCCCGTAAGAAC
>OX104064.1:24852292-25006629 GCA_944474145.2 Dicrocoelium dendriticum
GGAGAAGATAGAAACACAAAATGCAATAATGATAGAAAAGAAAATGACTTTTTGGTTTTGCACACGCCTTTTTTATTTTGTTTCGCGAGTTTTTGTGTGCATTAAAGTAGGGATAAAATGGCAGAACAGCATTGACGCCACTGATGTCTCTTGCGGGCCATGACACTCAATGTTTCCAACCACTGAGATTCAGCATCTCATTGTCCCCAATCTGGAAGATGCACTGATCCGGTTGCCGCCAACCTTGATGTTCCGTTCTTCATGCTCCTTCTCCACGTCATTGGCTGTCCACCGCGGCACTTTTTTCCAATCCCTCCCTGGGAGTGCAAATAGCGCTCGACGTGGAAAGCGATAGGCTGGCATGTGCAAAAGGTGCCCGAGCCAACGCATGCGATGTCGGAGAATAACGTTCTGAAGGCTGGCATTACTCGCTCCAGGCACTCGGTCTCGAACCTCTGTGTTGCTTACATGGTGTTGCCACCACACCCGAGCAATCCTTCGTAGACAGCGATTGTCGCACACTGACAGCCGCTTCATGTTTTCCGAGCGAATAGGCCAAGTCTCACAGCCGTACAAGAGTACTGCACGGACGGAAGCATTGCATACACTGCTCTTGAGCTTGAGGCTGACATCACGGCGACGACATAGGTGTCTGTTTGATGAATGTAAGGCGGCCCTTTGCAATCCGTTGTGAGACTTCATGTCCAACACCGCCACCAACGGTGATGCAACTCCCTAGATAAGTAAAGCAAGGGACTTGCTCCAGAACATGGTTGGAACCCAGGTATGTGCTCCAAATTGATCGATAGCCTTAAACTTATGTGTGAACCTATAGCCGATGGCAATATGGTCAATTTGGGCCCAAGTCATTGGCGAATTCGGTGTGTGCCAGGTGACACGGTGTAAACATTTGTGTTGGAAAACAATTCTGCTACTATAAATATTGTGGTCTGTGCAATTTTTTGATCTGCTCGCATCGTCCGCGAAGCGGCCTCCCAAGTGTTTTCAAAGTCTGAAAGACGGAAGTGCACAAACCATCGCGCCACGTTAAAGTCGTCTCGTCGACGGTAGATCTCCAATCTGCGCGAGTCATTTGCTTTTCCGTTGTTCACCTTTATATCTGGGCAATACACCTCCAACACACTTACGGAGGGTTCGAATGCCTCTCTCTTGTTTCTCTTCTTGACAGTGCTCTCAGACTCATTCATGGTTCTATTCTACATAGCGTTATTATTATTATTATTATTATTAGTAGTAGTAGTAGTAGTAATATAGTAGGGTATCAACGGTACATCAGTGCGCAGTCCCAGCGCTTCAGTTCCGTGCAACGACAGTTGCGCGTGAACTACAGATACTAGGATGATTGCCCGGTTCCGTACGCAGGCTGGAACTCACACCTGAGGATTACGAGACAAGCTTTTTATCCTTTAGACTACGACCTTTCTGATTAATGGATTCCAAATAGTGACTAACGGCTCGTTTCTGGTTTTCTGCATCCTATCGATGTGGCATTCAAGATCATATTTGGAAGTGGCTTACTGGCCCGTCTGAAGTGGCTGCAATCAAACAACTACACTTGGGCGATGTAGACAAATGACATTTACATCTCTCAGTGCCCGAAAACATGTTCCTTGACCTTTGCTCACTTTCCTGATCTGGCTATCGACCATTGAGTTCGGACGGATTTCACTGTCCTCATCTGTACAACTGATGAAGTTAGTATGCCAGACGTTGTTGGACGCCCGCACTGTCATAATGCGCAGGAGATTCTGATCGCTACTTTGAATGTTGTTGATTCATCTCCATTACAGGATTGAGACGGACTCCAATCATCCTGTGCTGAATACGATACTTCACAGGTCAACCGCTACCGGTTGTGCGTCTGCTGTCATCTCCTATCCGGACATTGAAGCTATCCCACTCTTCCACTCTATCGCCACTCCATAGGAGACTCTTTGTGTCTCTGAGTTGCTGCAAAATTGTTGGCGCCCCTACTATGAGTTTTTGCTAAATTCACTTACATGTGGCCTCCTTTCTCCGATCTCTTCACCCCACATTTATCTTTTTATGGTCACATGATGGCATAGCATCGGTGCAAGGCACAGAGACGTACGGCTCCTGATGTTATTTTCTTCGTGGTGGGCTTTCAGTGCCCCACATGCCTTATGAAGGCGATATTGGATTTTGGTGGTCTTTGGTGCGCCTCTCTTCCATTGGCATCGTCATCACACACACACACACACACGCACGACCAATAGATTTTAGGCCGTTTTCGCGTCACAAATGAGTAGTATGTGCTTGTGGCGGGCTATGAACCGTCCTTTTGTCGATGTTTCTTGCGCAAAGAGGGACGTCACAGTTTGAGCTTAAGCGAACTAATTGATTTCAGTGCGTAATCACTTGCTATCTCTTTAGTTCCTCAAGCGATTTTTCGATATTTAAACTCCTGACTACTATGTGCACTTCCACCTTTCTCTATTTATCGCCATTTACCAAAGCTCAGTTAGGATTTCGCGCCCCTCTCCAAATCACTCAACCTGTACTCCCACCCGTTAATCTCCTGCAGGCACACCTTCGTTCCCATTCTTCCCAAGGGCTTAATTGAGTATATCAATGCGCCCACCCCATTCCTCTACGGTATCCATACCTCCTATCGGCATGTACTCCCTGAGTTGGTGAGTTAATTTGACATTTGACGCAATCATTAATATCACGTTGTACCCAATGGTTACTCTGAAATGCCTCACGTCTACCATTACCACCATTGGGGAATCTCGTGTTGTTACGTTAGTAGCTCACCCACATTGCTATTCCGGGTTCGATTTTCTTGCCACTTTTTCGCCTCCCTGCATGCGCTTAATCACCACCTGCCTGATTGTCTGACAGAGATAATTCGAGGTAGACTGCCACGCTGACTGGCTAACTATTGGCGAATTTTTTGTCGGCATTTAAGTGCGCTGAGCTATTTAACAAATTTCTTTACTACGTGCATTGTAACGTATGCATCCAGAACTATTTATGGCGTGTTCCTTTTTTGGATCAAATATCTGCATATAACCACTAACAATGGTACTGGGGTGCTTGTTTTCCTGCTGTTTTTCGACCTTTTTCTTACGGACCGATGGTACACATTTGTAAATGATGCTCTCTCCACAGTGCATCCCGTACCCGATTATATCTACTTCCTGCTCCAAATTGTTTCCCATGTATTCGCTAGGAGAACGGAATGTTTACCATGATGTCGCTTTTAACACCATGCTTTCCTGTACACCATTGGGGGTGCCTATTCAGCGTTAACTATCCGCGCTGGCTCCGTCAACTGCTCCGCATACTTGCAACCCGATTGTTTTTTAAAATTGCGCCTAGTTGGGTGAGACTCCGAAGTGGCCATTCATTGACGCGGTGAAAGATCATGATGAAACCCACGAAATTAACTGTGTTGGGTTAGTTTCCGTCATCCTTCCATTCGTTTTTCACTTCTGACAATCCTTTCCCCCTATCTTGTGATACATTTGTTCGGACAGTCATTATTTACGTAAGGTAGACGCGATACATCGTAATTCTGCCTGGATTGACTCTTCCGAGCATATTCGGTGAGATCGTAAATCTGAACGTGATGCGGTAGTGTTTGTGTACCTCCGTGACCCATTGAGCTACGCTGAGCGGCACTTTCCTAGTGCCTTCAGAGTCACTCATATCATGCAAGTCATTGGTTATAGGTCGGCCTTACTTGGTCTCCTACTCTTCGCAAGGTATGGGGAAAGGATTGTCAGAAGTGAAAAACGAATGGATGTTTCTAAGAAAAAGGCCTACATTATGCTACCATACAACGAATAACAGAGTGACAGAAGCTTCGGCTGCCAGTTACGTCATGCCACAAAAAGGCGCTACTACGCAGCGTAGCTCGTGTTGTTACACCGTCCTAATAAACTGCTCCATGAATTTAAATTGGCCATACCTAACTCTCAGCTTTCCGCCAGTTTACCTGTACTTGCACAAACATTGGCCGAATGGAGAAAAGGCTCTCAAATGGGATCGTGGAACAGGTTCCACGGAACTTAGCAACGAATGGCCCTAACCTTCCTCCCAGCTCGATTGTCCAGCATCTTCTTGATTACACTTTTGCGAAAACCCTCGTAATGCATTAAATGTTCTCAACAGGCAGAAAACCGCAAGCTTACTTTGATTTGCTAAGGTTTCCGCCATCCGGCGACTGAAGCCTAACCTCTGCAAACAGCCTCGCCCTGCCCTAGCAAGGCGTGTTTCTCATCATCATAGTCGACGGCCTTGAATCTCACGTTGTCTTATTTGTTCTCCTACTGATCCCATCTCATTTGAGTCCCTTTAATCCCTCCACTGTTTGTTTATACGCGGGGACAGATGACACGAGCTAATCTGAATCCTGCTTATCCCACTATAATGTTGTTCGTTCTTGTTATCATAGTTTTTGAAGGGAAATTGCTGCATGGAATTCACTGTCGGATTAGTTCGCGTCATTTTCTCAAATTGAGCCCTCGGGACCGGACACAGCAATGTTAGCACATACTATCCGATGTAACACAGTCATCTATTCAAATGCTCTCATTTCAGATGTTTGATTGTGCCATCTGAGGGTTTTATTCCCATCCATTCTTCTTTCATTGTCCTTTTTGTTAGCGGTGGCATTTCTATGCTTTCGGCCATTATTTGACTAATGTGCACTCCGGTGTATAAGGTGAAACTGACAAGTTTTATTGAACGAAACAAAGCCCTCTTACCTTCACGCCGCTTGTTGCCACCTTATAGGCTATTTTGTTGTGGCTGCTTGGATTGGTAGCGGATCACCTGTTATCCATCCTCCACCGATATCCTGTCACTACGCTACTCTTTTGTCCTCTTTTGTACACGTATTCGCCGATATAATCCTGCCAATCCATTCGTTAGTGCTTATTGCTATCAATACAATCTCATTTGTTTCCGCTCGCTGTGTGTTGTTAGTGCATTTGTATGAAAATTTTGACCCAACATTGTTTTCTATGGTTACAGGGTACAACCAACCCTCGCATCACCACTTTGGAGTGTTTGTTTGGTGACTCATTTTGGCTCAGTTAATCGATCGTCCATTTAGACTGGCCTCTTTCACACAAGCAATTATCAGTGGCTGCTTGTTAACTGACTCTGATTGTCATGTGAATACCATGTGTTACCCTTTCCCACCGCTATCTGTATAGTCGTTCTCGGTCCGTGCGAATACTTCGATCACATATTTCGAGGCATCAGTTGATTTGACTTTCTCTCTTGGTTTAATTCCTCGAAGGTATAACTGAGCGAGGTGCAGTATATGGCATCCAAACCGACCAGCAACCTTCGTTAAAGTTCACCCCCATTAACCTCCGGCTAAGCGCCACTTCCACACGGATTACACAGCCGCCAGCTTCGAATGGCGTAAGCTCGTACTTGACTCAACTTTACTCCATCCCAGTCTTTGTTCTGATCTCGTATGGTGGGAACACCTGGTGAGGAATGCTGAGGTCCGCCAATTTGGTTTTTGGCAACATGCCTTCTGACTCCTCACTCAAGTGTTTGCTGAATCTTAGTCGGTTACGTTGGCTAGACCATGTCCTCCGTATGCCTGTTGGCCGGCTTTCTCGGCGTGCATCATAAACCGTGGCTGCATCACGTTGGGTGAAACCGTGAGGTGGCCAGTCAATAACGTGGCATAGAGACCTGAAGAAATTGACTGAAGCAGTCAGGCTGTTGCATGCCGTATTCCTTTATGGGGATTTCGAGATGTTTCACATCAATGGTTCTAAGCCGTATGAGACATCGCGCAGGCAGTGGCGTTCTTGTATTCGGTTTCTTGCATCTGGTTATTAATTTTCGTTCCATTCTGATTAGTTTGAGGCACCTTCCTCTTGCTTCCATTTTCTTTACATTCTATTTACCTTTACCCTCCACGCTTCACCGTTACGCTAGGAAACTGCGTGAACCCGTCGGTCACATCGATACTCAGACCACGTGATCTATCCAAGCTTGTGTACCATCTGACAAATAGTTTTGTCTATGGTGAGGTGGAGGTGTAGCCTGGCCTATTTGGGATCCGCAAATCACTTTTCCAACTCATGAAATCTATGGCCCCCATGGATGAAACAGTAAATACTTGTCCTGTGATCTGAACCCTTTAACCCAACCACCATCACATTCCCTTGTTGAATCGCCTAAACCCATCTGGGCGGCTGAACCGGTTACGCATTTCTGTACACTACAATGCAATATATAGTGTAGTATTATTAACAAAATTGTGCGTCCTTTTTACTTTGCTACATTTGCAGTTAGGATTGTTGCCAGGACAACCAATTGCTTGCGTGTGAAAACGAGGAGTATAACAATGAAACTCGACGTAGGGATGTCGCACTGCCAACCGAATCAGTGTCTCCTTTTCCCTTCTTTGACTGTAGCACTGTGACTGGTCAAAAGGAACGAGGAAATGAACATGTTTTCTCCTATTTAAAAATACGGGCTATTTCCATGTTCGCTTTATCCTCGCATCAGAATGAGTAACATTAGAAGGGACAGGATCTACGTGGATTCTTCTCAGTTTACTTCGCTAGCTCAAAGCAATCAAGGTGGGGTTGTTCGCTTTTTCATGTACCACGGTATGCCTGTTCTGCTCTTAATGACAAGAACTTTGAGTGGCATAGTATAAGAGGAAAGCCATAATTGATTTGGTTCCGAGATAAGATCTATCTTGGTTTTTCTCATCTTCCAGACTCGGGTCATTTCTCGTCACCATCATCATACGAACCACCCTGTACTTGTCCCATCGCGTTACTTTGGAACTTGGAGCCAATCGACACTAGTGATTTATTTGCCATTTGTTTGAAGTGTCTACGTCGCCACGCTACCAGCCCATTAAGGCTGGTTATGATGCGGACACCGAACGCACCAGGATAACTGTCTCACGGATACCACCTCATCCTGTTTGCGATTACGGGACGTTGGCGAAATGTAGAAAACGTGCTCCTATTGTTTGCGTTGACCCTTCATCACTCACCTTGCAATACCTTATCACTGTGGTTTGTGGTTGCATGGTGATGACCAACGGGTACGAAACAGTGAGGTAGTAACGTTTTTGCTTTTAGCTTAGAGGCTAATCTGCTCCCCTTCAAGTTTATTGTTCTATTCGCAGTGTTTGGTCAGCTAAACTTGCTTTTGTGTACGGACCATCGGCCCGGTTCCTCGGTTTCTATCAGCCCAACTGATCCGTGGTTTATTATTTACTTGACGGTTTTCGCCATGTCCTCTAGGGTACACTACGTTGTTTTAATAACAACAATTTATTCTCGATTTGTTCTTTTTATACACCCACTCTGTTCATCCAGAGAATTTTATGGTGCATTTACAACAAAGGCGCAGTCTTTTTTAGAATGCGATCTTTGGGCCACTCCTTCCGCTAACCAGTCCCCAAATTCTTGCTTTTGGATTTGTTTCATCGACCTCCAAAGTTAATCTCACCGGCTGCTCATCAATACCTTCCCACTATCACCATCATCCGTTCTGCTTCCATGGTCGGCCTACCTTGTAATCCTGTGACCGCGGGTTCGAGTCTACGTAGGAGACCGGGCGGCCCTTACGCGGCTGGTGGTGGTTGTGTGTCAGCAAGGTGTCCGTACAGCGTACCAACATACTGCTGATACCTCTGCTTTCATAGGTAGCAGTCTAAAACACGTTTGTGACTTTATTACCACCATTCCAACTCCACTTATCATTTTTCTTAGTCTGTGAAGTTTACTAGCTTTCATTCGGATCCCGCATATTCTGCACTTGATCTGTGCCCCCATTTTCATCCTGTTTTTGTCCATGGGTGACCATCGCGTCCATTCGGTTTGCAACTGACATGTCCTCGCACGTAGTCGTTTATCCCATCGTGTCCAACTTTGATTACAGATCGATGGGAGCTTACTATCTAATGCTGCATCCGAAAGCACCTTCCCATTTCATGGCACTTGCATGGTCATCATCGCGTGGCTTGTGGTGTTTCCTGTTGAAATTAGCTTATCCGCTATAATTTCCACAATATTTGCATTTGTCATTGCACCTATTGCTGGCACATTTTCACGTAGTATATACGACAGCATTACTCTCCAAAGGCGACTCTATCAGTACAGTTTCGAGCACTGAATTGCGATGAGTCCATCTGCCACCACTCGTGCAGCCAGATGAACGGTAAATAACAATGAGGATAAAAGAAAGCTTTAGCACTTAGATAGGGCAATTAACCACGAAACGCGTCAAACTCATCGCGATGCATTATCAGCAGCTAGATGCAAAGAACCGAATGCAAGAGCTGCACTGAATGCGCGTACTGTGCCTTTACCGATCTGATTCCTAATCACGGATGTGGAACATCCAGACTCCCTCGTGCACGAAGGCAGCACTAACCAGTCCGGCCAAGGCTTTCTGTTAGTTTCTTCATGTTTTAGTTCCACGTCGTCCGTAGTACCCCACGTGGTTCCGCTCAGCTTGATGCGTCTACAGCATATAATGCATGCAGTAGAAGGCGGTCAACGGGCGCACCGAGGACGTGACCCAGTCACTGTAGGTGACTAAACCGGTTTCTTGCCTAAAACCAACTGTTGGATGTCAACCAACTCCATCATGGCACGAGCTAAGCCTTTGTCATCGCCGTAGGTACGTCTATCAAGCATTTTCTACACCTAAGTACAAGCAATGTGCATGTTGGAGGTATGTGGGCCTGCTCCGAATCAATTAGAGACTCCATTCTCATACCTTCTGGTCATATTTTCTCACCTTACCACTGGATTTGTGTGTGTGGCTAGAGCTATCATTGGTGGTAGCCACCCTCAACCCTCTGTCTGTCCATAGTAACATTAAAATTGTTAGGAGATACTCGTTGGACATGGGTTTTTGTAACAATTCTTAGTCGCCTGCTTTCATTTCGTCATCGTTTCTTTTTTGACAATTGTTTAAGCGCATCATTCCTTTGCTTCGATTGGATGGCCTGCGTCGTTCACAATAGATGCTATCTCAGAGGCCTATTCCCACTAAAACCAACACAACAGACATGGGAATCTAGATTCGGATGCCCCTTTACTCCTTGGGTCTAGTTGAGATCCGGTTCGATAGTTTTCTTTCCGCTAATATCATTTTGAATGGTAATGTCTGTTTATGGAACACGGGGCTGAAATGCAGCTTACGCCGTCCACGCACTCGAAGGCTATCCAGCACATTCGACTGCTAGTCTGTGTCAACAAATTTTGCTTCCAGTTCTTCCAGTTCCTTGCTATTTACGCAAACTTAACTTGCCAAATCTGGTCGGTAATCGACCAGACTAAAGCTATGGATGATGCTAATTGCGTCTCTTCTTCTAGATATTAGATTTGGAAAACTTTTACATCTGAATGGAAAGTTTAACCGATGATTCATCCCACCTCCTTTATATGGGACCGTACGCGAATGACTTCACATGTTGGAACTGCTACCCGTCAACAGAACAGCGCGCGCCAGCCGATGAAACACTACCGGTCGATTTCCGTCAACATTGACAGACATTTATCATTATGCGCTTTTTTCATGCGAGAAAAAGAACAAACTGTTGCATTGCATTGATTCCGTCTTTATCGCCTGCTTTGTGTATCGCGCTCTTGGCATGGCCATCCGTAATCAGCACACGAACACTATCAGAGAAGTTTCATGCATAATGTTTAGATACCTTCGTGACTGCATTTTATCGGTCATCGTATGCCATTTTGGGTCTGTATTGCGTTCTGTTTGCGCGCAGCCCGTGACCTCCTGGAGTACAAAGCAAGCACGTAGTCCTATCTACCACCGGCCGAGCACCTGAATTAAGTACCGCTCTAGTCGAGTATTCCCGTCCAGAATTGCAGCAAGCGGTTACACCCTGTTAGTTGCCTTCACCGTTTCACTAGTGCGACGTGCTTTTGAGTCACGCCGCCCGATCAGTCTATCTATCATTGAGTGGCGTTCAGTCTGAGTTCTCCCATTGGGCCCTGTTTTTGTCCAAACACCGGACGTTGCTGCGCAAGTTATTGGCACCTCACGTCTCCTTGCTTTGTCACAATACAATTCTCTATTCCCTAACTCAGTAGAATACGCTCTCCGCTCCATGAACTAGCGGTCATCTGGTCCAAACTTCTATTTATTGACTATTTGTACTGTTATCGTGATCATGCAGACGCGCATGGATTTTCCAGTGGCTTCCCACACATCTCACTGCCTAGCTGTTCAGCCTGACTTTGTGCGTTTCCAGCAATTTTGACGCATCATTTTGGTTGTTCCTGGCGTTCATCTTGACCTTCTAGGAGTACGCAGCATCTCACCCGCCTGGAGATCTTGCTCAGTGTTTCCTGTCCCCCTTTTTCTCAGCTTAACGCTGAAGTGATTTCCTCACAGGCGTGTTCTGCACGTCAATTTCTTATCCGCTTACCCCATAGACCATCTCTGACGCTTTTATTGTCTCAATCTAGGGGATACAATGGGCTAGTTTACTTCACTAACAACAAGCGCAATCATTGGACCGTATCGATACTACACTCTTGCACTCTTGGATTGTCTTCATATATTGTTGCCATCGTAAGTGTATCAACGTGAGCTAAAGCGAAGTATCTGTCGCGTCTCAGTACATGGGTTGCACTGTACCAACCAAACTGAACTAAAGACTCGGAAGTGATAGATCGGTAGCTAACATCTATTTGCGATGTAAGGAGTTCGATTTATAAAGCGCGTATCTATACTGCGAGTTTAAACCATGGAAAGATCACTTTTTCGTGCAGACCGGTGATGAAGCGGTTCTGAGCCTAATTACTTACGTAGGCTTGTGAGTTCTCATCTGGTGTAACTTTTTGACATATCTGATTTTACACAATGCATTAGACAGACAGTTGTTAACTACGTGTGATCCAAGGGTTGCGTGCTTGGTTGGTCGTCATAACTCAGCAGTTCAGGTAAACAATCATCAACCAAACACCGAAACCCAGTGAATCCAATTAAGGTGACTTACGTCGCCATAACGATTACAGAAAAACAGTGCATTCAAGGTACACTACTCGCATCTCTGATCCATGCAGTATTGTTTACCGTCGCGCAATGTCCTGCACGTCCTTGATTGACGGGATTAAACAACAACAATTCATTTTCTAACTTTTGTCACTATGACTACGTCAATCTCAGCAGTTACATCTCGTGCGCTCTGATATCCGCTTCGTAGTAAATTGATACAAACGAATTGCAAAATTCTGAGTTCTTCTCATGAACATTATCTATTTGGTTGCACCAGCATCTCCATTTTGAATCTGATTATCGTGACCCGACAAGCTAGCCTCATCCAACTTCTGCTGCGTACTCACTGATCACACCAACACACAGCTTTTCCGGAGATTCATAATCATGTCATTTGGGCCCTTTTTTGGGAGCACTTTTCTAACCTACAAGTCCGAACTATCTGTTTCGAATTCACTCACGTCCGAATTAGGAATCTAGCACTTAGTACGCCGTTATTTTTCTATCAGTTCGCATAGTACATGTCTGACTTAACCCCCTTGTTGGTTAGTTTGCCTCTCGTCCGTTGGAGAATTTTCTTTGAAGTGAACACTTTTCTGTCGCTCTCGATCTATCTTGATTGTCTGATTTTCGCGATTCTCATGATAAGACTATGCTCTTCAGATTGAACCACCAGTTAGCATTAGCAATTTGATTTCCCCTAATCTGTCCTCAAGAAATTGAATTTCAACACCTCAGTTACAGTCCATTATCTGTCCAACCTAAAATATCATATCTTGTTTTCTTTTTTCCACGACTAGACTGTAGCCCTAAGGATCGTAACCCCGCCTTGTAATCCAAGGGTGCAGGTTCGAGTCTGTGTAGGGACCGGGCGACTCTCGCAGTACCCCTAGCCCACGGGCGACTGGTGGCGGTTGCGCGGCAGCAAAGCGTCGGTACTGCATACCGGCATATTGCAAATGCCCTTTTTTCTCTGTTTTCCACTGTTTGATATCCACCGGATTCTTTTTTCCTCATAATTTCTCTCGTCTACGTGGTTTCCGTATTGTCGTTCATCTCATTCCTTAACGGCGTTTGTCACCCACATTATCATCTTCAGATGGATGTCTTCGTAGCTGACTTGGACGGTGGCAGTGTCATTTGCCCTGAAAACATTCCCTTGCCCCAGCTTCCGGAACCCTATTTCGATGAGGTGGTAGAAAGTTTGTTTCAGGTCAGTATCACCATTTATCACCTTTTCAACTGTGACCGCCCATCTTCATGGTTACCACGATCCACTGACAGTTCACTGCGGTTTTGATCAGGTAGATTAATCACTGTTGCTCCGTTCTGTCTAATTCGCACATGATTTGCTTGATCTTCGGCCATTAACTTCTTTTTTTACGTATAATCCTTACATTTGGTCCACAACGAATTGTGCGGCTGTTAGGAATTTCTCCGATTGAGTAGGTTAGCACAAACCGCTCAAATTTAGCCTGTTTCCGGAGAGAATCACACCTTTCCCAGGCTTGCAAATGCGTATGTGGTTACCTCCAATCGTGCTTTCAGCTGTCCTAATGACCTCTTTTTCATATTTCCAACCGGCCGACGTTATTTACCAACTTTTGTGTACATGACGGATTCCTCACACGATTCTCCTAGCGTTTCAAATGACTGTTCCCGCTGATTTCGCAAACGTCTCCGAAATTCTGCATATTTGTTCCACGACCCCAAATTTGCAGTTTAATTAGCATTGCACTGTACCTTAGTACAGTCTGTCATAGAGCTCTCGCCTATTCGTCGACCAAAAGAAATCTACCCGTACGACGCTCACCTCTTTGCTCATCCCACAAATGCTGTGTCGTGCGGCCCGGAATCAAAACATGTACGCGCAGCTATCTAACACCTCTTATTCATGAACCATAGGAATCACTTATACGGTGAAGTTATTCCAACCACTTTCCCTTTGTAATACCTTTTCACTGGCTCTCTCTCTGATATGTCGTATGTTTAAGCTCATTTACCCGGTGCGCTCATTACAGCCTGTCTTGTTTAAGTCCATCTTTAATTCGGTTCATGCTAAGCTACGCCAATTACACATTGTCCCGTACTATCCTTGTCAGTTCTGTGGGGCAGAACTGGATTCAATTTCCCTTCTTTATCCTCGCTTCGCCTCCGTCCACTCAATCGGACAGTCACCATTTTAGGTCCGTTAGCAACGCACTCTGTCTGCTCGCCGCTGCCCGGGTCAACCCGCTTCCAACTGTCTCCAATCATGCTGCACTTCCTACTGAGCCGAATTCATTCTGCAGTTGCAATCGTGGCCTCGTCAGATAGTACCGCGTCGGTTCCATTCACCCTCATTACCGATTACTATCACCATGTGTGCAGCCCCAGCGTTGGTGTGAATAATGAAAACGCACTGGCCCGTAAACTTAAGGATTAAAAGTCTATCTTCTAATCTGACGGCGCGGGTTAGAGCCTGCATAGAGATTGGGCCACTCTCGCAGTATCCTTATCGCACTTGCGATTCTTTGTGGTCGCGCGGCAGCGAAGCGTCGGTACTGCGAACCGGCATACTGCTGATGCTCTTCTGGTGTGTAGCCCCTTTGTGATTTGGCCCTACTCAATGTGGTGAAGTATGTGTGTCTGTGGAACAAGGGATTCTAGTATTTGGGACCTAGTCCAGGACTAGTCACTGTGTTTGTTCTCTGGGGCTAAACTTACGCTATGGCTCCACTGCACAACGTTCCATTCCTAGAGACCGGCTGGTGCTTGCATGCGACCTGTCCGATTGTTAGTTCATGATGACCTGCATCTTCCTGCGTTGACTTGATTCGAATTAAAGTACATTCTGAGCATTGTCCGCGGTCACCAAGCTGCCGGATCTTTCCAACCCAACCATCACCATTTGTCTTATCCTCCTGTGTTTATTAATGGTACATTTGTCGCAGCCAGCTCCAAATCAGCTAGTCGTCCACATGCCCGGACAAGCACTAGACTGCCGTTTCAACCTGTTGGGCATCATCAGTCGTGCTCATCCACCGGATTCTTCAGGATTCGTATATATGACCCGCAGCGGCTTGCACTGCCTGTCAGCTGCTTATGCCACTGGGCCGCAGGAGACAGTGTCGGACCGTCATGATTTACACGCTAACGGCGATATAACGCGTCTTATCATGCTGCGGCGAAGTCTCAAGTAATTACGTTAAAATCCCCTACTCTTGTGTAAATCCTCCAGTGTGTCTGCTTAGGGAATCCGTAGAGTGTACTCGTGTTCAGTAGTCATTAGCCGACCATGCTACATGGCATTACCTACCGCGCGAACATACCGTGACAGTGCATTGTGATCAACAGGGCATCTGATGCATACGCATCGGTGGCGAATTGCAAAGGAAGTTCGTAACATGTATGCCAGTGGATGAGTATCCGTATTGTCTCATCTAGTGAACACTCATATCCGTTTGGTCCCACCACACATTGCTCGATGGCTTAAATCCCTGACTCTTAAGAGTGATGTGCGACTCATCCGTATACGGTCCTATCACCCAGGGCGAGGTAGAGAGGATTGAGCGGGTTCAACATGTGACCACCAGGCTGGGGCCCACTTTACGAGGTGTGCCGTACGAAGACCGGTACAAGCGGCTAAAGCTTTGCATCCTATGATATTGTCGATTGCGGGTTGATCTCATCATGACGCACCGGATATTACAATTTGCTAATTACCGCATCTTTAGAATGCTGTTGCATATGTGCACACCAAGCAACACACGAGAGCACCGGTACAAGCTTGTAATATCGGATTTGAAGCGGGTCGCCCGTCAACTATGTTTCGGACGGAGAGTGGTGAATTTGTGGAACAAACTGCCGCAGCACGTAGTTGAAGCAAAGTCGATGTCGGAATTCAATAAAAATGAGCATAAGCATTACGCCGATACTCAGTACCGACGCTTCGCTGCTGCGTAACCACTTCCAGTCGCACGTGGGGTAAGGATACTGCGAGGGTCGTCCGGTCCCTATGCAGGCTCGAACCCCGACAATCGGATTACAAGGCAGGCTTGTGATTCTTAAGGCTACGGTCCAACCGAAATTCAAGGAATTCCTGGATTAACACTTTGCAAATATCAAGTGTCTCGAGTGCTCTCTAGTATAACAAGTCTAGGTACCCGAGTGTTTTTGATGCAGTCACACAGAGATAACTCTTCTTGCTGCTTCCAACCACTATTCAGTATTCAGGTCGGGTCTAGCAGTATTTGGCGAATGGACGCTGCTGGACTCGAGCCGGCGACCTTCTGATTGCAAGCCGGATGCCCGAGCCACTCGGCCAGCAACTGGCTTAACCTGGTGATGACACCGCGAAAGCGCACGTTTACTGCATCTGTTCCTTATGAAACATGGGCAAATGAATTGATTACATCTGTTTATTTGCTTATCATAAGTGCGATCGTTTGGCGTTTCAATTAATCTGATGTTGGGAACAACATCCAAATACCTCCATAATTGATTTATATTATTCTGTGGTCCCAACGGTTACCAAAATAACACTGTTTTTTGTTCGAACCGGAGTGTTCTTGAAACTAGGAGGTATCACTGAAAGCTGTTGCATGAATTTTATATTTCTGTCCAATATCTTATACTGGACATCATCATCCTCAATTGATATCTCCAACGAAAGCGTCATTGACTTCGCATGGTTGGGTACACCAGATACACACAGTCGATCCATGGTGTTGTGTTCTATTCCCTGGTAATCTTTTTCGTCGTATGTTATATTGTTGCTTTAGCTGCTGAGGAAATGTACACCGACTACTGAGTTTAGGCTTACGAACGGACAAGCTGATTTTCTTCCCGTGTTGTATGCACACGTTGATGGCAACCGTTATTCTTCGTATTCCGTTTCGTAGCCACAGTATCCTGTCATTCTGTCATTGTCCGATCACTGCTTGCTGCTTCTATTTGATTAGTCTCATTCTGTCTTGTTAACCACTACGCATACTTCTGTTTCTGCATTTATTCGTCCCTTTGCTTCCGCAATAACTACATCCAGCTCCTTTCCTTCCCGAATCTCATTACTGGTTGTTTGACATCACTAAGTTATTCACCCGAACAGGACTTCAGCTCTCTTTTGCTTAAGATTTAACTTTCTTGTGGCTGTAGGTAATCAGTACGTAACAACTAAAAAGGAAATTTTGCCAACGATCGTTGTGGTTCTTACTAAGCTGAATAGAAAGTCTGTTTATCGCTAGCCCTTCTGTGCACTACTGTCGACTGTGAGTGTTGTCATGGCAGAACTCCACGACACTCCTAGCCTGTCATCTATGTATGCTCGTTTTACCGACAGTCTTGTGCTTTTTGCGAACCGGAACTAAACGATGATCGGACTTTTTTTGGAACTGCTTTGCTTATCTTTACCTGTTTACTTCTTGATGGTTCCTTTTATAACCAATGAGTTTCGTTTACTCTCCCGCTCGGCCTGTCAATAAGTACTAGTGAATCGCTACGCAACGTTTTGCAGCTTGTGAGTAATCGAGCTTAGGCCTATGTGCCATGTGTACGCGAGGGTTACCATGACGATCAACCTCTCCTCTCTGGAGTGCAGCTTTAGTTTTACTTTGCAAGTGGACGGATTCGGCATTTCCTACCCACCCACCGAGGAAGTGTTTCATTTCCGCCACCATCTATTTCCTTCGTTTGACCGATGATTACCTTATAGTGCGCCGCGAATATCAGCTGCTTATTTTCTTTGACCTTTGTCCATACATTGATGCTGTTACTTCCGTCTGTAGTTGTCTAAAGTGACTATTCATGTTTGGCGTTTAAGGATGCTTCTTGTCGCCGCGTTCTGTAGTTCATTTTCCAAAAAATGCAGGTTACAACTTATGATTCCCTTTGGACAGTTTGTTTCCCGAAGTTTTCACTGCCTGTTTAACCCCCCTGATTCGTACTTTGGTGCAATTCTCAGTTAACAGCATTTCTTTTGGCAATCTACGCGCAACGTTGTCGTGTTTGCGTCGTTTTCACCTTGTTTCTTGCTGTGTTCCGCCGTCAGGAACGGGTTGATTGGCGCCATCGGGACCTTTACAAGAACGTTTTCCTTCTAACGGGCGGTAATATTTCATTCGCAAACAGTCTTTGATGTGACTTCTGAAGGACCTAAATTCACTGCACCTCACCTAACTTCCGACGAGTAGCCACTTTCAATCAGTTAAACTTCTTTATTGCATGCATCATTACACTGGAATGCCCTACTGATGTATAACTGCAGGTTGTTCGAACCGCAATGCTTATACAATACAACACCCTAGTCTAGTTTGTCGAACTTTCTCCGTGCGCTTATGTGTGCGAGGGCACCAGTTGCCTTCACGCGCGTAGTTGCGATTATGATAACATTAACAGTTATAATAATCGTGATGTATCAAGAAGAATAATCGAGATCGTAATTTCTCTGATTCGTCCCCGCAGATTCCAATCCGGACTGTCTAAATATCGATTCGAAAAATCGCCACACGGCGGTTTTACCATCGGTCCTCTTCAGGGAACCGAACCCATGACGTCTTGCATCTTGCGCCAACTAGCCATCAGCTTATTTCAAGAAACCATAGAGGGATGATGGCAAATCATCATCAAAAATCTTCCCCCTCCTTAATAAAATTGAAATAGTGTGATGGAACGGACAAAAGTATGAATGAGGGAACGAATGCATAGGCGTCACTGACCCTGTGACCGGTCCATTTACGACTTGGTTTTAGAGCGATTTATCCCAGGTAGTGGCATGAGCCAACCTAACTCTTTCATTCGGTTAGTTTCTCCATGCTTTTTTTGCCGCGTTATTGATTGGCTACCTCGGGGTTTCACCCAATCGCTCCAGCATTGCAACTAACACAGGCCTCTGCATATAGGGCTAGATGTCGATCAACAGCCTCCGCCACATCAACTACAGCTAAATATCATTTTGCGTGATACTTTGTCTCATTCTCCATTTCACTACCTTATCCCCGCTGTTTCCCTCTTGTCACGCAGTTACGTTTTGCCATTTCCAGTTTATCACACATCAATCACTTGTTGTGGCGCTCTTTCGGTCCATCCTCGTGTTTGCCATTCCGACAGCACAAGTTGCCATTCTATTGCATACCTTCAGCTCACCTCTTCTAAGTCGCTGCGGCACATTGACCCACAAAGTTCGCATTCCTCTGTGTCCAATTGGTGGTTCGGGTGCAAAATGCAATAATTCGGTTCTTTTTAGGTTTAGGCATCAAATGTGCTGCTACCAATATCGATGGTCACGTGATGGCATTGTTTTACCAAACCACTTTCAGTATTTCACTTTACCAAATGTTGTTGATTAACGCTGTTTTAGTGGACACCCTGCGCAACCCCGTTAAGTTTGATTGGTCATCTCCCCTTCAACACTCAGCCCACACTGCGTAAGCCCGGCATCATGATACCTCCCATAAAACTGGTCAGTCCAACCTTTGACCCTGATCTGCTATCCACTTCTTTGTGAAGCAGTTTGTTGATTCAGTTTGCCTATGCGGGTTCTCCCCAACCCTACTCATTTAGAATGAGCAGCCGAAGAACATCATGCACCTGCTAAACGTCCTGCCTTTCTCATCCTTTCCAAGTTATCCGACAAGAGTCCAAATTAACACTAACAATTCACGTCAATTCAATGCTTTTCTCTGTCCATCCATGAAGAATACCTGTTCGACCATGACACATACTACTGACATGGATAACCACCAAAAATTGTTAAAAACGCATGTTTGTAAAACGACAGCTATTAGAAGAATTATTAGGGCCCAATGTCACTGAATCGATTCGTTAACCATTTCTTGACTGACCATAATTCGATCTGTCACCAAGCGGGGCCTGTATAGGACAACTGATGTGCGAGCATATGATTTTGCACATTTATCTAATCGAATAGGTTGGCATACATCTAGTTAACGCCTCATTCAAGGTGTGATTAGCACCTTTTGCAATTTGCATGAATTTACACGATTAGACGGAACGACATCAACTTGATCGGATCTCAGAATCCTGCCACATCTTGCTAGAAGTTTTAATGAGCTGGTAATTATCTTGAGGTGCCTACTCAAATTACCAGGATAGATCGCGGGATGATTTTTCAATATGGTTACACGCGCACACTTAGACCGTAGCAAAAAGCAACTGAGTAAGGCGAAATATGTGACACAAGCAACATAAAACCATAACCCTTTTATATTAGTATTTCGTTCAGATGAAGAGACCACGTAAGACACGGCTCTGTGTCATTCCCAGGTATTTCACCGAAGCATCACAAACCATCATCGATACGAAGTTATGTAAAGGTCATCTTTTGAGCCTAGCATACTACTTTACATTTAATCGCTCAACGTTCGACTGCTGCGTCAGGTTGAGCAACAGGCTTTGCCCACTGACTTTACACTCAGAAAACGTTTACTTCTTTAACATGACCTGACGCACATGGTTGCTCATCGGCCCTTTCCACCTACTTTGGTTGCGATGCTGACGTCAATTATGTGGCGCTACCGTCTACTGATAGATCTTCGCATCAGATAGAACCTATCCGCCCGTCTACCCTGGTTGTTTAGCTTTGCAACAACCGCTGACCATCTCGGTATCCTTTTAGATGTACTCAACGATGGGGATAAATTAGGCAATCTGGTTCGGCTACTCACTATGAACGTCGCCTTCAAATTCCACATTGTGCTACTAATGATCAGGAGCTTTTGAATACCGCGTAATCACTAGCGGTTTCGTACGGGTTGGGGTTCTGTGGTGTCGCCTCTTAGCACGAACGAGTAACCGCTAGTGATTATAGGACAAATATCCAAACTACTCCGCCGCTGGCCGCCGGGCTTTTGTATGCGACCCTTAATCGGTGTACATACTCAGTGCATTTATGATCCAGGTACGTAAGTGTGATTGATCCAATCACTTTGATTCAATTTACCAAAACGATCTGGAAATGTGAGATGAAATGGCAGGGTCGGTTTAAGTGGAATGATTAAAAGTTCACTTAGCCGGTGGTGTGTCGGAGATTGGTGCACGAGTGCACCGCCCACGCTACATTCGTGACTCCGTCACATCCGTTACAGCATCTGGCCACTGTGATGACCAATGCTGAGGATCCCGTCCATAAAGCTTCTATGCGCCAATCCGACCCAGCTTCTTCATATCTTCAACTTGCAAACACGAAGATCGCATAGTCCAGTCAGTGTATGTGATTCCCGTTAGCAGACACTCCATTAGCAGGAAACAAATGACGAAATTCCTTATTTTTTTGGGCGCTCCCACCTGTCATAATGTATACTTCGCTGGCACAAGTGACCACAGGCGAACAGGCTGTTAATCCCTCTGACAGACTTTTGCACTAACACACTGGTCGCACCGCGGCTTTTTACATTTCGCCCTTGACCATGAGTCTATATCCCACCAACTGACCAGCCCTCTCAATCTTCCTTTCTGACTCCATCGGTGTTCCTTCGGTGTCCTTTCCACTCGGCTGTCGAGCTAATACATCATTTTACTCATATTCCATCTTACTCTGATTTTTTATGCTTTATTGGTTTTCGCTCTTACATTTATTAGTTTTTGTTTATCTCTTAACTTGCCTGATAACATACAGCTTATCTGAATCTCATTATCTTGTGATTACTCGATTTTCTCAGCTAGAATTAGGGAATTAGACTTGAACTTAGACGAAGCCCAATTGTAATGTCGATATCATCGAAACATTGTGGTCTAACCTCGTTCTTCGAAAAGATCTACGGAAATCAAGAGCGCCGGGGAATTGTGGGCATGATGTGGTTTTGCAATTGATTTACGTCGCCAGGCGGCATACGCTCTTTTAAACGCGTTTTGCTCTGTACCACTTTGCTATATGCTATATGATCACTCTCATTTCTTGGACGTACTATTTCCCACATATTTTCCCTATCCTACTATCACAATCACAACTTTCATTCGTTGATAGATCCTCAGCCCGGAGCTGCTGACCTCCGATCACATGTACCCCCCGAAACAACTTGGATCACCCAACGATCTCTTTGTACAGGATAAGCAATTACGTGCCGTGTTCGTCCGCTTATTTGCCTCTCTTTTCTCCGGTTACCGTTCCTGTCTGAATATCACGCGCATCCATCCTCAACCAGTCTTTCATTTCAACCAAGTACGTTCTAAGAATTATGCATTACGCATCTTACTGTACTCTAACTGGTGCTCCTTTATTGAACTATGTTTTGGCACGAGTGCATGAAAACTTGACGATAATCATTGCAGTCTATGTTTTTCAATGGCTGTGCTCGTTCGGTTTGTGGTTTCAACTCCCTGCAATGCGTTGTTCGGCCAGTCTGAGGATTGCTTTTTCCGACTCCAGATCTGCGCGATCCATTTTTGGATCAGATAACAATTGTTCAGCCGCATGTAAACAAAGCTTGAACGAACAAACGATGTTATCCCTACCCGCATCAGTTGGTGTTTGTGTGGAGATGCGATGTGTTGCTGCGTTTATCAGCGACAATGTGAATTAGTGGAGCACTCGTTTACCTGGTGTTCATAAAGGCACTCCTTTTTCAACCCCCTAGTATAGGACAATGCATGCATTGCGACAGTCAGCCTTCTACTCTTGCTGCGTCACTGCAGGGCTGACACCCGATTGTTCATATGTATTTGATTGATTACGAGTAGTGGATTTTAGATGTAATATTACTGATAGTTCATTGCAGTAATTTTCATGTCACGCATCAAGGGACGCACCAGTCGGACGTTTCTCGTTATTGAGACGCTCGTCATCTGCTTATGCCACTGGGGCAACGGGTGACGGAAGTGAGCAATTATAAATTGCAAGCTAACTGTGATGTATTGCGGCTCATCCTCCGCTGTCCTGCAAATTAAAAGCGTCGCAGAAGACATGGCTTTCCATTATAGCAACTATGTGTGATATGGTATTTGGAGGATGTTAGGACAAGAGTCTGTGTATAGTAAGCTCTACCATTCGTGGTCGATTTAGTGACTGTCTACTACCGGCTGCGAAATAATTGCGATGAAATATCTACAAATTGTATAGTTTCATTTTTTCTATTTTTCTCTGCATTTGTATTGTCTCTCCGTTTCAGTCCCTTTTTCTCATGCTCCGTCGGATTACTGCCCCGAACGATTTTTTCGAGCGTCTTCTCTCCAGTATGCGGTTTCAGCAGTTTATACTGGAGCGAGGACCACCATTTCGTGTGTGCGATCTCTTCGATGAAGTGTACGATTCCGCGATGCCGCCAAATCATTATGATGGTATTCAGAGCCCAAGCGAACACGCTACGTCCCACTCCCCTCTCTCCACTGTGTCCGTGACCGAGCGGCTTGGTCAGAAACTGCTGGAAAATGTACGTCATCATTGTTTACTGGTGATAACTTTTTGTAATATCTCTAAACCTCTATTTCCTTATTTTTTGCCACGATTGATCCATCGCGGATGGGTACACAGCTAATATGGAGTCCCGAACAACCGGAACGTTCACAATTCAGCAAATCATTTGACAGGGCAAACCATGAGCTCCTTTTGCACAGACTGAGTATGCGATGTTGACTGCTCACTGCACCAGTGCATCGTGGATTTTCTCCTTGGGTCGACGGTCACCTGATCGTCTGGTATCACTCGACCAGTAGCGTACCCCAAGGCACAGTGTTAGGGCCTACGCTGATCATGATCTACACCAACTAAATACCTCAGCTTCTTCAGTTGCCGTGTGTCTCGTTTACTGACGACTGAAGATAAAGAGAGCGACTGGCACCTCCGACGACGACGGTCTTCGTCAGTAAGACCTCAACCGTCTCTCGGTCATCTCACTTGTCGATTTCCTCGAATACTGAGAATAAAGAACAAGAAGACAAAAATCTGTGTTGCTCCATCGTAGGTGGATCAGGCACATGCGCAATCACGTCGCTGATTCCTGCGCGGTGGCAGCAAATTGCAGCTGCACTACATCTTATCTGCGTACGATACGCTCCTTATACCTGTAGTCCGCAAAGTGGGCATCTTGGAATCTCTTACATTCCGACACCGATTTCGTCTCGACTAGCGTCACCGGCAAATTGTTCCAATATTTCACCACTCGAAGCATTGAGCAGGCAGTCTCAGCCTTTACCCAGCCGCTGATTCCTTTTAAACCCTTCCATTTCTCATGGCCCCCATCCTTGACCACCACAATTTCAGCAATCCGCAACGCCTAACAGAGGTAACTCAGTGGTCATGTCGGTATACTTTTATGATGACTAAAGTTTTAGTGCTCTTTCCTCTATAAATCTCATTATTAACTTTACAGCCTCAAGATAACATTCATTATGCGGCAACGTCAAGTCACTTGTATGTAATTACACAAAAGTCATCATTAATATTTAAAATTGTATTCAATTATTGTTGGCCTTCAGCATTAGGGCATGTCAAGAATTTGCAGGTGTTTAATTTTTTAACAATAGGTTTGTCGAGATAGCATTGTAAACCCTGAGCCTGATGCCCTTGAGAAAGCTTGCTTATGTTCGACTCCAGACGACAGCGACAGCCGAATATCTCCTCTTGCTGTGATGCCCAATTTGCTACTACTTTGATTAGAGAAACCAGTCTGCTGAATTCGCATTGAACCAAGTATGTGGATGTAAAAGCGATGATATAGACTTCAGCTAATTCTCACCGTCTGATATCTGTTAGGAGCATGTCTTTATCCGAAAATCCCTTTTATATTGCGTGAATATGGATTTTGCTAGTGTGTCACTTTGAAGCTCTATGAGACCTTCACAGGCTGTACACCAAATGGATTTAGAACCCAAATCAGGATTTTCATGTCAGTTAGGTCATGAAACCTGTCTTTCATTTATTTTCGGTGTTCTTTTATGTGATTGGCATAAACAATGAACTGGGAACTGTGAAAATTCCCCGACGTCCGATGTTGTGAGCAAATACTTCCAGCTTTTTAAGAAAAGGGATACTTGGATGTTTGTTCCTGACGAGGTTACTCAATTTGCCTGGAAGTGTTTTATTCAAAAAGTGTTTTTTCCGAAATCACCAGCCAGATAAAACACCTCTGGTTTAGCTGTACCCAGTTTCCTTTCATAATCAATTCCAGAAAGGAATGTGGTGATGTCGTCCCAGAGTGCAACAAAACAACGAATACAGTTGCTCTTGAAGTGCCTTTTAACTTTTGTATGCAAACGTAGAAGCTGGAAATCTCCACTGTTCTCCTCACACAACTTCTGGAAAAGACGATCTTGCTGAAGGTGCAATTTGATATTGTTGACTACTGTTATAACAGTTAAGAGTGTATCGTTTCAGCTCCCCCCACGTTCTTAGCCACTAGATGCTCTCGACGAATCACAGTGAATTTTATTAGCAGAAAGGGGGTCCTTTTTAGCTGGGCAATAAATCCTTTATGTCTTCCGGCCTTTACGGCAGCTCCACCTGTTGCACATACAACTATGTTCTGTATTTGAATGGTTTTCAGTCAGATAGCTATTGACTGCCTCAACTACAGACTGTGTATGTTTTAATTCTCCTGGCAAACATCATCTCTTTTACTAGTTCATTACCATTAAAGACTCGGACAGATGCCACGCGAAGAAAGTCGTTGTAAGGTAAAGTGGATTCATCTAATTCATCTATTAATGCAACTAAGGTACTTTCTGAGTCCTGAGCCATCTCATCAATTCGCCGATACATTCGAATTGCGAATCGGAATGGCTTGAACTACTTCTAGTGGATTCATATTCACCAAGTCAAACAGTGTTATTGATAATGAGGGCGCACTAATATTTTCTCTAACATTATTTGGACTGCAATTTTTGGCTATCAACTTGCTGACTTTATAAGACACCATAAATCTATTCGACTATTTTTTGCCCTGCAAAAAACCATTGTCTTTAAAGTTGATCTTTTTATGAAACCATCCCTCAGCTTTCTGCAAAACCACCTACTTTCCAAGTGCTTTTTCATTTTACTTGGTCACATGCTTTAATTGCAGTGTTTTAGCAAATAAACCAAATAAGTAGAGTTGGGTTTTGAAGTGATGCGATAAATTCCAATGCTAGGCATCCCACGAAGTACTGCCGACACTTTTTTGCCGAGGAGCTCATTTCTGAATATATATATATATATATATATATATATATATATATATATATATTGCTTTCGTTTTATTTTTCTTGCACGGTTATATCTTGGGTATTTTAAATAACATCATTCGACAAGGCGAAACACGCAGGTAATGTGAATGCTTGGTGCACTAAATTTATCCTTACTTGACCGTGAGATTATGATCGCTACCACATTTGGTAAGTATACTAGTAAAAGCTGTTGGTAGCTACATTGTTAAGGTGTCGAAACACTGTTAGGCGCAACCCAAGGATGGTTTCTGAGAATGACTTCGAAAATACCGTGGGTAGGGGCAATGACTCAAAGTAACTTGTTGACAAAAGCCAATGAAGAAAACGAATGGAACTCAGAAATTGACAACACTTACACATACATTACAGGAACGTTGTAGTACACAGTGACAACAGGTGCAATGCAGAGCAGAAGAGACAAACAGGGAAGAAGAAAAAATGCCGGATAGTTCAAGAAACCGGTATGGCGAGTCAAAAGCGAAATCAATAACGTACACCGGCTATTGCCTAACATGGCACCGAAGACGTGCTAGCAAGGCATTCGATTATTATGGGTATTAAGAGAAGTATCCTTATGTACACCTTGGGTTATTGATAAAAATGGCATCAGCAGTACGCCGGTACGCAGTACCAACTGCTTCACTGCCGCGCAACCACAACTGGTCGCACATGGGCTGAGAATACTGCGAGAGTCGCCCTGCCCCCACGCAGACTCGAACCCGCGGTGTCATATTACAAAACAAGCTTGTTACCTTTAGGCTACCGGCCAGACACCCACACGTATGATGTAAGCTGCGAAAACTGCTTGCTAATATGAATACCTCAGCTGAACTGAATGTTATGAAAGCGTTATAACGCGTCTTCTGTTTCGATTTGGTCGGAACGAGCGAACGTTCTTCATAGATTGTACCTGAGGCGCGAAGAATAGTCACTCGAATTCGGAACGTAGTCGGCTAACGGCACCTAGCTTAGACTTGAGAACAAAAACGCGTAACCGGGCGCTACCGCACTGAGACCCGAACGAGAAAGACTGATCGGTACATGAGTTGTCACAGTGGTCGTGTCCTGAGAAAGACTCATTTGGGGTCAGTGTGGGTTTGTGCGGTAACTGCCGCGGTGTGCTGAGGGGAGTTCAGAGGGTTCACTGCAGCTTGCGCAGTAGATGTACCAGTGTCCTGTATAAAGCTCCGTTGATTCACTGTGAAAGCACATCAAAGTCCTGAGGACGAATGGGTTGTTAGTTGCGCAGTCTCTCGTCGTATGGTGATTGTGTGTTTGAGGTGAACCCGGCGAAACCTGCGCAAGTTTGGCGGAGCTAGCTTTCGCACCTACGTAAACAGCCACTTGCACGCGCGTACTTCATTGACCCGGGGGAGATTGATGGGTGGGGAGAACCTACCAGAAAATTTTTGTACTGTATTTTGTTATTAGTCTCGTCACAACCCCATGGCTCCCCTAACATATTTTCTCATCCCAGAGCCACCCTCCGGGAGTTCTCTATGGCCCTTAGGGGAGTCATGGCCCAGTTGAGAATGGCTGGCATAGAAGGTGAGCGATACACTTTAAATCTGGTACCACTAGTTTCTACCGGTGTCCGCGTGTCCTGCTTGGTGCGCGAATGTGCAGCAGCGGCCTCAACCTAGGAAAATGGCGCAGGTGCAGTATCCAGATGCGTTATTATAAGATCAACTCAAGGCCGATGATATGACAGAATGTGCAGCCCTAGTCTCCTACATCGGTCTTCGTACGACACCCGTTAAACTGGGATGAGGCGGGTAGCTACATGCTGGATTCTTTTCCAGTCTACATCTCCCCTATTGTGATTGCACAATAAACGGTTGAACCGTTCTCAAGCACCGGTCTTTTCATGGAAGAGAACAGACGGTTGACATTCTCTTCAGACGAAATGCAAAAGCTGCGTTTAGGTGCCCAAAGGAAGCGTAGTCCTTTTACGTACAGTCTGTTTCTGTTTGTCGACAGACTGGCAAAGGATACCGATGGCCAATATCTACACATCGCCTTCCTTGTTGTCCGTGGCTAATACTAACAAACTGTACAACAATTGTTTGCAAATCTCCTGTGTGCTCAAGTACAGCTTCTGAATCTCTTCTGAAGAAATTGCCATTTGCCTCTTCTCTAACATCTTAAGACCAGTGCTAAAGTACAGCTCGCCCGTCTACTATCGTTCGAAGTGAGGCGCTCAAGTTCGAACGGATCCAACGCGCTGCTACCAGCCTCATCCACTGGTTACGGGGCTTTACCGTACGAAGACTCATGCCAAAAGCGCTGACTACACACCCTGTTCTATGGTCTGATGCTGCTCGATCTCATCATGACCTCCTGAGTCCACTACTGCCTCCGACTACAGCCTGCAACACAAGATCGTGGTGCCTGATTTAGAGCGAGTTGCCCTTTACTTTGAACGGCGTGTGGTCAATGTTTGAAGCAACCTGTTAGAACTCATAGTGTAGTAAAACTCAATGTAGCAGTTAAAAATATTTTTCGGTTAACATATCCACATTATCCTATTCCTTGCTCGATTACCCACCGACAGTAAGATCTCACATCTGTGAGTCCCGTGTCAATGTGACTTACATGTCATATCATAGGTTAAAAACGATTAGAATGTTAACGAATCACAAGTACCTCTAACTTTGACGTTTTTTATTATATTGTAATAGAGTTGTACTGATTTAGATTGCTCGTCCCTGCAATTCAGTGTTCAGTATTTATCATCATTCACTGGCCTAACTCCAACACCGCTTCATGATAAAACTGTAGTAAGCCTACTGCCGTAATCCATTAAAATACGCATGAGCTTGCGTCATCATCCGTTGTTGACTATATGTATGAACAGGTGTGTTTTGTGCGCTTGGGTACAATTGTTAAGAAATGAAGGGAGTTGCAAGGAAATCCCTTCTTAGCACACCCATAAATCTAAGATCCATTCCTGGTCTTACCAATTATTCCTATGGTCCATTCATATCCCCATCTTCCTATCAGTCCTACATTAACAAGCGGGTTATTCAAAAGGCCATTTAGCAAGAGGACAAGTTTGACACGCAAGACGCTTTCCTCATATATATATATATATATATATATAGTTTGATCGCCTCCATGTATAAGGACGATGTCGCGCCATTGAGTTTCTTCCTTTACTTCAGCGAAACGAGCAAAGGGCACTCACTTGTGGTGTAGTCGGATACCAACTAATCACTGAAGCTGCAAAGCTGGACAGTTTCCATGATGCATCCAGTGACTACGCTTTTTAGGCCCGCGTTCGATTGACTATGTGGTCCGTCACTCAAATCCATCTGTACACACTGCTTGCACACCTACACCTCACTTGTCAACTCGGTTCTCATGTTGCTGTCATAGTATCTATATCAGCGGCTTCACTCTAACGAGTTCGGTCGCGCACTGTACATCCGTCATCTAGTGTGCACACATTGACAGACCAATGTCTGGTCGTCTGATGATCTCACTGAGAGTGGCGGGTATAAAATCATTTGTGCTAGAAGTCCTGTCAACCACTGTCTGCCTCTTCGCATAAGTTGCACATCACTCACTAACATCTACTGCTACACTTCTCGCAAAGCTAGTTGAATTTTTCACTGTTGTAGCCGCTGATAATACCTAGAGATAATGTTCTTTTAGTCGTAGGTCAGACGCATCGCGCTTCTTCTCGGCGACGACGATCACTGTCATCATCGTCATCTATGAATTACTTGAGCTGGTGCTTCTCTTATCAATAAGCAAATAAATAAATAAAATAATTATTCTTAACGATGCGTGAAACGCCTGTATTGGCATGACCTGATAAGTGAATGATCAGGAATGTTCAATATCATATCATATAATAATGTTCAGACAGACAACGAAGACATAATGAACGTTTGCCTGAATCGGAATGATGTTGACTCACCTTTAACACTTGGCTCACAAATAAAGCAGTTAAATCACAGGAGAAATATGATGGCGAAATATGTGCTGAGCCATCTGATACTTGGACTCTGCTCGTACGCTTGGATTATTGCTATAGAATAACCAGTTTCATCATGTTCTGTTCAGACAAGAACTTGCTGATGCTTTTGTAAGATTCATCCACCTATTCCGAATGGTAGCTTTTTCCAGACTTTGGCATTCCGCCACTGAGTTCTGTTTGTTTCGTGTGTTGTACACGGCTGCTCGCACCAATGTCATGTTGAGGTTGGCAAGGTGTATATTTCTGATTATGACCTTGAAACATATAACTAGGTTATTCTTCATGCATCGTAGCCAGAGCGCATCAAGTTTGAGCTTATCGCACCGTTTAGATTATTCCATTTTTGAGGAAACATCTAGGAGGCGCTTTGTAAATGCTTTCTGTACTTTTTCCAGTGCAATACAGTCGCGCTTCTTGGAACTGCTATACGCTACTGAACAATATTCCAACGTGGGTCGAACAACTGATAAAAAAAGAATTAATTATTGATTTGTGATGAGCCTGAGATTGAGAACTAGAGAAGGAAGAGGGCCCTTGCAAAACATACGGAATCTAGATACCTTTATATGATCAACAGCACACGACTATAAACAGCATGCTGCGGCCATACGAAGATTAGGCGACATTGTTGAAATGACTTTCTTGCAGTGTTCACTGCGCTGTGCCACAGCCAGCCTGTATGAATCCGCTGTACTATTGAGGACATAACCGATGCTTTTTGTCGGAATCAGTCGGGATCACAAAGCGGGTTTTCTATGTCTCGCCTATTCATGTCTGCATCAATGTGTTGGTAATGCAACTGATTTCCGCGTGTACCTGGGTCACTTGTGCACGTTGGGTCGCACTCTCCTTTGACCACATCCCGTTTTGTGGAAGTTGTATTATTTTGATTCTGTCATCCACCTATATTCGGCTCCGAGCTTATGTCACGTTTGTTGTTCCGTGAACCTTTTGAACTGGTTCCTCATAGGAATACTTCATCGTCTTTCCTTTAATCCGTTATTTTCCAAGTTTATCCTTCAATCTAACACCTTTACTGATTTCTGCCTCTTTTCCATAAGCTTCGTTTTCCCTCATCCTTTTTTTCTATGTTGCCCTCTGAATACCTAATTTGACCGACCAATTGTTATCATCCGATGCTGACATCATCATTACATTTGTACCGACCCAGTTGTTGACCTGAATCCACGTTTTTATCACTTAAGCAACTGGATCATTCCAACGCGATACTGTTGTTTCCATTGCAAATCCATACCGAAACACAGCCTATATTGGGCCGCACGTACCATTTGCGCTTCCAATTGGACACGATGATATCACGTATAACGCGTCACGTTTCACTGTACACGTATCTCGCTTTGATACAGTACTCCCATGGCCTGCTGCTTGCAGCGTCCAAATACCATTTCATTGTGCGAATCTTGAGATTCCATTCCAGTGTGTCCGCCTTTGCCGTCTGATGACATTTCACCTTATCGCTACAGTCAGTGACCTGATAGGGGCAATTTTCACTCAAATTGTGAATGCTGAATCATCCTCGCTTTTATTCATTGGAGTAGTGTTTCCGAAAATTCTCCGCACGATTCGCTTATTGGCCATCAAACAAGCCACTCGGAAATACCTCATACCAACTAGCACACATTCTCGAAGTACGTGGGGAGTGGAGCCTTGACATAAGTGAAAATATCACACTCGGTGTCATGAAGTGTGGATGTCGCCCTGCGGCAAATATACTAAACGAAGACGAATATGTCCCCGGGAATCGGGTTGCTCGGTGTGCGTATGCTGCTTGGCATGCTGCGGTCCGACACTGCTCACAGTGATCCTAGTTACAGTCTTTTGACCTCCATATTTCTATCCGATAAGATGTCGCTTGATTGTTCGGCTAAATCATGGAGTCCAGGCCGATATGCATTTCTGATTTCTGACTTCATTTTCAACTCATGTCGCTTGCACCCACAAACATACTATACGTCCAAATAACCACCTTTCTGCCCTCCTTGAACAGGCATCCAGACTTTCCTCCCAATGTTCACACTCCTCCTGATGTCTCTTCGAACTGCCCTCTCATGCTACTGACCATGATGATCGGTGCTTCCTAACCGTTCTATCTAAGCGCTACTTTTCTCGCTCTTAGTGCCGCCTCAGTCCACTTGCACGCAAAGTTAGGCCGAGGAAATATTTACACCATGTCCATGTCGAATGGCTCCGCCTTCTCCCCTCTCCCCCTTTTCAGGAGGCAAAACGAGTCAACTTAGTGCTGTAAGTTTGTTTAGCTAGCGGAACAATCTCGGGGTGCCAGCCGGCTGGGTCGGATTCCACGCGCTCCAGCAAGTAGTTCGGCGGCAGTGTTCCAGGATATGGTGGGATTTTGCCTGGCAAGCGATCTCCCTATAAAAAGCCACAAATGTTTGTTTAATATTACTACGACGTGACGGTTGTGACTCGCCCCCAACTAAAGTCACTGCCACTTGCTTATCCGGACAATCGTATCCAATCCACAGACTGGCGATGCGATCAAACACAGTCAAAAGTGCATCAACACATTTATATGAACCCAAGCAACACAGCTGTACACATATGCACCTTCACATCTACATACTTTCATGGATCCACAGATATGACAATCCGATTATACTTTTGTACATTGCTCAATCACTCTTTGTACTCTTACCTGTGCAGGCGTACCTCGCGTAGTCTAAACTAAACCATTTATTTATTCGTCTCCGACTTCAGGAGTGTGGTGACAAGCCTGTTGAATGTGTCATTCCAAATGAAGCAATTGAAGCTCACAAACGCATCCATCAAGCTCCCTTCCCACCACTTGACAACCGCTTGGTTGATCAACTCATTAT
This sequence comes from Dicrocoelium dendriticum, assembly GCA_944474145.2. Classification (NCBI taxonomy): domain Eukaryota; kingdom Metazoa; phylum Platyhelminthes; class Trematoda; order Plagiorchiida; family Dicrocoeliidae; genus Dicrocoelium; species Dicrocoelium dendriticum. The sequence goes on from OX104064.1 coordinate 24,884,285, forward strand.
GGAGGCTTCGCAGCGCAGGAACAAGTGAGTTCGTACTGTCTTGCGAATTGGCACTTCCGTCCTTCATGCATCTTTAATACTGCAACTAAATTCTACTGAATTAACCGATAAGCAAGTGGACATTTTGTGCTTTTAATACCCCTAGCTGAACGTACTCCGCGCATGAAACGTGTGAGTTTTATCTACGTACCCTAGGGCTTAGTGATTCGGTCATGCATGTACTTGAGGATCGATTTCTGGCCTTAGCAACAGACGTGCACCCTGGTTACTAACCTTTTTTTAATCGATCGACACTAAGGTACATTAGCGTAAGACAGAGGTGCGTTCATTACCTGGTTCTGATGGATATTTGCCAGTGTTCCGAGTGCGTAGTGGACCTTGGCTCATTACATATTAAGGCTAAATGGTAAAACCCTTCATTCTAGTATACTTTACCGCCTAGTAACCACTGCAATTGCCTATGGTGTATATAAACGATACCGCCGTCGCTGAATACTCCACGGAAGTTTGAGGTGCTGCTGCGGTCAGAACAACTGTAGACCATTGCTCTCTTTCGAGTAGTTCAACTAATATTCGTTATTTGACATTTGTTGTGTTTAAGCACCAAGGTGCCTATTTTTGACACTCATACCAAATCTATACCCATGTCACCCAAGACCTACTGGCCACTAAATTTGTACTGCTAGAGTGCTTCTTCCCGAACGATGCACATTTCTGCACCTCAGTTACGAAGAATCCCTGTTACGAACTCTCTCAAATCAGATGGGAGTACAGAGACTTTCACTTATGTTTTTTTGGAATATCTAGACTAGTCCAGTCTTGCGTCGAAATCAATAACGTTAGGTGTTAATCGAACGCTCGTCGGAAAATGATCTATTACGCCACTATAAAGCTTCGCGGCATAGACCGGTTCTCGTTTACCTTCTAAGTATTTTAGCATTCGAAATTCACTCCTTGAAAAAGCACAAGCGAGGTCATCGTCGCACTAGTTGTCATCGGCAAACCAGCAACTACAGAGACAAGAGGGGTGGGTGAACGGATTAATTTGACATTGAGCTGCTTCTCAGTAGTCTCTGTTTTTAGTTTCCATCCCTAACCATATTTTGCCTTGTCATGTCACTACGTTTTCCTACATACCTTTGGTCGCCGTAGCTGCTATCCGGATTAATTTATGCTTCTCTCATGTACGGATCCGGAACTCGGCCACTGCACTAAACACACTAAGTTGTATCACCGCTGGTGGTCGCGCCACTAATTTAATTCATCTACTTACAAAGTCTGATGTAACTTTTCAAAACCCACATACTCCGTTGGAACATCGGGATATCAACTTGTCAATCAAAAACAAGATGTATACCAAAGCAGTGAGGCTGATGACACTATACATTACAGAAATGACCGCTTCTCCCTGAAGATATTATGAGACTGACCGTTTTGGATCGCAGGTGCTTGCGGAGTATTGTCTACATCTGATGGAAACTGAGTGAGCAGTGTTTGGAAAGAAATTCTCTGGTGCCCCACCCGACCGCATACATGTTGCCTTAGTCAGGTCATACGTATACTGATTGACGCACTTCCTCGGCTTAAATTATGTGCTTCCACAGCACGAGGTCGCTATTCGATAACGTGTTAAAAAGGCATGGATCAAAATGATTTGAGGATTTGGTCAGAGTGATACGTGTTTTCTTCATGTATGCATGCCTCGGGCTTTGTCCCAAGTAGGTCGCCTGGGCTCTTCAGAAGCTCACTTAGCTGGTAGGTATGGGGCTAACTCCGAACGGAAAGACAACGGCAAGTGTCTGTTGCGACTGTGCATGAAACACCAGTTGTTTCTTAGTTGCATTGCTTTTAGACACAGTGGGCACCGGAATGCCACTCGGGGTCCACCTATGTCTGGCCAGCGATGGACCCAAATTGATCACATTGCCGTAAGTTACAAGTGGCGTGGTTCCATCCTGGATTGCTGCTCGTTCTACCTTACTTGCGTCCACTCTGATCATGCTTTGGTACGCTGCCATTTTCCCATGAACTTTATCGAGTGGCGCACTAAGCACCTCCCTCGATTGGCAACTGAGAAGTTATATCATCCCTCGGTCAGGCGAACCTACCAGGATGCCCTGCGTACCGAACTTTCACTCCCTTGTCCTAATGACACTGTGCTTCAGTGGAATAGGATCTCGGCCGCCATATCCGACGCAGGAGCATCTTCCTGTGACACTATCAATGGTCGCCGCACCAGTCACTAGATATCCGAGAGGTCGGTGAACCTGTTGGAATCTAGAAGAAAACTTCCAGCTGGCTCTGAACACATTGTGACCAGATGGACTATTAGGTGCGAACCAAAGCGGAACCTGTGTGCTGACAAGGAAGTCTGGTGGGCCAGCCATGCTCAATAAATGTAGAAGGCAGGAAAACTAGGTCATTATCGCAAGGTCTTCCAACTGTTCCGTACTACTGGACCCTGGAAACCAGATGTGAGTGAGATAATCAGAGACAACGCGGGTTCCTGTTGGGCCAAACACTTTCAAGATCAGTTCACTTGTCCTCTTGCTTCCGGACCTTTTCCTATTCAGATGATGCAAACTGATTCTTTCCCACCTGCACTATTTAAAGACGAAGGTGAAGTCCTCTGTAAAGCACAGACCTCCTTATTTGAACATATCTGGAAGGAACACAATGTCCCGGCTAACTGAGATGAATCGATTATAGTGGCGATGTACAAGAAGGGCAGTCGGACCGACTGTGCTAACCACAGAGGTATTAGCCTAACGCCAGTTTTGACAAAATTAGTGGCCTCGTTTCTCGTTTATCGCCTCTCTTTGAAACGGGAATCTCGGATTAGGGAAGATAGACAGGTTTCCGCCCAAGACGCGGCTGTATAAACCGTATATACACTCTGCAGCAATTGCCAGAACATCGCTACTCATACCGCAGACCGACACTAGCTGTGTTCCTTGATTTCAAGAGTGCGTTCGATTCAGTCGATCAACGCATTCTGTTCGAAATACTTGTGCGGAAAGGTGTTCCCATGCAATATATGAACAGTTTACGTGTTCTATACTCGAATACGACGGATTGCTTCAGGGTCTACGGTGACTTGTCGGATATTTTCCCGACAACCACTGGCGTTCGTCAGGGTTGTCCAGTTTCCCCATTTTTGTTCAGGTTCATCATGGACTCCATTATGCTGTGTTTCTTTTGCGTCATCCCACGATGTGGACGTTGTGGTGCTACCTGATGAAAGGCTGGTTGATCTTGATTATGGGGACGATATTGTCTTGCTACCTAACGATGTAGCGACGACCCAATCAACCCTACATAACCTGTCTGCAGTGGTCCCCTCATATGGCATGCGCTTCCCACCTGCAGTGTGTTGTTGCAGGACCATCAGCAACTTGATGACCCCTTGACTCTTGCTAACGAGGAATACGAGGTGGTTGATCGGATCATTTACCTTGGCAGCTGCATCAGCAACGATGGGCGCATAGAAACTGAAGTCAGTTCACGCATTACAAAAGCCAGAACTGCCTGCTTGAACCTGCGACCGAATGCAGTTTCTCGATCTGCAAGACCGTGTATACAAGGCTACAATGAGGGCCGTTCTGCTCTGCGGAGTGAGACTTGGCCCCTTCGATTGAAAGATCTGAGGCGTCCTCAAGTCTTTGATCATCGTTGTCTGCGAAGTATTGCTGGTGTCGGATGGCACCAGCGTGCCCGCCATGAGGACATGCGTTGGCGAGTACTAGGTAGTGGTAATCATGTTAGTTCCCTAGAACAACAGATTTCACAGAATAAGTTGCCTTGGCTTGGGCACGTACTACGTATGCCCAGTCATCGCTTACCGGGAAGGGCCTTATTTTTGTTCGCCAGCTGTAGAGTGGCGCAAGGCTCGCGGTGGACAGAAGTTGACTTGGCGTGGGAAATAAAGTGACTGACGACTATACTGAGTGCCGTTGGTCCGTCTTGTCTACCGTGCTGGTGTGTACGTGACTCACCTTGTGTTTGGCTGGAAACTTTGCAGGATATGGCTCGCAATCGACACCAATGATGCGTCTGCTGCCGTCTCCTAGTCGGACTACCTCTTTAACGTGTGTTAGCTGCCAGGTAATGGCTGATTATGACGCGGGAGTAAAATCCGCAAGGAAGCTGTCTCGCCGATGCCGCCTTATCTTTGCCCGATAGTCAGCTTTTTGTGACGGTATGTTATTGACAAGGTGTCGACGCCTTGAATCTGATTGTGTGTTTAGAGCGTTAAGGTTTTACGGCAGTTAATTTTCGTTCCGTAGGTCGCCATGGTTCTTCGGCAGCGAGCCATCAATGCGAGTGGCTGATGTACTACTGCTGATGACGGTGATGGTGGGTCATATTAAGCTGTTGGGAGCCTTATCAGTGATGGCACAGGCGTTGGCAAGCGGCACCCCTGCATTTGGCTTCTCGTATCTAGGCGTTGCTTATGCATCCGTATTATACTTTTATATTCTGCGTTCTCTCTCCTTTTCCTCAGTTTTGCTAGTTGTTGTCCTGTTGTCTCGACTCGGGACCAGCGAGTTTACCGGACCTCACAGCCCGGATTACATTTTTCCTACGGAACTGCCAATTACCATTGCTTTTGTCTACCGTTAAACCGAGCTGTTGTCAGGCCCATAATCGATGCTCATTGTTGGCCGTACAAGCAGCTGATGGACTCCTCTACTTTGGGCATCGCGTTACCTCATTTGTAGAGCAGTAACCATCACGGTTTCAAACGCGCAGTGAAAGTTGGCTTCTCCACTTTGCATGAGCTGGCGCTGCATTTTGCTTCTGAGGGCGCAATCGTGCTGTAAGGTGCACCATTAGAAATGTTATCATTTATGGGTCGTTGCGTTATTCAGCATGTTCAATTGGGCGTAGTCTACAACTGCCAGAGGAAGCATGACCCATACTTTCATAGTAGCTGTGTATTCTACAGTAAAAGACGTATGCATGCACACGGTTTATCACCTGTTATGCTGTAACGGCTGATGTGTGATATGTATGTGAGACATTCGCAGTTCTACGATGCCTGTATGTTATTTGCTTCATTGAATATTGTCTTAGGTTATTGGCAATGTCGTAGACGGGCCTTCTGGTTTCTAGAGGAATAACACAGCCTATGCATTCTGTAACATTTTTGTACAGTGAATTAAAGTCTGTCGGTTCCACGCAGTAGATCCTCATCGAACGACGGACTATGACTTGCGACGGCTTGCGCACGCTATCAATTGACACGCTCTGGCCGGGATGGACCTTCTTTTCTAATGACTAGAACCTTTTAACGGAGCGAGACCGCTCCTCATGTTCAAGATGCACTACACTATACAACTTTAGACGGATAATTGATCGACTACCGAAATACTGGATGTATGCATGAGTCTTTTGTGATCTCTCAGATAACATACCGATTAAAATGACGACTTTTCCTATCCAGCATCTTCTTGTGGCTCTTGTTCCATCGAACTGATAGTGTGTCCTTGATGCGAACAGCAAAGCTTTCCATCGTTCAAATGATGCTATGTTCTGGACGCTACAACTGATGCATGTAGATACGCCATTATCGGCCCATCTTGAGAAATTACCCGGATTTCAATCTTGACTCAGTTCACATCCACTTGTACTCGCTGTTTCCACTTCAACGGAGCCGTCGCGTCTAGAGCACTTCCTCATATTAGTTTCCTTCAACTTGTATCCCCAGTAGCAGTATTAGCTATTTGAGCTGGAACGTCACTTCTCCTCCATTCACTAGAAAGCCTCCAAAGTTGTTCACCCAACTTGATTTATCCTAATATTGAGTGATTTCCTGTGCCATGAAACAGTTTGATTTAACTTCCTATGGTGATTCCGTTGGCTAGCTTGTTTTGGTTATCCGCGACACCCTGCAACTGTATATAAGCCCAGGAATCTAACGATTGGTCCGGATCGCCATGGAATGACGACGTCACTTGAGATGACGAAACTTGGCGTCATTGGGTCAGCGTACCACTATTTCACTCAAAGCTTTCATATACTGAAACAATTGTTTACAAAGCGATTGCCCCGTTCTCATAAACGTCGACTTAAATATTGACCTGAACCTACTGAAGTACACTGTATCCTACTCCCTCTATTGCTGTCACTTCTCTGGTCACTCCAGACTAACGAGAGCCAGGTTAGGCGTTAAGTGCCTCATCATTTGTGGCACCATCTCGAAGTCCGACTTTATATCATTCTACCCTCTGCTTATTGCTCCAACCACTCTAGCCTTCACTCTACTCCGTTTGGATTACTTTTAGTCTTTTGGTAACGACGTCGCTTTTTCTTCTCTGTTTGTTATAATCAAAGCGACACGGACGTCGGCAACCGAATCCGTCGCATTTCAGTGTTCAGTTCATAACGCATTAACTGAATTTTAACTTCTATGTCGCATATACCGCTGCATAACTCGCAATTTCATCATCTAGCAATTCCGCTATTCCCGAGTTTTTGGCGACCCATGTTTAGTTGAACCGCTGCCACAGAACGTTTTTCGTTTGCTCATCTCACTTTTTGCCTCAACTCTCCACTCCGTTGATTCGTCTCCGTTCACTCGATTTGGCCGCATGCTTCTGCCCGGCAACTTAATAAGCCGGCTTTTTGACATCTGGTCCCACAGTGTTGTTTCCACCAATTCCCTCTAGCGTCGCTGCTTTCCATTCATTTGGATACTGCGCGCATACGTACCTCGCATACGTACGATGTTTGCTGTCATCAGACCACACTGCTACGTCTCGTTTCCTTGTACCACTCCGGACTTGTTTTCATCCCAGTCTTTGCTCTGCGCTATGGCACACATTCGGTTATGGGTTCTTGTTCACGCACATGCGCTTGTTTACCAACCCTTGAATCACACGTTTTGCACATCTGTTGGTTTGGGCAGGAAACGTCTCGGATCGACACTTCACCCTTTTCTAGCTGCGTTGGGGTTGACTGGCTTGTACTCCGGCTTTTCTCAAGTTCACCGGCAACTATATTGGGCACGTGGATAGGAGCGTGTGCCAAGAGTGTTTTTGTAGCCAACTTATTCATCGTAGCCACATTCGATGACATGGTTTACTGCGATTAGCACAGCTCCTCGTCACCGTTGTTTATTTTCAATGAACTGCATCATTGGCTTAGTCTAGAGCATGTTTTTTCTATCTTCACGCCCTTCACCAACTTTGGCAGAGCGCGCAGTGCGAATATTGACATGCCGTCACCTCGGTTATCAGTTCCACAAGACTACCAATCGTTAACGAATGTAGTTGGCACTTGCTTTAAAACGTGTTTCCGACGCGGAATGCACTACAACTTTACCGACGGTTTATGAGCGATTAATACGTATGTTTCTGGAATTATCGGCAACCGAGTACTTAACAAGTACCGACCCTAGCTCGTGTGCCCTCGCGGGCTACCTTGCTTTCATTGTCCCTTAGTGTTGCGATGTCCATAGAGTGTCTACTTATGCATATGTTGCGCCATCTCGCCTCGGCCGGGTCACATTTAACTGACTAGCTTGCATTGGAGGTCCTCCAATGAATTAATGGACCTAGCTTCACTCGGTGCAACTATTTCCGAGGCATTTCTCTATGCGATGCCCCCGTCTCGATTAATGGCATCGAAGTGCACAGTATTCGTGACAGTTCTATATTCAGAGAGTAATTTCTTCCAACGCGAAGTGGACTGTGGCCCTGTGCACACATTGTCTGCGTTTTCCGGTCTTTGTACCAGCAGTATCGACTTTCAAGGTGCAGGGACCGACTCCGAAGCCATATTGGCTCTTTAGCTTTTAAGAAGCATCTTTTGTGTGAACAAAGCCTTCGTTGGTGCAGCGTAAACGACCCGTATATATATATATATATATATATATATATATATATATATATATATATATATATATATGCATCAGTCTATAACTAGACATCGAGCCATCGAAAAACCATCAGGAATAAAATGAAAAAAGTGATTCAAAATGTCAGGAACAGCGAACAAACATTTTGAGCTTTTTGGTATTTGGTTTCTTTTTCACACGCCACCTTGTTCTCTTATGTCGTTTTGATTTATCTAGCTCTTATCACATTGTTCAAAACATTTAAATATACAGCTCTTCTATTGATTCCGGTTTTGCACCATATCACCACGTGTGTCCTCATTTTTGGGCCCCCAACCAGGAAGAACTTCAGGACCGACGATTGCAGGACAGGAGGTCAGCGATTTCATGCTTTGCCGCCAAATAGTTGGCTGACCTCCACGCGTTCTCTTTGAATACAATCACGGGTGAGCACATAAGGCGCAGCGTGTTTAAGCGCTCGCATGACATACGTAGAACGTGACCAAGCCATCTCAATTGACGCATTGCGACAAAGCGATTAATCGGTAGGCTCATGTTTCTCAAGATGCGACGCCGGACTTCATCGTTGCGAACGCGGTGCTACACGGGCTATCCGCCGCAAACATGTGTTGTCGAAGGCCGAAAGCCTACGCATGTCATCCACACGAATCGGCCAGGATTCACTTCCGTACAACAGGACCGCACGGACACAAGCGTTGTTGACCCTCCCCTTTAAGGAGAGGCATATGTCACGACGAAGCCACAATTGATTCAGGTTGGTAAATGCCGACCGGGCTTAGGCGATGCGAAGAAACACCTGCCCAACAGTGCCATCAGCAGAAATACAGCTTCCCACGTAGACAAAGTTGTCCACAAGCTCTAGCCGCGTTCCTTCAATGGTAAGTGAGAGGGCAGACGACTTCCAGTCCTGCAGTTGCACTTTACACTTCAAGGGAGAAAATCACATACCATACTCAGACGCTTCAATCGCCAGACGGTTCAGAAGGAGCTGTACACTCATTGAATCCTCACCGAACAGAGCGATATCGTCAGCCTAATCTAAGTCGGTCAAGCGATTGCCAGGATTTTGAAAGCCTTTAAGAGACCTCATCAGTTCCAAAGTTAAATAGAAATGCAAGCAAATGGCACCCCTGTCGCACACCATTAACGATAACGAAGGGTAAGGAAAGCTTGCTGTAGACACTCACTCTACCTGACACTTGGAAGTAAAACGCTCGATTGATGGAAGTGTACTTTCTTGGGAACTCTATTTCTTAGCAGACAGTGCCATAAAACAGGCCGATTGACCGAATCAAATGCAACCCGATTGTTCAGGAACACGACAATGGTTATTCTGGGGTGAAGTTTGCGGTGTTCCATGGTTTCGCGTAGTGTGAAGATCTGGTCCACACATCCTAGACCGGGGCGAAAGCCAGCTTGTTCTTCTTGGTAAAGCAGCTCGCAGGTTTGGGTAGTCTAAGGAACACAATGGATGCCATTAGTTTAAAAGCAACTGGCATGAGACTGATTCCCAGGTGATTAACACAGGACATAGGGACAATCGCTGACTCACCCCGGGAGGACGGAATCTCCTCTTGGTGCCCTATCTTTGAAAACAGCGATGTCAACTGCTTCACAAGTGTTGGACCACCAACTTGAACATCTCCAGAGGGGGTTTGTCCGAGCCGCGAGACTTGAATCTCTTAAGGTGTCGAATCTCGACGAAAACCTCCGCTTTGTTAGGTGGCTCTAATGAAATAACCTAAGGCATGCAATTGCATGTATTTGGCATACAAGCGGACACTGGGTGATGATTGAATTGGGAGTGAAGTGTTCTGCCCAACGCTCTGTGCGTCTTCGCAGGTCAGTAATTCGTGACCCATCCGCGTCACAGATAGTCTCGCTGACATCAGACCTTTCGGATCCGGTGAAATGAATGAGCTGGAAAAGCTTGCGCAGCTTGCAAGAGAAAGCAGCGGTCTCCATCTCCGAGGTACGCTGAGACCAACAAGTGTCCCGGTCATTACGCAGGCTTGGTTTGAGTTGCCGGTTGAGAGTATGGCGCATAGAATTAGGAACTGACTCTGTTATCACATTTCGGTGGTCATCGAACAGTTCCAGCGAACGAGCGGAGATTCAACTTTTCAACGGGTGTCGGTTGAGACCACAAAGCGATTGACCAGAGGAAAACATCGTTTCGTGCAAGCAAGCTAATGTTGCTCAACATCCTGGAGTGGAGTACAGGTGAGAGCATCCGAAAGCGTAGCTTGATAACTCACTTGGACGGAGGGGTCTGCTAGCCTGTTTATGTCAAACATTCGGTGTATTTGTCTCCGGGGCCCACCGAAACGCATGCGGTGTTCGTATAAACCAGTGCGTCAACAGAATGACCTGCAGTCCGGTATACTATCTCGCCAACGGAAACAGATTGCGATCTGGTCGATCTAGGACCTGAACTTTGTTGAAGACGGAGAGGGCCAGGTTGCGGAATATCTGTTGTTATGCCTGAAATTGGTGCTTGAGAGAAACAGATGGTTGTTCCCGCACAATGTGAGAAGCCGGTCTTCATTATCTGAGCGTACTTTGTTAAGCGCGTCCTGTTCTCCAAGGTGGCGTTCATATGGATGCAGACAGCCGACTCGTGCATTAATATCGCCAGCAAGTATAACAACATTCGACTTGTCCACTTTATTCAATAAAAGGTGAAGTTCGCGGTGAAGATCGTACTTGACGGAGTTGCTGCTGCAGTCACTTGGGGCGTAGGCAGAAACAACAAACAAGTTGCGTGTTTCCTTGCGATGTCTGTTGACACGACATTGTCCCTGAAGCCGAACTGCGCATAGCCGACTGTTAACTGGGAACCAATCGAGTAACGCAGCTTTGGCTTTCTTAGTGCTACCCCATCGCCAGCCAAACCTGCTGCAGTTTCTTCTGTGCCAGTGGATAGACACGGTATATGATTCCGCGATTTGAAGGGAACATCAGCCTCAGTACAGTGCTGGGATCTTGCACCCGGGTTACGGAAACGAAGCAAACGTCAATAGTAAGAGACTAGGGTACACGCCAGTCCGGCCTGTTGAACAATCTGCATAAGCGTCCGTATATGAAGCGTGCCAATCGGTACATAGATAGAAGTTGAACTATGGCAGTCGATTGAGCTTTTTCGGGTTTTGACAAAGCCGCGACCAAAGTCAGCATCAACGGTGGGTGGATTGACAACAAATGTAGTGTTGGCGTGTGCTGGCAGTTGGCGAACGACAAATGCAGCAGTAGCGGAAGCGTGAGAAGAAGGTAAATCCGGTTTTTCTCAGCGGGCATTATACTACCTGGTTGCCCAGGCCGAAGTAGTGTAGGATTCTTCCCCGAGCCTTTGGCTCAATAGCCTACCTGCAATGCAGCGGGTCTAAGTTAGGAAATCGCGTCCACTAGGAACTGATGATCGATTGCTCAGTTCCTGCGGCTTTTGCTTGGCGATCTGACAAACTGGGACCTAGTCTACTTAGATATTCAACCTCCAACCGAGGAATTACAATGTTTTACTAAAGCAAAGCAACGAGCGGTGACTTTATTTAGCGGCGAGTCACATCCGTCACGTCACAGTCTTGTTAAACGGACATATGTGGCTTTTTCTAGGGAAAACACTTGTCAGACGAAAAGTCACTATGTCCTGCAACACTGCCGCCAAATTTTTCATTTAAACGGGACAAACCAGTACCACCCAGCTAGCACCACGAGAAGGTAGTTCTGCTAGCCGGCCTAAACGGTCTGTGACCCATCTGTAGCCGCAGGCCATTTTCGCTTGTTCATAATCACACTGGCAGACAGATCTGAAAACGTATAACACTTGCTCGATTACTGTCAAACAACTTCACCCACTCCATCGCGTTCTCCGTCCCTTCGCCTGCCAGCCTCCTTCCTCCTGGTTTACACTGGGTACAACTTGAGTTGTCGCGATTCACTTATCTCCCTTTTTCCTATTGGGCTTCCCATGGTCCTTCATGGTCACCGTGATACCTATGTATCTATTCGTTACCTTCTTTCTTCATTCGTTACTTCGAGTTTCACTTCCTCCGAGTCCCTTACCCCCGAAGACGTATGCAGTTTAATCGATTGTACGTACTCACATTCTTCGGCATTCTCCCCCATTTGGTGACTTCGTCGACTGTCACCTTTTGCTTCACTCCAACTGTTAGACTTTTGTTGATAACTCGCCTTGACAGCGGACGACGAAACTGAACATTGAGCCTACTATTTGATCCATTACTTTTAGCATTCCCCACAAGCGCATTCATACTCTAAGTTCATTGTTTGCCGTTTTCTCTCACGGAACGTAGTGTCACTTACAAATCATTTGCAAAGGGCTACGGTCCCTACATGTGATTACTGCGGAGGGTAGTCGGACTTCTACATGTATACCGTCAAATCACCTGTGTGTGGTTGCCTTTCGAATTATTTCCATCTTCGTGTTCCTGTCTTGGGCTTCTGTATCATTCATACTAGGTGAGTTTGTAACCGAGCAACTGGCGAGCACAGCGGATTGGCGAAGTTTGCTTTCATTGCCTCTTTACTTATCTGCAACGCTTGGCTATTTGACAGCGTTTGCACCAATCGTGATCAGATCCAATCACAGTCCGCCCTGGGAGCGCACTGCGTTTCACAACTTTTTTGCCTCAATTAATCAATCACGATCCGTGTGCCAATGTGCATTGCATCCAGTTGCTGCAGCTCTTGTCATCGGGAAAATAAAATGGAAAACAACTAAGTGGAGAAAAACATGTTTTCGAAAAATATCTATAAACCTGCTGTCTTAAAAACGTTAATTTCCTATTACAAAGTCACCCTTACTAATCAACATACCGAATTCAAGTGTTCCGCTATCCTTCTGACTGAAGTGTTTCTAGGCCATTCTGTCATGCCACTGACTGGCTGCTTGGGTTGCCTGGACTATAGATCTAGATGATGCAAGTTCCACCAATGATCTTGCGCAGTATTACATGACCTGTTGCCAAGTTTCGGTCATATTTATCGAGTCGCACTGGTTAGATGACACAGCAATGTTTCATCGGCACTCTTGTATTCGCATTCTACTTCCGGACTCTTCCATCGAACCTTAGTGATTTTTCCAGGTCCTTTTGTATCCACTTTTGATTCTCTCTCATTAGCCTATCATTTTCGATTGCATGGCGTCTTCATTCCATTTAGTTGGGGCAGTGGCATCTTGACGCATCACGCATAATCTACCAGTTGAACTGAGCCGCAAAACCCCAATGAATTCGGAGATTTCTCCCATCACAACAACAATTGCAATTCGCTTTCTGTTTTCTCTAAATATGGGGCATTTTGTAACGATCCATCTGGGGACTTTTCAGTGAATCGATCGGTTTTTGACTGTGATTCCATTCTCAAAACCGTAGAAAATTTCCACCTACCATCAACTTCCAGTGATCTAGTTCTGATATTCTTTTGGCGCGGCCCAAGGCTTAAGTCAGGGTTTATACTCATCGTGACAGGCTCATTTCACCTAACTTTTGTGCAGAGTTTAGTGTTTCGGGCCAGCAACTATCATTTTGGCATAGTCCCATCGTTGCACGGATGTCTCCGAATTTCTTCCCCACAACGCCTATCGATATCCACAAAGAACGCCACTAACCTTTACGTAACACGAGAGTTCTATTATTAAGACCTTTCCCACGTTTAGAGCCAATGTATCCCCGTCATGGCCTCCACAGAATGGGCGTGCAGCCGTCATCTGCTCACACCCGCTTATGTATCGAGTTCTTTGCGCTAACTTGCTGCTGTAAATTTTTTTGATTTATTCACCATTGTATACTACACACACGGATTAACCCTTCCTTTCTTTCCATTACTAGAAACGTGCAACACCACAAGCCAAGCCCTCGCTTTGTACCGCAGGGATACATCCTGGATCGCCAGCTCTTCAAAGCTGTCTTGTATCCAGACAAGAATCGAGTCATCCGTGAATTCATCGCAGACATCTTCAATCACCACATCACCGAAGCGTTGAAGGTAAGTCATAACCGAAGCGCTATTCGTCACTCGGAACATATCTTCCTCTCGTTTAACTTTTCAGTTCTACTGATCTGGTATTCACGTCTAACAGAGTCGTTAACGAGTTCTTTGGTTTTCACTTGTCCTGCTCGATTAACAGTTCGTTGTTCCTCCGAAACTAGCACTTTGTCCGATGTATTTTCGCAGTGGTCATTCACGGAACATTGTTAAAATCAACTAGGTGAAACCAGGGAATGGCCTTATTCGTGCACACATCCCGCCCGGTTTAACATTTTACTCGTACGCGCCTATGCGCATGCAAGTTACCAGCCGGGGATTGGCACATCCCCCTGCCCTGGTCACTCACGCTAACGTGATACAGGCGCAGCGGGCAGTGTGATACGCTGTGAAAGCATATTCCCCTTAGGGTCACGCTACCTTACCCACTCACTACGGGGACTGTATTCATGTCCATAACCTGGGTTTTCCCACAATTGTTCCGCTTGACTCTACTTTCATAGTTTACCATGATCTAACCAGTTTTGTTAACTGTTTCTATTAGCCCCTTTGGTGCTTCGACCGTAATCAACAACATGCGTGTTGGTGAGTTCTGTCGAATTGTCCCTCGAGGAGTATTATTTGCTCTTGTTTAAAAACAAAAGGCGTGTGCGATGTGCTTTTTTGGAATTTATCCAGCGCCTGCGAGAGCAAATTTGTCGACGTAACTAATGGACATGTTGCTGGGCGATTACTTGTGAATGTTCTGAGGCTGATTTGAATTGATTGCCTCCACAAACATACCCGTTACGTTCCAATGCTATTTCAGTATGGCTAGATGACCTGTCCACTTCGCGCTTTTTGGCGAGCACTTGGTTCCTAAATGGTCTGAATGATGAAAGCGGTTTTTCCAGCTACTTCACTTCCCTGTTAATGCGACCCCCACTGATTATCCTCGAAGTAGTCGGCCATCGCTTGTATGTTTTTCTCCCTCTGAATACTACTCTTGAAATATATTCCCGTTACAGCGTCAATCGAGAGTGTAACGTTTCTATTTTGGTTTCACTAGTCGGCTTACACAGCCTACCATTCGTTGTACATTTTTAAAGCATTCAAACCCGTAGCTAGAATTCCTCCGCACTGCTCTATCCCCCCATAGCAATCCGGCTCGTCTGATTTTCGTCCCAGTACCGAATCTTGTGATGTGGTAGTACTTCAAGCGTCTGTCTTGCCTCCGCTGAATCGCACCCAAGTGCAGCAACCTACGGTTGAACAACTGTTAGACATTGGTACAAAATAAAACCGCGTCAGCACACCGCACCGACACTTCGCTGCAACCCGACTAATAAAAGTCGAGCGAAGGATGAGTATTCCGCGAGGTCGCCCGCACCTACGCGGATTCGATCCACTCCGGTTTAGAACTCAAACGCGTAATTCTTTTGGCGGACGATACAGAGTACTAGCGTACTGATGACGCCAGCACCGAAGCCCACTTACTCTAGTCGTCAAATCCATCGTCATCAAGACATCGGATTTCGACGAAGAAGTTAATGAACGAGCTGGTTAGAGAAAATGAAAAGAACAGGTGGACCTGACAAACCTGGTTTAACAAGTGAGCTACGGGGTTTAGAGTTTTAACTGGACCCATCACAGGTCGGCTCTGAATACAGCCGTAACATATCAAATGGCGCTTGCCTGACGTCTCTTGTTGTGTCTCCTCCGCTATTAGCATAAGTAGATTTATAACTGTTTTATATTCCTACAAAACCGTTGGCGACTTCCCCCTGGGAGTCAGCTGTGATGGGAGGAAGGAACTAGGAAGTCAAACGGATTCAGCCATTGGATACTGCAGGCGCATTTGTCTGTTTGCGCTATTTCGTCGACTCGTTGACGTTTGTGGGGCTACAGTGAGTTCCCTGTTGTTTGTTCGATCGAGTCAAGACGGTACTTCGTCTGTTGACAAACGCTATTGACAGGAAATGTTGGCCAATATATATCTGGACGTTCTGCAAATCAAATGTGCTGTCGTTTCGCTAAATTGCCTTTGCTAAACGTACCGCTTGTCCCTGAAGGAGCTGAACGTATGTCAGCCATGCCGTTGAGCGCTGCATGCAGTTTTGTATTCGGCCTTAGCGCAGGATGTAGCATGAGGTATGCAGTTCGAGAGATGTGACGGGCCAACAGCAACCCGTTTATCCATCAGTGATTTCATTTCCCCTGCCGATTTGCTGACTTCGCTCTTACGGTCGATCCGGCAAACAAGGTAGGCCCTCCTAAGGAAGATATGTGCAGACGTGGGTGACACGCTCCAGACACCGTCTATTCTGCCTTGATCTAACTAATCTGACTAACCATCTTTGCTCGCACACCCTATCGGTGTTGTGAAGATCAAACATGTGAAGGTGTCCGAGGCTCTCAAGTTGAAGAGGCCAGCTTAAGGCTACACAAATGCAAAATGGATGAAATCTTACTACTCACCATCCTAGCGTTACCTCTATCTGTTGTGTGCTAACTTTGATAGGCAGCCTTTCTCTTCTAATTTACTTACGCGTCACCAATGCCTGGCCGCGTTTATGACTCAACTTAGATGCCATTGGTCTACGCACTTGTTGCGTACAAGCAACCTACGGCTGCAACAAATGAAACTGGTTCGCAACTTGCGATAGCGGGAACGCTATTGGATCGACCCAATTTCTGTCCTTGTTGGTGACGTGTTGACAGTATCTTTGATCTGTGTTAACAAGTTGCACAACATCAGACATACGAACAGCTTATCGCGGTCGTATTTCTTTCCACTGCCGAACGAGTCTGCATTTGACATGTTAATCTCCTCAGGCACATCATTAAAGTTCTTCTCCACTTTCTAATCTCTGTTCACTTAGTCCATCGCTTTAACCGAGGCACATCGAAATGATAGTTTTTACCACTTCTTTTCGGCTTTACGACCGCGTGTAAATTAATCTGTCATTTATAGACAAGTAAAGCGAACAAAATTGTTTATTTTCCGACAGGTATTATACGATCCCCATGGAATAGCTCTCATTTTTACACAGAACAGCATTATAGTTCCCGTGTCTTAAAAAATTCCATGAATTTTTCCACCTCTGCTTAACAGTTAGTGTATTAATTATTTCGCGGATCGCTTGCAACTCATTCATTCAGTTCGATCTTTTGGACTACTGTTTTCCAAGTTCTCACCTCGCGAAATCCGAAGGAACTCATTGGGACGGGGAGGGAGAATCGATGACACAAACACGTTTACTTATGTTGACGTCGACAATTGGGTGATAAGTGGCTTGTAGGTATTTAGCATTTCATCTGTTGTATAGGTATGATCCCGTTAATGTATTTGCTTATTTCTGGGATTCAAATGCTTTTAAGATATTTTGTATACTGAGAGGTTTCTTAAATTCGGAATGTAGCCACGTTCTCACACGTCTGTGCCTGCAGAGAGCGAGTTTAATCCCTTAGTTTCTGACCCACCCACTGCAAGTGTTTTGAACGCGGAGGGAGTAGTAGTACGGGGGTTTAAATTCTACTTGCTATTTTCAGAATTCAGCCATCATACATCCGGAGAGCGGTTCGTTGGCATTGCACATTCGTCGTGCCTCTTGTAGGGCTGTAACCGGATGGCCTACTCATGTAAATCCCTGCCATGGAAGATGACACTAACCGACATGCTGACTACCCTTTGTGACCTAACGCAGCTCAGTCTCGAATAACTTGCACTATACCGTATCGCAGTGAGTAGGCCGCACTCCAGTACAACGGATTGCTAAAATTATCCCATTAGTTAGCCTGTGATGCTATAAGAGCTTTTGACATTATACTGATTAACGTGAGTATTGGGGGATCAAATGGTTGAAGTTGCCTTCAACGTTGCAATGTGTAAGTCATTGGAGCGTGAACCGCGCTATTTCACATTTAGTTGCTTAGTGATATCTGTCGGTATTTTCCCACGTGGTTCAGTGATCTAAGATACTGACTCATTCGAGTATGATTGCTGTTCATAATTCTATTCTCTATGGTTGGGTTGTATACTGTTGTTGGTACTGGATTTTCATCTGTCACGTGTCCTCCTTAAGTGTTTCGTTTCATATAACAACAATCAAATATCTAATTTTAAAGTGCTGCCGTAAGTGCAGGTATTTGTGTTGTTATAATACTCGTGAGCAAAATTTGCAACTTCACTCTTCCTGCATTACTTGAAGTAATAGTATTGATAATACTAACCAAAATTCAGTCCATTGGCAAGTTCGCTCTCTATGAGGAGAACGGTCAGTCCGTGAGACTTGTCCGGTTCATTGCTGATTGAAACTACTTCGTTATAGGCTTGCGTTTTGGGAATGCACCATCACAGCTGGTAGTGCTAACAGTTCGGACAAGAAAGATGCGCAGCAGTTTCCCTAAGATGATATTTCTGTGTGAAGTCAAACTTCAGAGGGTTTATTGATTTTATCATTTCATGCAGCTTTCACAAACTACTCAAAACATCCTTTCGGCAAAGAATTCCTCAACTTCGCTAAGCAGGCAACCATAGCATCAAGCAGATTTGTCAGTGTAATCAAAGTATATTTGTTTGCAAAGTTATGAAGTTGCTGAAATCTATGGCATTTCATCAGTCAAACCTTTTACGACAAACATTTCCTGTTTTAACTCAGCATCAAATCTCATCTATATATCAAACAATTCTTCACTGTCCATTCGTTTCTTTTGGTGGATTCGATGCTTCATGCGTATTTTCAATTCAGCGTAGTGTTTTTGGATTCATTCATCGCAGTCCACCATTTTCTCTATTTTCTGAAGTACGCACATTCCTAACGGTTTAAGCTTGACAGAACTTTGTTGCAGATCCAGCCCATTTGTTTAAACATATCTGTGCATTCTTGGGAACAGATCTCCAAAGGTTTAGAAACAAAATAAACGGAAACGGCAACACCTAGATGAGAATTGAAGATGCATCTAATCTCGAGGTTGCATTTTCTTATTCTAAGAAGTGCTTCAGAGCAGCGATCTATTCCGAATATTTCTTCGATACAATATTTACTACGCCTCGACTGCTCCATCCAGATTTTACAGTCCCTTGATACTTAGACCGGTGACTTGAATCAAGACATTCCGGGAATACTTAGATTAAAAAAGTGAACTACTGTTACATGATGCCCAAGTGTAACAGAATGAACCGTCTCAGAAGCTTCATGAATAGAAAGCGAAATTCGGGAATGGTTTGTGTACACCACGATGTCTTTGTCCGCCCGATTTGGTATCCCGCCATAACAGCAGCAAATGGCTGGTCATGGCACTGGACAAGCTGAATTCCATTCTTCTCCGGTTCTCTCAAAACCAGTCCAGAAGTTTCCTTTGCTCTTTTCTTGTTCGTCTCAGTAGAGCTGAAAAACGACTCCACTAACCTCACTTCATTTTCACTAATCTGATGTTTGTGAGGTACATCGGGAGTGCTATCATAGATTACACAAAAATACTTGCCTAATTTGATCTGATCGATGTGTTGTTTTCTCACCCGCTTTACCAAAATGCTCAATAATACATTCTTAACATGTGGCGACAATGAAAAGTGGTATTCCTTCCCATCTGAACTGTCACCAAATGTTTGACCAACAAATTTACAAATTCTGGAAAATTCTCTCTATTTTCCTGATCTCCTTTGTCATCCTGGATGTCTTTTCGGTGACCACACGGTGCCATGTTTTACTTGGCGAGGAAGTTGAGGAGAGCAAGTATTCTAGCTGGAATTTCGCTCCACGTTTCCAGAAGTATCAACTCCATATTGTCAATTGCATTTTCTTCAACTAGCCGAATCGCTAGCGCATTGTAGTTATGTATTAACTAAGCACGCGTTTTACTAACTTAGTGTTTACATGGTTTCGGATTTATTTTCCACCAGTTTCTGAAACCCTCGTTAGTCGAAAAACTAGATTTTACCTTTGGAAACATCCTGTACTCTAATCCGACCACAAGTGGCGTTCGTCAGGGTTGTACGATTTCCCCATTTTTGTTCAATTTCGTCATGGATTCTATCATGGAGTGTTCCCTTGCGGAATCTCACGATGTAGGCGTTGAAGTGCTGCCTGGTGAACGGTTAGTTGATCTAGATTATGCGGACGGTATCGTCTTGCTTTACGACGATGTTGGGGCGGCACAATGAACCCTGAATAGCCTGTCCAGAGTGGTCCCATTATTTGGTATGCACTTCGCACCTTCAAAGTGCAAAGTGTTGCTGCAGCACCACCAGCCATTTGATGACCCCTTGACGCTTGATAACGAGGAACTCGAGGTGATTGATCATTTCACTTATCTTGGCAGCTGCATCAGCAACGATGGGCACATAGAAACTGACGTCAGCTCACGCATTGCAAAAGCCAGAGCTACCTTCTTGAACCTGCGGCACCTTTGGAGACAGAAGCGAGTTTCTCTTCGTCTGAAAGGCCGGGTATACAAGGCCACAATGAGGGCCTTTCTGTTCTATATTAGGTAGTGAGACTTGGCCCCTTCAGTTTGATGATCTGAGACACCTTCAAATCTTTGATCATCGTTGTCTACGAAGCATTGCTGGTGTCGGATGGCACCAGCGTGTCCGCAACGATGATGCGCGTAGGCGAGTACGAGGTAGTGATAATCATGCTAACTCCCTTGAAAAACAGATAGCACTGAATAAGTTGCGTTGGCTCGGGCACGTGCTACGCATGGCTGGTCACCGCTTACCTAGGAGGGCCTTGTTTAGTATGCCAGGTGTACGGTGGCGCAAAATTCACGGTGGACAGAAGTTGACTTGGCAGCGGGAAGTGAGGTCACTGACTACCAAACTGGGTGCCGTTGGTCCGTCTCGCCTTCCGGGCTGGAGTCCACGTGACTCGCCTTGTGCTTGGCTCGAGACTTTACAGGACATGGCTTGCAACCGACATCAGTGGCGCGTCTGCTGCCGTCTCCCAATCGGATTGCCTGTTTAAAGTGTGTTTGTTGCTAAGTTATCTGCGGGGTAATGGCTGATTATGACGCGTGGCAGTGAAAGCCGCAAGGAAGCTGTCTCGCCGATGCCGCCTTATCTTTGCATGATAGCCAGCTGTATGTGACGGTATGTTGTCTACACAAGGTGTAGGCGCCTTGACCCTGGATGTTTCCTAAGGGCATTAAGCTTTTAATGTGAGTCCCCCTTCTCTCCCTCTTCTTATTCTTTATGCCATAGATCCTCATATTTTTATGGCAGCGAAGCATGAGTTCAATGGCTAATGTACTGCTGTTGAGGATGATGTAATCTAAATAAAACGGGGTCTCTTTTGAAGGAGTGTACACTATCGGTGTTCGCAATTTTTGTTCACGGTTTCGCAATTTGATATATATATATATATATATATATATATATATATATATATATATATATATATGGTTGGCGGCATCCGGTTTCGGATTTGCCTGTCACTGTGGCCAGCCACAGGACGCCTACGCCTACAGAGAGACCACGGTTGACTTGCGCTGCGCCGCCCACAGCTCCAATCACACGCCCCATATCCAGTGTAAACCCGAAGGAATAAGACCGGGAGGCATGTGGATGGGAGCCACGTTTCATCAACGGAGCCGGCCTACACTCCTTCACAGGCAAACACAAGCACGCTGTATTTGGGAATCAAGCGCACACAAGGCGGTGGCTGGACCGTAGTCCGCTCCACACTGGGTGCATGGAACCGCTCTTTGATCCTAACACGGCCACAAGTACCGTGCACCTCGTCCCATCCGGCAACGACCAACTGTCTCATGGAGCCAGTAGGGATGAGGTAGTGGGTAATAGACAGGTAGGCACCTTGTCAACATGCACATCAAGCGCAGCCACCCCGGGGATATCAAGCAATGGCCAAATACTTGGGACGACAGGCTGAAATAAAATAAATCCTATAGTGCATGCAGATACAGCGACGTAACACTTCACAAAATGGGCGCATAAAAAATTGATTACGAACGAATCCGCGATAAGTTCAAGACGTCAGGAAATATATTTTAAGCAAATGCCACAACACGAAGATGTTATCGAATTTAACTACAAGTAGCTTCAGCGACTTGTGCAAGTTTATAGATAGTTTAGGTAGACATTAATATGAGAAAGAAAAGCATTAGGACAAAATTGCAATCCCACCACCTGAAATAAAGAGACTTGGCATGTAAGCACGCGGTTAATAAATCGAATGCAGCGTACCTACAAACGCTGGGCCGGTTCTGTCTACGTTTTCTGCAGGACCCGTCTTCGCTTCGGTAGTGGTCCCGAGTGGCCTCGCTCATGGCTCACTAGGCTTGCCTGACTCAGACACTCGCGACCGCATGTACTACAGCACCATGCGCTCGATGTCGATGGAGTACAACCCATCGGCACTTGCCGCTTCTTCTCTGTATGTATGCGGACTTTCTCCCGCACTTCGGCAACTGCTTTCGTGATCACATCACGCCATGCACGCCGATCAACCGCCTTCGATTCCCATGACCTGCAATCAATATTAGAATATGAGAGGCTCACTTTGGTCATGTCCTGGTAACGTAGCTTTGGTTTCCCCACATGCCGCTTCCCAATACTCAGCTGACCAAATAATAGTTGTTTCGATATCCGCGTCGAATCCCTACGGCTCACATGACCGAGCTACCTCAGGTGTCTCAGCAAAAGTATGGAGTCCACTGCATGCATTCCACTTCGGCTCAACTCTTCCGTGTACGCAACTCTGTCGCCCCATCCGATGCGCAGAATTCGTCGCAAACACTGTTGATGGAACCGCTCGAGATATCGCACATCCCGCCGGTACATCGTCCACGTTTCACTGCCGTATAGAAGAACGGACAGCACCATGGATTTGTACAACATCAGCTTCGTGCCAATGGTAAGCTGATGGTTGTTCCACTCTCGGTACTCAAACTTCGGGAATGCCGCCAATGTCTTCTAGACGCGGATACGCAGCTCACTGTGAAGCTGCTGGTCAGTCGATATCACACTCCCAAGGTAGCAGAAGCGAGAGGTGGTTTCCAATACTTCAACACCAATGCTGATTTGCGGCAATAGTGAAGATTGCACCTCCGGTGAAGGCTGAAAGAGACAGACAGTTTTGCTTGTGTTGATGGTGAGCCCGAATTGGGCTCTCTTCGTCTCATCCAGTCTTGACTTGTCCACCAGACTCGCCTACACATCGTGCTGCTTCATGCCGTTCAAGTAGGCCAGTAGATCTCTGAGCCAAATCTGTATCATGTCTACAGTCTGTGTGCGGGTAGCGCCTGAACTACCGTCGATCAGCATCCTCAGCGGTTCAAGTCTCGGTCGATACACCGCCTTCAAGGAGTCAAAGAATTCCTTGTGTTGGCGGCGTTCGGCGTAGCATTCCATCTGCCTCACCTTCTCCGTCCACCATGCATTTTTAATGCGACGGATCTCTCGGATCAGTCGCCGTCGAAGTTTTCGAAACTGACTCTTCTTCCCCACGTCACTGGGATCTGCAACATGTGCAGCAAATACTGCATTCTTCTCCGACACCAATGCGCCAATCGTCGCATTGTTCTCATCAAACCAATCAGGACGCTTATAGTTTGCGCGCCCGATGGTCTCCTCGGCAGCAGCTGTCACCTGGTCTCGAATGTGGCTGTGCAGTCCACCTTACACAGGCGTGCAGTCATCGCCTTCTCCAGCTCAATACGTTTCGCCACAGTACCGAGGGAGACAATGTTAACTGTACGCGGATTCACGGCGGGAGTGCAATACATAGATTTACGAAAATATATGTGCAGTTTGGTCCGCGCCAACTTGTGTTCAGTGCCACAGTCAGCTCCACGCAGTACACGCGTCATGCGCACTTATGGCTTTTGCATTAGTTTTTCTTCCCTTGATGTTTATCATCAGGTGCGTAGTATCCCTTATGCTTCGATCCGACCTACTGTGCTTATGACACGAATTTTAGTGGATGGTACATCTAATGCTAAGCAGACAACGTATTCAAGTCGGATGAATAGTTTAGTCGTTAGTTGGATGAATCAAGGGCGTTGTCAATGAGTCCGGTGTCCGTTTATGTGTCGTTCTCCATGTGTATCCTTTCCTTTTTGCTCATCATGTCATTTGCTAATGGTCACGGTGCCCAACTCAACCGGGCACCAGATTTTTTAAGCGATAACCATCATAGTAGTGGTCTTCATCTACACGACGAATGGGGGTTTGCCGATGCAGGCCGATCAAACTCATATTGCATTGGATAGCCTCTTTCGTAGCACTAGTGTTAAACGTCAGCCTCAATCACACACTGTCTGGATTGCCTATTTTGTGGTGTCTGCTGGTCAAGGTGAATATTTGCCGTCACATGTGTTTATCTTACGGTTTACGATTGCAATTTCCGTATTCACGATCTTGTATGTCTGTGGATTTGAATGGCCGAAAAGGTGAGTTGGCGCGTGATCCCATCTTCAAACCTCGTTCACTTCACTGTGAAAACTATTATAACTTAGCAATCTATCTTCTCTGCACTGCGTTTATCGGTCAAAGTGAATGCATCTTTAACCTTTCTCACACAGCAACCGAAAAATGTCCGTATTGTCAGCTGGGAATACACTTTCGTTTCCGGTCGATTTTTCTTAGCCTTCATTCTTCACCAATCTTGCATTTTCTATTGACCCAACCTGTTTGCTCGCGGACCGAAGTTCTCTCTTGATATGATCCTACCTCAATCCGTCTTGGCATATGTCGTATTTGTTTCCATGTTTACCTCCCAGTCGTTCTGAGACGAGGGAAGGGTTAACTTGAAAATAACACTTCCTTTTTAAAGGGAGAAAAGCCGTTTGTTTTTATTTTGCAGTCGATTAGGTAGTTCGCAGTGGTTGAACCATTGTAAACGCATCTATGCACAGACGCGCGCCTCGTCCTGCTATACTCCCATACCCTCTGGCACAGGCGGCTTCCTCTTTGATCACTACGTTTCCGAATCTGTGTCACACGAAATGGCAGCAATCTTAATCACTTCATATCGGTGGCAACGTTGACAATCACCATATTCTCTGAGCGTTTTTATGCTATAACCTACAATGTAGACGACGAATACAAGCGACATGCAATGGACCATATTGTGTAATACTGAATGAAACATGAGTGATTAAGGTGTGTTCTCCGGATGTTTGTTCAACTTAGTTTTCCTAAAAGGCAATAATTTTCGCGACGTGATTGTGGTTGTCTACCTACGGGTCTACTCGATGCATCGATCATGCATGACAACGTACCGAAAGATGACTGAACCACAGAGGGGATTAATTAGCATTCCGACACTAATGAGAACTATTCCCCCATACAATTATCACATGCTGGATATGTAGGGATGCGGGAAGAAAGTAACTACGCGACGACGTCGGGTCTACCACTAAGAAATGTCGCTACAAGAGTCTTAACACGATACGGGACGTGAGCTAACTAGCCATCTCTACCAGAACATGTTGTTAAACATAGACAAAAACCAATGAAAGTCACTCAGGGTGATTTTGCTGCAGATGTAATAATATTTACCTTATAATTTCATTGATTTCATCGTAGGGCCGGATTGGTCAACTTTAACCTGAGAATGAACGTGTTTTCACCGTCTCCGAAGAATGGGTGACTTTCTTATGCGCTAATCCTCGCCACAGAACTATTTGGAAGCAAACATGGAAACAAGCAATAAATCTGCTACCATGACAGAGCGCAGCCAACTCTACCTTGGCAGAAGTAGAAAGTACTCCACTTTCTTCCTTTTTGGTACGATTTCTGCTGCGTTTATGCTACCAAAGATATTCTTCGGGCACATTTGTCCAGTTACGCACTTTATCTGATTATCCATCCTCTATCTTGGACATAACTGTCTGTTACTTTTCGACGCTTGCTACTGCTTCGAAGGGTGCACTTAGTCCACTGCAGTGGCCGCCTAAATGGCCACTGCCTGCATAGTCGCACAAATGAGACACTGACCGTGCGCGTGTGAATTAGCTACCATGTATGTACGTATACCGGCTGCTTCGTTATCACCAGGCACCTCGTCACCATTAGCAAGGCTCATTAGTCGGTCTCGAGCCATGCGTAATGGTGCACCATGTATCTGGCTGAACTGTACTGCACGGTACCGTTCTTGTTTCGATGTGTCAGTTGTTTTGTGACACCCGCTAGCGTTCGTTCGCCTGTGTGCGATCGGGACATAGCGTGCATGTGCCGCGTGCTTGCCCTTCATCTTGTTCTTATCTTTGCTATCACCAGATATCTGAACTCCCACGCCAACACTAACCGCGGTGTCTTATCTGCGACCATCACAACATCTGCTGGCAGCATTTCACACGTTGCTCTGCCCTCACCCGTCTGTCTGTTTTGGTTGCTGGTCCACGCAGGTGGTTTTGTTTTTCTGTTTTTTAGTTCTAAACTTGTAGACTTCCCGTTTTCCATCATCTGTTCGTAACTGATAGAACATGGACACCGCGTTTGTCTAACCAGTGTATACCGACCTCGCAGTTATTCGCCTCAGAGGTGCCTACTCTTCCACAATTCCAAACAGATTCTTTTGAATGCCCCTGCGACGTTTGAGAATGGTTCCTTAAAGTCAGCTATTTTGGTTATACGGCATTGTCGGAAGATTCCGTGAGTATCTATGGCTTTTCACGACAACTGTAACCGCCTCCATTACCCTTCGTTCCTGCAGAGGCGCAACACCATTCGACAGGATCTCAAATCAAGACCGATCCGGCGACTGTTTGTCGACGAACTTCAACGCTACGTCGTCCCCATCGTCCCAATTTCACCAAACGATGCCATCAAAGAGTTATCAGATGGATCCGATCGAAGCTCCTATGAACAGCGCGCCATATTGTCGTGGGAGCAGTTTGAGTTAATTGTCGATCTATTGGATGAAGCGTTGTGTCAAGAGAGTCAGTCAGAGGACAGTGGCATAGCGCCCATTGTCATGGATTTGTGCACGAAATTCACTACCGTAAGCCATTCCATTGTCACTGTGAGCTTCAATTTCGCAAATTGTGATTGCCTTTTATCGTCTTTCTTTGCTTAGTCAGCGGTATGTGAATATTTCCTTCTGAGCACAATTACTGGTGTTGTACCCATGAACATGATTCTCGTTCACGTGCACACTACTGAGATTCGTTTGAGCACTGTATTTACCAATCCTTGCCGTGTGTACACGTGGCAGTCGACTTACGGTTCACTGCTTATTCTAACCACTCGCTCGAATACAGACCTATCTCTCAGTGTTGAGCAATAGGTCACGTCTGCTAACTCAATCAAAAGTCTCTTGCACTTTTCATGACGCTCTTGTGGAACTACCTATTTCTGTACCCGCCATTTGATTTTCACTCATTACGTCTCATACATATAGCACAATGTTCTATTTCTGGAAAATGCAAGTCACGGTCCCGGCATTTATGAAACTAACATGATGTACAGGTTGGATTCACTATAAGTACAACTGTTCCTTTTGCGGTTTACAAATATTGTTTTTGTACTCATTCTCAAATTGATGGGCACCGATCGCGGTATCAAACCTTGGACAAATCGCACATCGATGTGGTTGAAGTGGGTTACTCAAGCGAAGAAGACAGCTGCCATCGATGAAGCCTATATGAAATAGTTTGGGTATTATGAATAAAAATCATAAGCTTCTAAATAAACTTTGCATGACGCTGTGATATATTTTACTGATCAGCGGCGTGGAATAAATCGTAATACACTTATTCGGTTAGGAATGATCAGGCTTTCTCATGCGCTGATAAGCCGGTGCTTGCACTAGTGCATGATAACTATCGGACCCGGCTAAACTGCAATCCTACTAGAGACGAAGAAGTGGTGAAGATGGTCAAGGCATACATTCTTCCACTCTCCCAGTGTTTGCTCTTAGCAGAAGTGTTCAAAACGTGTTCAAAATGGACCAGATTGATCACTCATGTAACTTTTGTTCATCTTTCCCTGTGTATATTATCTACTGGTCGGTCCCTTATTGTTTCTGATTTTTTTCAAGACTAGTTCGAATATTACAAAAACTTTCTGCACTGCGAGGTTTGTTGATTCGGTCACGAAACACTGGCGGGAGTGCGCTGGACTTTGTAGATGCCAATTCCAGGTAGTTGATTATTTGTTTAGGAACAAGTTCACACTTATCTTGTGACTTGAGTACAGGCGGAGCAAATCCTTGGTGTTTGATTTTGTGAAGCGTACAATGTTATGGTTGAAGCCAATATCTGGGTTCATGAGCGCGTCGATTTGGATCGCACCGAAAAGTGGTGATAGGTTAATCCAGGATCTTCCGGGCCAAATTTTCGTTCTTTTTTGGAACCACTTATGTGATTCTAGGCCCCTAGAATACACTGTTTTGTCCACATTCTTCACATACTTGTTTTCGGGTTATTTACAACCACCACTCCATCATTCGTGTTCCCGGATTGTCACTGAAGATCTCCTGTGGTCCCCAGCATTCTGTTTTGTCTCGTACATCGTCGGAATCCGCCGTTCCTCTTTACCTACGTTGAATCGCCTTTCCCATATCACACTGCGAGATGGTTTAGTGGTCTACGATCGACACTCACAGCCAGACTGCTGCTGCGCCTCTCATTTTTGCTACAAGGCTCGCGTGTTGTTGCATTATCGCTTCTTCAGACAAACCACTCATCGTTAATTTCTGCCCCTGTTGAATCCATCGAACTCTGAATTATCTTTGAAATTACTTTAACTGCTGGTGGCGGTGTTCACCGACCTGAGCATATTGATTTCTAGACAAGTGAAGTCAAGAATGCACCCAGGAAGGGTGGATTATCAACCGTTACACACATGCCATCAGTATTGGAAAAAGTCACAGTGCAATAGATGTTAAATGGCAGCAAACGAACAAGTTCAATGAATACCGCAACTTCACTGATAATATTTACTGGTCAGCTGTTGAATGAAAGTTTTCGGAACAAGCAAAAACCTGTCTACATAGGGAATAATCGATGATCCGTAGAATCGCTTGCAGGCATATACCGTATATTACGGAATAAATTCCGTCCATGGATAGACCGACCGTATGACTTTGCAATCTCAAATTTGTCCCAAGTCATAAGTTTGGATATTAGCCAACCCCCATAAAATCAACCAGCAAGTGCTTTTCTGCCGTTCTTTCCAGGTTACTCAGTGTGATGCTGTTTGGTTCTGTATATTCCCGTATGTTTCTGTCACTCTCATCCGTCGCAAATGTCAGCTGTGCAATGTGCCGTAAAGTTTCGCCTGCAAAATAACGTGTATAGTTATAGGCACGCTACCCGCAGTGCTGCGTGGACACCGTACGAAAAAATGGCGCACTTAAAACCCCCGTTTGGAATACCGTCCGTCACTAGTCGGTGGTGCTAAGGGGAGGTAGAGGCAACGGTGTACAGTTAATTCCTGTGTGGATTTTCCATGTGACGTTTTCCAAATTGCGCATAACCTTTTTATAATCCGACTTCCAACTACAGAAATAAAAAATTGTCCAAAAATCATTGGTTTATATTTGGCAGTATACGGTATTGCTGTGTTCTTTCATCTGATCGATGAAGTAAATATACATCCTGATATCGATACGTAATTTCTAGACAAGTTTTGTGCAATAATTAACACGGATACAATTGTCCTACTCAGTTATCTCGGGAATGCCATTGCAGTGACACTAGTGCTTCAGTGACCTGTGAAACAGCTTGAAGTGCTCACACAATATGACTGCGAAAATCTCATGGGAGCAGTAAGTGCAGTACGGCGGAGTGCACACAGTGATGAACTTCAGAATCAAATTGTATTATACGATTACTCGCAATCGATAGATGTAAGACGACAGTCGTTATAATTTGTTGAGTATTTCCCCCAAAACTAGTGACTACACTAAATCGCGACTCAGTGTAACTACAAGATTACTGATAGGGAGGAGCTCAAGCTCTCCACACCGATGTGACGTTAAGAACAGCCCGTGATAAATTGCTTGTAACGAGCTGCTTTATGCTGTGAACGCACCATGTCATTGTACTTACATGCCTTCAGCATCAAACAACGAGGTTCTGACCATTGCGCTAGTTCATTAAAACAACTTTACAGCTCGGTTGAGAGGGCCGGGGTTCACGCCTGTAAGTACGCCATCAGGATATTTTACTGAGATGGTTACTTCGGGGACGGGGCTATTGTATGGTGTGAATAAGAACGGTGATCGAATAGCTTTTTAAAGAACACCGGGATTTCTGTTAAGTGGTGACATGAGTACTTTTGAAAAATAATCCGTTAACAAGAAGGCTAGGGAGGGTTGCATACCAGAATCGTGTAGATCGTGCAACAGTTATTCGCGATTAACACAGCCTTGGGCTTGCTCTACTCTTACTGTCTAGCGGTGATGACGCGGGTAGGCCACTGTGTCTTGTGTGGACCTAGAACTTCTATGTGCAAGCTTTTGTGGGTCCTCTAAAACGGATTGGGCCAGCATTAATTTTCAAGAATAAATCTCTCAAACCTTCAAGACCACCGAACTTCATGCAGTAGACCGTATTTTTGCTGTCCCTTTCTTCGATCCCCGCGTCATATTAACATCTTCCAACTATGCGCAATTTTTCTTGGCTTTAGACACATTGATAAGCAGAACTAAGGAATACGCACACTAATTGAGAACGTCGGGAGACAACCCGTTAGGTCTCCTCGCCTTACCTGAGTGTAACTCAGTTTGTTTCTTCTGCAATGATGCAACGTCGACAGGAGACAGTGAGTCCGTAGACCACTGAAACTGTGTCCGATAGTCACTACTCCATCTGTGTACGTTGCTACTTCTTTCTTCTACTCTGTGACATGGCGTGTGATTCCGCTTAATTGT
The DNA here is from genome assembly GCA_944474145.2 of Dicrocoelium dendriticum. NCBI lineage: Eukaryota > Metazoa > Platyhelminthes > Trematoda > Plagiorchiida > Dicrocoeliidae > Dicrocoelium > Dicrocoelium dendriticum. Next base: position 24,914,975 of record OX104064.1, read on the forward strand.
TTCTGCTAAATCTCAAAGCAACCATTGTTTCCCATTAGTGTCTGTAGCGATATATGATTAAAACGCTGCACATTTTAGTACGTACAAAAAAGGACTTTACTAAGGATCTATCTTTTTTTCTGAACACTATATCTTTAAGTCTACCTAGGGAATTGATCTGTGGTGAATATAGCATATTGGCACGGATGAAATTGGGTTCTTTCGGACAACAGAGATAATAGCCGAAGTTCAGATAACTTGTAATTTGGTCCCAATATGTCGATGCATCTGTATCGTAAAATAGGTTAAACTCTGTGTATGCAACCATTTCCCTCAGTCACTATGTATTTGAAGAAAGCGATTGTCTCCAATTCTGTCTACGGTTATTGCAACCAGTGACATCTTTGTGGGGTCTTACTGTAGACACTAGCGGATGGCTTGACGATAGCATAATCGGAGCTGCCAACTTATATCCAACTGCGACTTGAAAACATTTTTATATTTAAAGGGAATACGAAATCCAAGCTTTCGGAACACTGGTAGCTCAGGTTTACAATCCAGTTGCCCATTTCTTTGCCGAACTTGGAAATTCCTTTGCAGACCATTCGCCCCCATGTAAGGTGGCATTGTCAGTGCGATGATATGCGGCACGATTATACTGCATTTCAGCGCACTGACGATGCCATCTCGCATGGTGAGAGAAATATGCAAATAATTTTCCAAGTTCCGCGAACAAATGAGCAGGTGACTAGCACTAAAGGTTGTTCTGACCCCTTGGAACATTTCTCTACCCTCTTTACTCCTAGAGTTGTAAAAATATGGTGTCAAACCTTTTGAAACACTACTAAGTGGACAGTGAATTGCCGGTTTACTCGATGACGGCATCCCTAAGGCCATTGTTAATCTTTTCTTCGGACATATATATATATATATATATATATATATATATATATATATATATATGGGTTGGCAGCATCCGTGTCCGGATTAGCCTGTCACTGTGGCCTCCACGGGGGCAGCCACAGGACGCCTGCGCCTACAGAGGGACCATGCGTGGCTTGCGCTGCACCACCCCCACACCCCATATCCGGTGTAAACCCAAAGGAATAAGACCGGGAGGCACGCGGATGGGAGCCACGCTTCATCAACTGAGCCGGCCCACACTTCTTCAACAAACAGAACAGAAGCATTCCGGCTTAATTGGGAAATCATGCGTACCATACGCACACAAGGCGGTGGCTGGGCCCTGGCCCGTTCCACACAGGGTGGAACCACTCTTTGAACCTAGCGCCGTCACGAAGATGGTGCACTTCGTCCCCTTCAGAAACGACCAACTATTTCATGGGGGCAGTATGGACGAGTAGGTGGGTAATAGACAGGTAGGCACATTGTCAACATTCACATCAGGCGCAGGCACACCGGGGAGCTCAATCAGCATCTAACCACTGAAATGCAGGGATACTCAACGCACAGGCAAACCTACCACATCCACCCTCTTATAGGCCTGGATTAGTAAATCGAGTGTGTACGGACGCATCTTTCTTCTCCACGTGCAACATTGCCTTCTCCTGCACCTGCGCAATCGCCCTTCTGATTAGCCCACGGTATTCCCTACGATCAACTCTGCCTGTGGTTCCCAGCACCTGAAATCAACATTAGTTCGTGATAAACTCAGCTTGTTCATCTGGTTTGCCTGCGTGCTGCTTCCCTGCACTAACTTGGTCGTACAAAAGCGGTATGAGTATCCTCCTCGAATTCATTCGATGTACATATTTACATGGATTGGCGTCATCTGTGTCCAATGGCAGTTCGAATACAACATATGCACATACGTTTGTCCGAACTTAATTATGAATGGCCACAAACTGGATAGAGAGGCATTGCACTGCATAAACAATGGTACTACAAACATGCATAGTTTTCGTTTTGAGGTAAGGCCAACAGTCATTTTCGCACGCACGATTACCCAATATGAACTGTCGGTGTTTCCCTTAACATTTATATGTGAAAAAATGACAGTCTTTAATCTTGGACATCCATATTTGAACGAAATTGATATCGGAGTAGGGAAACAACTTTAAACACTACGGTTACCAACTAGAGTAGTAAAATAGTGTGTATTGAGGTGCTGACTTTTACATGTAAAGTCGGACTTGCAGAGCTGATGGAGAGGATCGCCCAGCGTGGGAATGCGACTCCGTGTCACCGACAGCCGCATGGACTGGACTGTTTCGATCATCTGCTACTCGCGATTCGTGCGGATTCTCAAAGAACGTTCTTTGCGCAACTTTAAGCCTTGATAGCTGGTAACACCACATATTCGCCGCTTATGGTGTCTTTGTCGCGGCAACAACCACAGCACTACATCAACTAAGTCCCGCTGCCCACTGTGGTTTGCGAATTTTCAAGAAGTAGCAAGGCTGTCACATACAGCTGTGTACTCTGCTGTGGCCATAAGCTATTTGCTCACGATCTGCATCGTACGTCTCGGGTGCAACCATTGGCGCCCCTAAACAATTGTCGCATTACGCCGGTTCCTTTCCGATATAGTATGCTGACACTGACGTACCATTATCATTGGCATTATCTTCTTCTTATTCTAGCCAGAAGATTTTCTATGTATAATTCAACTTGTAGTATGTACTTCTGCGCTTCCGTTTTCAATTCGCATCATAATTGCGTTTTCATAAGAGCAGGTACATTCAGTATGGCTGATGATCAACGGGCAATATCACTATGCTCACTCTCATCACTAACATGTGGAGCGGAACATGAACTACCATGCGCGGTAGTAACGTGCAAGTCAGTGGATAGTGAGCGGCGCTATATCACATCTAGTAACTTATTCACGATGGTCGTTGCCGCCCCCCGTAGCTCAATGTTCTCAACCACGGACTGGTAACAGTCGACTTGCGGGTTCGATCCCTACCAGGGTCCGATGGAATGCGCACTGCTGACAATTCCCGAAAGGATGAAACGCGCGTACAGTGCTTTTCCGGGCGTGTGATGGCTGTCTGAGTGAATCTAGATGTGACGAATGTATATATATATATATATATATATATATATATATATATATATATATATATATATATATATACTTGTTCATTAAACATTTGGCAAACTGCCACAACACATGAGTAACAGATCAATACTGAGGAAGAGTCAGGAGAAGGAATGCGACGATCCATGTGTTACGTGGGCATTGAGCTACCCGGTTGCTCAGGCCGAGGAAGGGGTTGATTTAAGAGATCCAACCCTGAGCCTTTGGTCATAAAGATCTGATCCGCAAGACAGCGGGACGATAAACGAATACCGTTGACAGCCACATGGCTTATTCGCTTTCTTTGTGTTCACAGCGAAGCCTGTGGCCAGCAAGGTTGTTCATCCGCCCTCCGTTAAGTGCTCACATCCAGTTACAGAAGTGAGTGGTCAGTGACTCTGTAGCCGATCACATTGGCTTTGACACAGCGTCGTATGAGCCCATAGGGTATGCGATGGAGAGCTAGGTGACCAGCCCTGAACTCCCCAATCCCTGAGACCCTGTCGCTGAGTGTCCGCGACTACTTATTCATCTCGCCTGCAAAGCTGGAGGAGCTTGTTCGCAGTTACCTCCACATGGAAGGCATTCCACAATCCACAATCTGAGGTCGCGCCTGAGAGCGTACAGCTCCGCCTCGGGGTCTCGGTATGTCACTGTAGTAGAATCGGCTTGAGTAGGTAGCAAGGGTATCCTGGGTCACGATCAGTACTACAGTGTAGTAGGCAACACGTGAAATCATCGCGGAATACAACCGAGTTAAGTAAGCCCACTAAAAGGTAGATTAGATGTCACTGTTCCGTTTTACACAGGTGCAATATAGATACTACATTGCACCATATCAGAACTTAATCATTCTAGAGTAAAACTGTTCCTAAATGCGACTTTCATGAGCGATACAATAAGGATGACACGAAGAAGATGTAGATGGAGTAAGCAACTGTTCAGGTTAGCAAGGAAATGGTGCGTTTAAGTCACTTGATTTTATCCGCTAACTTATAATCAGCGGATGAAAAACGGGGATTATAACTGCTCATTTTAACGAAGAAGTAAAAACACAGTGGGACAGTGTGTACTGAAATTGCTGTCTGCTATATTAACTGCAGACTATTCGTGTTGGAAGATATTCAGAACCGGTCCGATCGTCTTTTGTCCGAGGTAAGCGGGAATTAACAGGTTTGCGGAAGCACCAGATAGTCAGTCGTGTGTTACTATTTATTGTTCCCTTGGTCGCCTGTTTTGGGCGATAGCATATCTCGACCAATTCATCAGTGTCGAAAATGCTACCATTGTCCAAGCATTTCGATACGCATGTCTTGTCGTGTTGCCGCTGTCCGTGACTCAAAATTGATGACTTGTCTGAATCTCAGTGTGTGCCTAAGGCGACAGCAGTATAAGCAAGAGGGCAGAGGCACTTGACCGGGCTACATTGACACTACATTGCAACCGGCAGTAATTCACGGGTCACACGAATTGAAATGTAATATAATTCGTCTGGCAAGTTGTAACGTAAAGAGACCCAAATGGATATTAGTGCTACCTGTAATTTAGGCGAGCCCCAGTTAAGCATCGAGCCAACAGATGATGATGCCACGCGTGCGAAAACGCGATTAGTCTGTCAAACTGAAATGTGGTGCCTACAAGTGCTTCTAAGTGGCTTCCACTTAGTCATTCAACCTGGCGACGAGCACTGCCCTCAGCGAGTACATATATTAGTTGGCGTACAAAAGGTCCCGGATTCGAGTTCCAGTTCTGCAGTATTGTGAACGGGCAACGGCACTCCAAATGCAGCATATCCACCTACATTCACAAGCATTTGTTCACGATTGTGTATGGGCTATCACAAACTGAATAGAGAAACGAAGACCCTCCTGGACAATAACACTACAAACGTGCATGCTCCTTTCGTTTCTGGAAATCACACATACAAATATAAGCAACCAATACGACTGTCGGCGGTTAGTTAACCTTTAGACGTGAACCTAAATGGCAGCCATAAATTTAGTCAGAAGTGAGGACAACAACAATAGATAGACAGATATAGGAATGGGGAAGCAAATGCCAGCAATACGATTACCAAGTGGAATGATGCACAAATAAGTCGTGCACTAAAACAGTGATGTCTCATCCTTAGTGTGTGCTGCAGATGCCATCTGCTACAGGTGAAGTTGGACTGATGATGGTCGCACAGCGTGCGAATGCGACGGGGTGTTAGTTGCAGTCTATGCGTGTCTCCACCGTCTAAGACTGGACCGATCTGATCATCTCCTGTCTGTGGTATGTGCGGATTCCCGAGGGACGTTCCTTGCTCTAACCTAAGCGTTGGAAGGCGGTCATATCACAATCTCTTTGATTGCCTCATTGACGTGACCACAGCACTAATACATAAAGTAAATCACGCTGCTTACTGTCCAATATTCGGCTTTCGCAAAAATGTTTAAAGTGTTTTAGCAAACTTCCAAGAAGTAGCTTGGCTATCATCAACTTACTCAACCTTAGGCAGATGTAGCTGTATACTCTACTGTGGCGGTAAACTATTTAATAACAATCTGTCAACATACATTTCCGTTGCAACCATACAGCACTACATATCAATTGTTTCTGTGCGCCGATTTCTTTTTCGGTGAAATATACTATGGCACTACTGTACCATCAAAGCTAAACTTAACTACTTCTAAGTCAATCCAGAAGACTGGCCATTTCTAATTCAAATTATAGCAGGCTCCTTTGCACTTCCGCCTCTAATCTGGGTAGTTGCTGCCTTTTCCTAAGCGCGCCTAAGTTCATTATGACCGTTGAACTACGGGAAATATAGCCATACTCACTCTCATGACTAACATGTAGAACGGAACTTGAGGTATCAACATCATGTTAATCGCTAACCAATTACTAGCCGGGATTGTTCACTTTATGCGGATGAGCCAATGTGGACGCTTGCAACCCGAAATTCAAAACTGCACTTTAAATCAAAGAATCATTGTAGAGTACTTGAGCTCCAGGGATAGTTATTGATCAATACACCAAATTCTTCACCCGAATGCAAGAACGAATATGGAATATTGTAAGCAGCACCAACTAGCCACCAGATATGAATGCATATATATATATATATATATATATATATATATATATATATATATATATATCTGGCAAAGTAAACAAGGCCCTCCTAGATAAGCGGTGACCAGTCATACGTAGTACGTCCCAAAACCGGCGCAACTTATTCAGTGCTATCTGTTGTTCTAGGGAGCTCGCATGATTATCACTGCGTAATACTCACCTGTGCACATCATCGTTGCAGACACGCTGGTGCCATCCGACACCAGCAATGCTTCGCAAACAACGATGATCAAAGACTTGAAGGCGCCTCAGATCATCAGACCGAGGGCGTCAAGTCTCACTCCCATAGATCAGGACGGCCCTCATTGTGGCCTTGTAAACACGACCTTTCAGACAGAGGGTAACTCTCTTCTGTCGCCAAAGATGTCGCGGGTTCAAGAAAGCTGTTCTGGCTTTTTAATGCTTGAACTGACTTCAGTTTCTATGTGCCCATCGTTGCCGATACAGATGCCAAGTGTAAGTGTATCGACCAACTACCTGGAATTCCTCACTATCAAGGGTCAAGGGGTCATCAAGTAGCTGGTGGTCTTGCAGCAACACTGCACTTTGAAGGTGCGAAGCGGGTACCAAATAATTGGGTCACTTTAAAGAGGCTATTCAGGTTTCATTTTGCCGCCGCGACATCGTCAAAAAACTAGGCGACATCGTCCACAAAATCAAGATCAACTAACCTTACCCCATGCAGGACCTCAACGCCTACATGGTGAGATACCACAAGGGAACACTCTATGCTGGAGTCCACGACGCAATTAAACAAAAACAGGGAAATCGGACAACCCTGACGAACGCCAATTGTCGGAAAGCTATCCGACAAGTCACCGTAGCCCCTGACGCGGCCTGCATTGTTCGAGTAAGGAGCACGTAAGTTGTTCACCTATTTCGTGGTAACGCGTCTCCGCGGAAGTGTTCGAACAGAATCGATCGATCGACTGAATCGAACGCACTTTTGAAGTCGAGGAGCACAGCTATTGTCGGTCTTCGGTATCCATGGCGCTGCTCTAGCACCTGCCGTAAACTGGATATATGGTATATATAGCCCCATCATGGCCGGAAACCTGTCTGCTCTTCCCTAATCCAAGTTTTCCGTTCCACAGTGAGGCGATGAACGATAATCGACGCCAATAATTTCGTCACAACTGGCGTTAGGCTAATACCCATATGGTTAGCACAGTCGGTCCGACTGCGCTTCTTGTATCTCGCAACTATAATCGTTTCACTCCAGTTAGCCGGGACATCGTCTTGTTTCCAGATATGTTCGATTAGAGAAGTCAGTGCTTTGCTTTTCGTCCGTCCTTAAATAGTGCAGGTGGGAGGGATTCTAGGCCAGCAGCACGGAAACGATTGAGGGTTGTGATTGCGTTTCGAACCTCATCCTCCGATGGAGACTCTGAACTAACCGCCCATAGCTCGTTCTGCATCACCTGAGTAGGAAGAGGTCCGGGAACAGGGGGTCAGCTGAACTGATTTAGAAAGTGTTCTGCCCAACGAGCCATACGACGCTCCTTACTGTGTATCAGTGCACCCGCGTTGTCTCTGATTGTCTAAATGACGCCTGGTTTCTTGGGACCAGTGGAGCGGATCAGCTGGAAGAGCTTGCGGTAATTGCCTACTGCTCCTGCGTCCTCCTTTTCTTGAGCCCGACTCGTCCACCAGGCTTGCTTGTCAGCGCGCAGGCTCAGCTGTAGTTCACGCTTAATAGTCCATCTGGTCACAGTGTGCTTAAAGCCAGCCGGGAGTTTCCTTCTGGATTCCAACTGGTTCACCGACCTCTCGTATGTACAGTGACTGGTGCGGTGACGATTGATAGTGCCACAAGCGGATGCTCCTGCGTCTTGCATGGCGGCCGAGATCCTATTCTACTGCAGCACAGTGTCATTATGACAATGGGGTGAACGTTCAGTACGCAGTGCAGTCTGGTAGGCTTGCCTGACTTAGGGCTGAGATAACATCTCAGTTTCCAATCGGAGGAGACGCTTGGTGTTCCTCTCGGTAAAGTTCATGAAAAGGCAACAGCATATTAAGCGTGATCAGAGTCGACGCAAGTACTCCGGAATGAGCGACAATCTAGGATGGTGCCACATCACCTGCAATGTGATCTATTTGGGTCCATCGCTGACCAGCTACGGGAGGACGCTAAATGCACTTCGGCGCCTACTGTGTCTAAAAGCAGTGTGACTAAGAAACAGCTGGTGCTTCGCACACAGTTTCAGCAGACGCTCACTGTTGTCCTTACGATCGGAGTTAGGCCCATAATTTACCCCCAGCTGAGCTTCTGAAGGGCCCAGGCTATCTACTTTTGCGTTCATATCCCCTTTAAGTATTATGATATCTGAACTGGTAGCACTGCGTAGTAACGTGTTTACTTCATGGTGGAATGTGCCCTTCGCAGCATCAGAACTGCAGTCAGTGAGTGTTTGCGGAAATCGCAACTAAACTGCGTCTTGTACTACTTCTTGAACCAACCTTGGTCGATATCGTCACGCGGGATGAACACAAACGGCTTTTCACCGGAATCCAATCAAGCAACAATGACTCAGCCTTTGAGCTGAATACGATACCTACCCCAGCTTGACCAGAGGCTGCCGCATCACGGTCTCTGGCTACGTGCAACTAGTAGAGAGTGGTTAAACGGGGTGCAGTTAATTCCATAACGCCATGAGAGTCATTGATTCTAGTTTTTGACACACAAAACACATCATACCCAGTGTGTCCAAGGTGCGTGCGTGTGCAGCCTGCTGACCTTTCTGTCTTGGTGTGCGAATTTTGAACGCCGCCAGAGAAACCGGACATCGTTTCCTTATATGGGACTGCTGGTGATACGCGGCCAGTGGTTGGTGCGGGAACGTGGATGCAAATGGTTCTATTCCAGTGGCACTTCGGTTGCTGTCAATTAAGCTGGGAACCATAGAAGAATGGTTGGTAATGGGGTTGGGTGGTGAGTAAAAGAGACAGATGAAAAAGAAAGAAGGGAGGCGCCAGCAGTAGCATGTTTTCGATTATCCGCCCTGCTGCATGCAGCAGATAAGGTGACCCTTGATGGGCGCGCGTCGGCCGACGAGGATGTAATTAACCTTTAAGGAAATAGTCATGATCGTATGTATTCTGAGATATTGCCAGTGTCCCCAGACCTAGGCATGCGGACGATTAGTATCCTCAACTATGGCCTTTGGTTCAAAGGTGTGTACGCAAGGCAGCGGGTAGGTGGCAATGATTTAGTTTTACAGAAATGGACGCCATCCCATTTCAAACCCACAACCTGGAGGAGGCCAGGAGACTGAGTTTATCTGACCTCTAACCATTGACCAACCTGGTAGGAGTAGCTCTCATATGGTCCGGGGGCACCACCCAGCAGAGCTCAATGGGTCAGAGTTACACAAACCGTCGCTCCACGTTATGGTCCAGTCTCGTCCATCTATGACTGCAGCATTCCGAAGGTAAGCCATCATTGAAGATCGGGACAAAGACGAAGCTGCTGTAGTCGGTTGAGACAATTTCCTGCTTCCACAGTTTTAATAATAAATTTTACAATTCATCCACGAGAGTAGGTTTTGCCGACTTTGAAGGGGGCTTGAGAAACTTTGTTTAGTCCTGCGGACAGCTCACTAAGCGGGGTGGTAGCTGACAGGCGATTATAGTTCCAGTCGATTAACTATATATATATATATATATATATATATATATATATATATATATATATATATATATATATATATATATATAGCCAGTATAATTGAGCGGTATCCACTTGCTTATCTTAGTTTGCAAACTATTGCAAATAGTCGATATGCTGTGACGCGTAACATAACTGGCTTTTCATTTGTAAGCGCCAGGATTCATTATTACTAGTAATAACACCGCCACTGTTCCCGTAATTGCGTGCATAGTCGGCGCGAAAGCAATTAAAACAGGGATATCGATATCTAGGAATAGGTTTGGAAGCGATCGGGAAGTTATTATTTCAGCAGGCCTGGTTAGACGACCGGGAAATGGATTTGTTATGCGCATGACGTTTTGTTTTTGAACAAAGCAGTGTCCTTTTCTGCATTGTAGAACAACTCATTCCCCCCGTCTTCTTTTACGCCTCTTGCAGTTCTGACTAGGAACTCGGGTGAGGTCGATATTTCATCTTAACAACCACCGTCGTATGCGTCCTATATTGAAATATCTGCTCTTTCGTGCTCCTGATGTCTAAGGTTGCACCGCACATTTTTCTCTCTTCATCGTTCGCTGATGACATCTTAAGCGCAAATGGGCGATACGTGCTTTTCTCACTAATATTTTCCACTAGTGCTACTTGCGTCTCGTCACTTTTTATTCGTAAACATGGCTACTTGCTATATCTTCTGTCGGCTCAATGTCCCACACGATATACGACCGCATATTCCGCTCTTGTACTATAATTTTCTATTTTCTTGGTTCAGTTTGCATTCTACTTGCACAACTAATATGATATAGATTGTATTTCTCCATTCGTTCCTACTTTTCTTGTTAGGAGCTGAGTAGCACACGCTACTATGCCAACATGACACCTCAAATACAGCGCCACCCTATTTGGGAGCAAATGTCATTTTGGGAGAATGTCTTCAACGAACATGTGAACAATCAAATTCGCCAGCTATATTTGCATTTCTCCGAACAAGAACAACAAGACCCCCCGCATTCCGGGGGTGACAATCGCCATGACTCCATCTCTTCACAGGCGCCCGCATCTGCCGCAGGTCACCGACCTCGCCTTCTAACTGTCTCTCCAGTGTCGCATTTGTCCACGGGGGAACGCGTGATTACCGTGAGTGTGAGGAAAGATTCCAACGTAAGCCCACACCACAACGCCTCTCTTGTGGTTGCTCCACATGGGTGGTAATGTTATTCTTCTGAGCCACCGATCAGAGTACCCGCTTTCATGATCTCTGGGGGCGTTGTTTACGTTTTGAGTCCCATCAATTCGTCTATTAATTATTTGTTTACGGATGACACTCTTGGATTTGCCATTTCATGTATGGTGCTTCAATGTTGCCCTATCCCATTCTTCCTTCCTTTTCAAATTCATAGTCGAAACGATGGTGCATAGCCCCATCCTTCGCTTTTCCATCTCTGGAGTAGAAGTATTTTTGTGACTGATTGCCAAACTTAGGGTACGCGGATAACAGCTTTCTTTAGATCGGACGCATCTGCTACGAAACTGCCGTTCAATAAGTTGATGCATAGGTCTACATGCTTCGGCGTGTGGTTTACCCACTCAAAGTAGTTCCACAAGACTGACCCGACTCACCACCACTTCTCGCTATCACTGAATAACCGCTCAAAGTAGATGATAATTAACGTTTATTCACGACTTGTGCGAGACATGTCTGAGTAAGCATGATCAGTTAATTACATCAGTTCAGTTCAGTTGAACAACTATGATCCAAGCACCAAAGTGCGGTGGACCCAGTTGCCACGACTCACATCGCAAGAATAACATTAAACGACAACGGCAAGACAGTGAAGTTAAAGGCAAAGAGAATGCAACGAAAATGGAAGCAGGAAATATTTGCGTTTAACTAATCAGAATGCAACGAAAATAACAACGACATTTACGAAACAGAATGCAAGAACGCCACTGAGTACGGGACTACACTATGTTAGATACGGTCTCCAACCATTGGTGTGGACCATCACGAGGCTCCTATCTACGAAGGCGGCATCTGACTAAAGCCCTCCGTCAATTTCTTTATGCCACCATGCCATGTCATGGACTGGCCACTTCCTCTCGTAACACGATCGTATCAGCGATCGTAGAGATTTGCACAAGAACCGGGCAATCTACACGACACAACATAAGCAAAATTATTGAGATACCATGTACAATAACTGTTATGAACGTTATATGCATACCAAAAACTTAGTCGTTACAATAAAAGACTTCGATTGACTAAATATTAATTAAATGTTATGTGCACGGTAAGATTTTGTACTCGCGATCCATTATCGCACCTTTAGATGAAGTAACGCCACTCTCAGTTCCACGTAGCACTTCCGTTCACCTATCACAGGTGATGCGCTATTCGCAGGTAAACGTTGTATTAGGATGTTAATCTCTAGAAGAACAAATTTAATCGAAGTCGTAGACACTGCAAACGCATCCGGAGTTTTTTGTTTGGTCACCAGAAGAGTTGTTTGGATCTGTTCATTATAAACTGAACAAGATCAAGTTTTCGCTGTCTCACGGGTCACGTTCGTGTCCTGTTTAGTCTTATTTTTCCACTCTCTTTTACTGGAGCACCCAGCATGCCACACAAAAAAACCTGGCGAGTTCTACCAGATGGGCGGAGGTAAACTAGTCAGATAAGAGTTCGCATTGGCCCTCAAAACGGTGCTTTTAATTCTTCATTTCTAAACTGAACAGAATCCGGTTTTCGTCATCTGACGGTTCACGTTCCAGCTTTGTTCAGTCTATCCCCTTCATACTACGTTTAGGATGCCAGTCAGGCAAGGAAATGTACGAATGCTACCAGGGTCGCGGTTTCACCCTACTTGGTGCAGCCGCAGCGGCATAATCCATGCCGAGGAAGCCGGTCAACGGACATACAGAGGACATGGTCTAGGCTACGCAAACGATTACAAATCAACAAACACTCGAGTAAGCCGTCAGAAGGCTTCTCGCCATAAACCAACCGGCGGACCTGAGTATTGCTCACCTGGTGTTCCCACCAGACATGAGCACTACTCCTTAAACACCGGTAATCAAACACGGTCAAACGTTTAATTTCTTCACTGCTCGCTGACCAGGTCTCTGATCGCTGCAGTAAGACCGGCTTTATCGCAATGTTATCCACCCTATCTTTGTCAGTCTGATATCCGCCATCTCCATGGATGGTTGAGTCTCTGGAAAGCCACACGGGCCTTGCTGGTAGGCGAAATAATTTCCTCAGTGATGTGACCACCAAAGGTGACACAGCTACCAAGGTAAGTGAACCGATGCATCACTTTCAGTGGCTGTTCGCTGGTAGCCAGAACCGGTGGTGTGTGTCTCCAGTCCCGCAGCGGTACTTTACATTTTGTAAATGCAAAACACATGCCGAGGTGTGCAACGCTACGCAACAGTCTATCCAGTATTGTTTGCATAGTCACCGAGTTTGTCGCACGAATAGCTATGTCGTCCACATAATCCAGATTTTTCAGCCGGTTATCTGACAGAACTTGCACTCTGAAAAAAGACCTGGAAGAACAGAGTCCTTTATGATCATTTCTACCATAAAGTTGAAGAAGAAAAGAGGTATAGGACAACTCTGGTGAATCCCACCTGTCATTAGAACTCAGAAGACCATTTCCCGTTGACCATTACAAGACCTCAGGTATCAGTGCAAACTTCAGAGAAGAAGAGGTTTGTCTAGCTCGCTCTTCACGCATAGACAATGCCACAAGTCGACGTGATCAACAGATTCGAATGTGACTTACAAGTCACGGGAAACCACTACACTCGGTCATCGGTATGCGTGTCTCTGCTCAAAAACTTTTTGAAGAATAAATGTCTGGTGCTTGCAACCACAACCATGGCGGAATCCAGCCCGGTTTTCAGTGGTTTGGTTCTCACAAGGACCATTGAGTCGTCGATTATTGAAACTCGTGTGAACTAAAGAAGCAGTGGAAATGAGGCTAATGCCTCGATGACTTTCGCACCAACTACGCCTACCGCTCTTGTAGATGAGCACGACACTTGTCAGTCGCCAGCCTGAAGGCACCACTTCATTGTCCCGAATCGTCTTAGATACAGAAGCGAATCTAGTCAACCAAGAGTCGTCACCATCTTTCAGCAAAGCTGGATGAAGGCAGTCGGGTTCAGGAGCCTAGTTTCTTTTCTACACATTGAGCTCTTGTCGAATATTTTTCAAAGTGGGAGGTGTGACATCAACTTCCCACGTCGGCTCAGGTGAATGGCAATGGGCAGTGTCACATAAGGCCTGCTGCACCGTCCTTCAAAATGTTCTGCCTAACGTGCTAGCGACATGGTTGTGAATGAACCAATCGTCCGTCTTCCTCAGCTGTTGTCTAGCTAACTGATGGCTTTCTCAGGCCCGTGTTCCGGATGGGCTGAAATAGCACTCAGGTACTCCCGATAGCACTTGGTTTCTGCATCTCACGAGCCCTTGCCACCCACCAGCGTTTTCGGTCAATTCGAAGACTCCTTTTCAGACGTCGGGTCAGGACGTTACCAATATGTTGAAACTCAGTACAGCTTGGTGCCTGTTTACACGCATCGATCAGGGTGGTTGCTGCCTCAGAGATCCACTCACAGTTACTACGTCTCATGTTGGGTGCATAGCAGGCGTTAAAATCATTGTTTAAGACATGCTTGAGACTATTCCAGCCAGTGTTCGGCTCATTAACCTAATTCATCACTGGCAATTGTTTGCCAGTTCGTCAACAGATTGTTGGACTGCTGCAGGCGAGTTCTAATTACAAATGAGAGGTGTAGGAGTTAGACGCTCGGTTGTAGTGAGAGCAGTGAGCACCCGTGGTGCGCATTGGAGCAAAGTCGGAGTCTAGACACGTGTTCCAATTTGGCCGATCGTCTTAGACTGATGTGTGCCATTCGTAACTCATTTCAACCTGGGCTATTTCCGTCATGTTTATCGAAGGATTCGGCGGGCGCCGGGTTACGCGGTGTGAACGTTTATCCTGGAAATCAGCGCTACTGATTTAAAGGCTGTGGTCAACTCACATTTGCAGGAATACGTCACCATCGTTTGTTTGGCTTGCATCGACCCCGAAGCGTTCTCCCAGGTGTTGTTCATAATCTGAAAGACGACCCATTTGGGCATTCATGTCACCAGAAACAATCACAGACAGTATCTTTTACTATGCGTAGTAGCGATTGCCGCAAAACTCAGTCTTTCAGCGACAATCGGGTTATTCAGCAAAGCAAGCCCAGCAAAAATCAAAGCCTGAAAAGCATGTTGGAATCTCGATATAACTAACTAAGTCATTGCTATAACTGACGACGCTGCTGCACTCAGGAGATTCTTCCTTTGGATCAGTTAAACAAACATGCTCCAGCGAACCAGTCAGCGCATTGACAACATATGCGTAGGCGTCCAACCAACTGCACTGTTTGCTTGAGGTACGCCTGCTTATACAATTCTGTCACATCCTTCCCTTTTTGGGTTCAGCTGCTTCGGTGTCGCCGTAGAATCTGTACGTTATTCCACTCCGCGTGGTCTTTGCTTCCTCTGTCGTTGTGACTTCTCCGCAAGACATCAAGTGTTTTGCTGTAGGTTCATCTTCTGGTTCTCTGGGTGTCGCCTCAGCTGCACTCGGATCCTTCTGATTACCTCCATCCGGTACTGACTTCATAAGATCTTTCTCCAACCTTCACAATCGCCACATCTTCCTTTTATCATTCGCTGACATCCGGTATTAATTGGATCCACATTTTATTATTTACTGATAGCTCTGGCAGCGCCCGGGTGCCGCGGTCATAATACTGTTTCTGAGCTGCCATCCGTTTTCTTAACCCCTTTGTAATTACTCATGCGCTGGAGAGACAGGGTGCAAGAGTTCAACAGATACGGGCATTAGGGTTCTTGTCCTGCTGCTGTGCAAACGTTGCACTGGACTGCGACCCGAAGTCCAGTAACGGCTTATTGCGAATCTCCAACAATATTAGTGTATCTGGCTTTCGACAACAGCCTCTTGGCCTGTTTGACAGCCGCCTCTGCTTTTTCGTTAGACTGATTGTGATACGGACTCGTTTGTCGATATGAAAATTCCTACTTGTTCGCGAATGTCTGGAACCCAGCACTAGTAAATTACGAGCCAATTTCGGAGATCAGTTCTATCGGTATTCCGTGTCTGACGAACTGACACCTAAGCTTGTTACTGACTGCTTCTGTGATGGTAGTGGAGAGTAGATCGATCTCAAAATAGTCGCTGTAACCGCCCACAGTAATTAGTCTTTCCCGTTGTCACTTAACATGTTCACCGCTACTTTATGCCATGATCGTTTTGGAATCTCACGCAACATCATTGGTTCCCTGGTTTGGCTAGCGTCGTAGGACCGGCAGGCTGAATAGCTTGATACATGATCTCGGATTTGACTTGTCATCCCGGGCCAGAACATCAGTTCGCGTGCTCTACTAATACTGTGATTAACACCTAAGTGGGCTCGATAAGCGTGTTTTTACATTACTTTGCGTAACGTAAGTTTGGGCGCCGGTTTCGGGTAAAATAGCGATACCGCTGATACGTCTTGTTAGTCTGGCCTTCGCAGAAATCTCCGAATTTTTTGGAGGACAGTTTCCAGATCAGCTGGGTTTTCGTACTGCATCGTTTCCAATCCGATCGTATGTCTAAACATCGCCAATGGATGAGCCATCGGTTGCGCATTGGGCCGCACCAGTACACAGAAATTGACCCACTTGCTTATCTAGATTCCCCAATTACTGGCCAAATTCTGTTCTTCCATGTTTATTGGGGCAGGTGGTTGCCGTCCAACCAGTAACTGAGCACCATTCGGAGATCTTGGCTTGTTTTCTCTGACACTATGTCGCAGCACTCGATCCTTCACGGGCAGACGGCAAAGCACGCTCCGCAATAATGACAGCCTGACAAGCATGTAGGAATCTCGATATAAATAACTAAGTCATTTTCATAACTAACGACGCTGCTGCACTCATGAGATCCTCCCTTGGGATCAGTGAATCAAACACTCTCCAGCTATCCAATCAACACGTAGACGAAATATGCGCAGGCGTCCAATGAACTGCTCCGTTCGCTTGCGGCACGCTGACCGCTTGCTTTTATAATCCTATTACAGGGATGACAGCTGTTGACAAATGATCTTTGATACTCTCTGAACTGCAGTCAGTAGGGGCATAGTCTGAGGCAATGAAAAGACACCTTGTCCTCAGACGCTGCTTATTAACCGCAATAGAGGTTCGAACTCGAACCGCGCACATGCGGCTGTTCACTGATATCTACTTGTGTAGATTGCTTTCAGCGTGTTTACTGAGGGCGATACAAACACCATAAATTTCTTGTCATTGAATTGGTACCGGCAGGGAAACGAATGGTGTCGCATTGCCATCAGATTCAGAATCACGGATTCGAAGATTCGTCACCACGCTGTTATTTTGTATGTGTGTTTCGGATGCTCAGTACACATCAATTCCAAACAGTGAAGAGTAAGAGTTGGTGCTGCCTGCTGGCCCATCTGATCTAGAGTGCGGACGTTATAAGAACCGATGTGAAATGAAACTATCGATTACAGTGGCAGTCTCTTGTCAAATTGACGGAATAGGTGAGAGTTGTGGAGGGAGGAGGTCACGAAGAAGAAGAAGAATAGGGCGTATTGTCGATGTTGTCTAGAGAGCAAGTGCTATTCTCCGGCTGCCCATTTCGAGAGGTTTTGTTCAACGTACTGACTCAACAGTCTGACCTAAAACGCAGTGGGAAGTTAATCACATAATTTTCCAGTCGTGAATCACATGTTGATTAGTTACTCTTAAACTATTGCGGATGAGCTTTTATCGGCTAGTCTGATAATAGGCTGCTGAATGATAATGTTGGTGTCTGGGTGTTTGGACTGAGTTTGTTGCGTAATCAGTACGAATTTCCATGTGGTGAGTTGGATTCAGCGAAGCACTATTGAATATCCGAATTGTACTACCGAAACAAAGGTGAATATTCAGCCAGCAACTGTGCTTTAAGTCAACAAATGCATAGGTTGGATCCTAGGAGTAAGGGGGTACCAAAATTTCATTAGTGTTTCCGGGAGGGTATGTTCCCCAGTTGATTGGTCGACTAAATTGCTCTATTTGTCAGGCATCATGTGAGGTCATATAGATAAATCATGGACTATTTTGTACCTGAGACCACAGGACAATGGTAGTCAACTCTAATCCAAGTAACGTGAAGAGATGTTATGACTTGTTGATCAGCCCACTTAAATGATTAACCGTATCATCTCTGGTGGTCATATCACCGATGGGGTTGCTATACGCACTGTTAACACGCGTGCTGCTTTTCAGAGCTTCGACCATTTGTGGCGATGACGGAATATGAGCCTATTGTTTAAGTAGCATGTTCCCAACGCTGCGATGCGAGCGACAGCAGTGTCTGACTCCGACGTGACTGCTGCTCCGTGAGGAGGTTAGGAAACGAATCCCATCTGACCGCCACTTTCTGCAACTTTTTCTCTCACGTGGTTGAGGAACCGAGTAAAATATACTGGTTTTCTTAATTCGGAGTTTGGTAACAGACTCTTCGGTGCCTCATTGGATCGGCCGCATTAGCCCAGTCAAGTGCTTCGGATGCTTGATAACCGGCTTCCTCAGTATGCATTATTTGCCAATAATGCGCTGGTTGTATGAAACCCATAAGGGATCAGTCAGAGACACACCGAACGCACGAAGAAACTCATCCATTCTTTGGGATCGACCACATCAGTGGTTAGGCATTCCATCGGGGATAACACAATCGCAATGTTATTGTTACTGTTGAATCCTTTTCCTTACTTATAGATCTTTATTGTACTATATAGCACTTTTGTTTCTTGTTCATTTCTCTTATTATTATTCTCTTACTCTTATTGCTTTGGCGGTATGATTCGTGTCATCTTGATACACGGCATCTCGGTGCATGTATGTTTGCTGATAAGCCGAATTGAAACTTATGTGAACTGGGAATGTATTACGCCATCTTTGCCTGAATTTCCCAGGTGTGTATGCCCCTAAATTGAAATCGAACCTCGGCCTCTGCAGTCGGTCATTGTCTCCCTCATCACATGACTATCAGATTCCGCAGACAGCGTCCATCACAATGCTTTCTGTTACCGCCTGTTGCTTTTTGTTGAATTTGGTTTGGAAGTAACTTGCATCGATTATGCTCTTTTTCAGTCTTTTGACTAAGCACACCATGTGATGAGACTCATCATTGTCACTGGTTACTATCTTTACACTTTATCCTCAGCGAATGAACGTGCTCCCACTAGTTAGCCGTTATCGCGGAAAGCTACTGTGGCAATCTTACATACCGATTCTGGTTTAGGCTTAATCTTGCGGTGTTGCTTACACATTCCAACGTTGCATGTTGTCATTAATCACCGCATGCGTTTGAGGTGTTGTGTGCATCCATTCTTGCACACATTCACACGTAGCTCTTCTGTTATACGACGAACGAGTAGGACCTCATTTCCCTTCTGCTTAACCCAAACACTATGACTTATGTGTATGTGTGTGGGATGCAGTGTTTCTCTTTGTGCAACTCATTTCACTGTCACTACGCCGCGTATCGATCCTTCGCACACGCCCGAACCGTTCTGTCATGCGTGTACCCCGCCCCCTTGTCTCATTGACAATTTTGAAGTTTCTATCGGAACCATCACTAAGTGATCGGAACAGTGTGGTGTCCCACTTTTCCTCCCACTCCGCTTTGATGACACATGGCGAGTGGTACTTTCGTCAGCATCCACCACATCACATCAGTGGTCGTGTGAGCAGTCAAAGCTAGCCGGCTGATTTTATAACTCATAATAATAATAATAATAATAATAATAGTACTAATACTGTGCTTTTTCCCGTATGTCTGCGACTTTAGATCAAAGACCTTGGTTGAGGACCTCAGTCATTCTCTTACCAAGTTTCGGCCACAGTGACGTCATCGGAGTTCACATTCCAGTCCAACTATTCTACCAATCTTCAGCCCCATCCTGTATCTGCCTTCTATCAGTTTCGAAAGATTCGCCGAATCTACCACCTACCGTATGACAATTAAATGATAACAGATAACTACTGGGACCATCTTACTTCATTTTTCTGCCGTTCTCACAACCTTCCCAACACCTATTAACATCACCATTTCCTGTAGTTCTTATTTTAAGTGACGGCAGCTGCGGTGTTTTTACGATTTTCCATCGGGATCCATTTCACCACAGCATTAAAAAGTCTTCAACCATCCAACCCCGTACATATGACTATGCTTTCCGGATTCTCTTGTCGACTTTTGCTTTTGGTACTCGTTAGTGGACATGACGCTTTATGGATGCTCGTTGTGTTGGCATTTGTTGCGTCTCCTACGATTTATTATTTCCTTCGAACGCGTACCCCAGACCATGGTACTGGGACCTATTTTGTTCCTGATTCATATAAACGATGTGCCTCAGCTTCCCTGTTCGGTTTGTGCGTTGTTTACAGGGAGAGACAGTAATCAGCATACCCGATTATTCGGATCTGCTCTGCAGGACCTTGACCACCTCTCCATATGATCTGCAGAGGTCAATCTTCTTATAAATTTCTTATAAATTTTAAACATAGGTAAGATTGGACACGGTTGAACCCACACTGTGGCCAGTCAAACGTTGCATCCAATGCCTTTAGTATAAGACCTCGGTGTACTCTCAAGCTACGACCTAAAGTCCATGAACTAAATGGACATCGTATGTTCTGGGCGCTCAAACGCAGTCTCAGCACTTGGTCCGAAGAAATTACCACTCTCCTCTTCGTTCCAATTATACGACCAATGCTTAAATACGGCTCACTCGTACATTATTTTATCTCCCTGGACGAGGTAGAAACGATCCAGCAGGCATCGCGTGTGGTCACCAGGTTCCTCCCCCCGTATATATACCGGGCTTTCCACCCTGTCTTGCTTTCGAGTACGAATTGACCTTATCATGATGCACCGGATATTACCTCTTGGTGATTACCTCATGTTTCGATGGCTTCTTCATTTGCGCACACCAGGCAGCACACGATGATACCTATACACGCTTGTAGTACCAGATGTACAATTGGTCGCTCACCAGCTCTGCTTCGAACCGAGAGTTGTGAGTATGTGGAACAATTTGTTGCCGCACGTAATCACAACAGTTCCTGTCGAAATTCAGAAAAATTCCCTGACATACGTTTTGCCGACATGAACTACCGGGAATACTCTCCAACATAATAAGTCATTGTATCTGAGGAATTTTGGAGGCAGCTACACAGAGACATCTTTTCTTATTGCTTCCATCCAGTATTCAGCAATCAACTACTTCTAGCGTCTCGATACTAATGACATTCCTCCAACGATGCTGATACAACCGATACACGTGAATCTGAGGGTGGGATTTGCTATAACCACAGGACTCATTCCTCACTGGTTTGATAGTTTCCCTTGAGCCGTCATCTGTGCGCAGCCCTTTCGATGGCGCAAACTAAATCCGGTGTTTGCAGCTGCGCTACTCAGTTCTCGCTAAGGTTTTTGGCTTACGCTACTCGTTCGACCAAGGTACTTTCCGTCGCAAAACTATTTAGGTACTATGTAGTACAACTGGCCCATCTGTATTCCCAGTGATTAGTGATATGAATGCAGTAGTAGGTCATCTGAGCTCCTCAGGTCTCCGTTGGATATGATACATGCTTATTCCTAACACAAACAATGACGAGCTATTTGTTTAGCATCAGTAGTTTTTAGTCGGCACGACCTTCATACACAATAATAATGGACACTGCGTCTAGCCGTTGACGGGCCCACGTAACACACATATTAACCATCCTTCACTGATTTTTTGTAAAAACACACCGGGATTCTGTTGATATTCTGACCCACCATTATTTTTGCTTGAAATTTACCCGTAAGTCCGTAGTCAGTCCTATTGGTTGACGACTACAAAGCAGCTTCAACCTGCAGTGGACTAAGCTGACGAGGGTGCCCTCCGAACTTCATCCTTGTTGTCTTCCTATGAGGTAATCAGGTTTCCATGCAGTAACGTTTCCGCTATCACGCAACGCATGGTGGCCTTACTATTAGTCGTCAGCTCACCGGACGCTAGATTCCTTAAAGCTTAGTAAGCTTGTTGTGTTTCCGAATAACCCTTACTGGCACGGAGCACGATGCAACAAGGCTGGTTATCATTTGAGAACTAATACGGAACCTCAGGACTGTAGGCAACTTTACTGGATTCGGCTGAAAATATGGAGTAGGCAACAATTGCAATTCGTTCAAATTTTTGTACCATCTCGTAGTTTATCGATTTTACTGGAAGTGCTGTATCGAATGTTACACTTCATGCTGAACAACATTTTTACTGTTCTGGTCAGCTAAACAATAATCTCTAGCGTCAGGAACACCTTCTTCCCATTTTAAAGTGCGTCGTTTCTTGGACATCTCTCCGAACTGAGTGTTATTCGTTACTTACTAATTAGGGTCCGGTTTCTAATGAATCACCCGATAGTCTGATGAAACAGTCATGGAAGGTATTGCCGATTGATTTCCCTGATATCGAACCTCATTTGCTTAAGTTGTTTGTACTTTCTGCAGCAGTTCGACTGACACACTTCTTTTTAAACCACTCTGGTCTTGCGTGAATCAGGATGAACTGGTTGTTTTATATATTTCATCCGAAGCTGTGGTTCGTAATAGTATCACAGCTTTCCACCGTTTTGGCACAACCAATTCCAACTCCGACGCGTCTACCATGTTTGAGAATGGTTGCACGCTTTCCTGCGGAGAGTTGGCTCACTCACGCAACGATCCGGTGAACCTTTTTCAAAGTTCTGTGTAGGTCATTCCATTGTCTCGCGTACGTCTTATACTATTTAAGTCGTTACAGGACCGGCAGCCACTTGATGGTTCCAGCCTCTTGACGGTGAACTTTAGCTAAGTTACCAGATTCTTCGGTTGGGACAGACTTGAGGCTGCCGAACTTGACTGACTTAATGCAAAGAACAGAACACTCTTGACTCGAGAAGGCGCTTTCATTCTATCTTGATGACTTTGTATGCGGTAACGCAATGTGGATTGTTCTTCCTTCCTTCGACCCCAAGCTCCTGATTACTTTCTGATGTTTAATTGACGCCTATCACAGAGCATTGCTCATGTCGAGTGGCACAAGCCTGTCTGCAACGTTTGAATACGTAGATGAGCACTTAATTGCAGTGGTTATATTTTTTCTGATATCACCAAATATGCCGCAATACAGTGTGTTCTGCGTATACTTCTATACTGTTTACACTGAACGGCCCTTTTTATGCTGAATCTGTGGTGGATCTAGGTTGAAAAGAAGCAATCGTTGATTTGATAGCGGGAAAGTATGTCGTTGCCTTGGGTGTTGTTAAATCGTCTTTGCATTTAGGCTGCTTTTCACGTAGCTATCTTTGTACCCAGCACGGAGCCTTCCGCAACATCCGTAACTTGTGTTGGTGACATCTTTTCATTCGTCTCCTAGCCGAACCGACCATTTATTGTTTGTGTGCTAATGAGTTATATGTGGAATTTCATTTTTAGGAGTGGAATTTCTCATTTTTCTGAATTTGAAAGCTCTACTCGGCTTCTCTCTTTGGTCTAAATTACGTGTACATTCCATTTTCCCATATCTACGAAAACGACACACGCTTCCATATCTTCACTTTAGGTGCTTCTCGAACTTCTTTTAAACAGTAACCCTGCTTTCCTATTCCTCATGCCTTATCGGTGATGCGCTATGGATAAATATGATACAATCCCACTTCTGGCGTATTATACTGGCTAAATCTTGATGCGGTTGTACGGTTGGGCATAAAATTACCGTGTCACCCGGTTCAGTTCAGTTAAACATTTATGCTCCTAGCCTCGATGTAAACTGAATCCGGCTGTCACGATTCGTGTCACCAGGATAACAATGACAGTGGTGAAGAAAATAGGGTAGGACGTAAGCACAGTACAAATGAAGGAGTGGGAAAAGGTGAAATAAATCGGGATGGGACACTATCAGCTGGATTCAAGAAGCCGAAATGCGGGGATATCACTTAATTCGCATCCGTGACACATGAACCAAAGTCCAGGACAACTGATGTGACCCACTCATCAAGAAAGCAGAGACTTACAGGATCATATCTTTTGGTCACTTTTTCCGTGCCTCCATACACCATCGTTGCTTGCCCACCTCTCGGTTCCGCTCAACTGGGCTCACCGTGTAATACACGCCGAAGAAGCGGCCAACGTGGATACAAGTGTGGAGATGACCTAGCCAGTGTACGCGATTTAAGTTTTGTTAAACTCCGGTGCAGTACCAGGTTTTTCTCCAAACACCACTTGGCCTATTTCTGCATTATTCACCCAATGTTTCCACTAGATATGTGCAATACTGTGAAGCACCGATGATCAAGGAGGCTTAGTCTCCCACAATTCTCACCACCGGTTTCACTACAACGTTGTAAACCCCACCATTTTACTGACAGACTGACATTCCGCCGTCTTCATAGATGCTTAACCCTCTGAAAAGCCACATGGGCTTTGCTGGCACGTGAAATCCCCTCAGCGGTATGACTACCAGAGATGATGCAACTGTCTGAGTAGGTGTACCGATGGACCACTTCTAGTGGCTGTTCCTTGGTAGCTCGAACCGAAGGTGTACTGGTCCAATCATTCAACAGTAACATGCTCTTTGCAAAAGCCGACCGTACATTACACTTGCCAGCATATTCATTTGGTTTGTCAGTCTCAGTAAGTGCTTTATCGTCCTCATACAAAGGATTTGTCAATTGGTTACTTGGTAAAGCTTCTACTCTGGAAACGGCTGAGGGGATCGACTCACTTATGAACCTTTAGATCACAGATGTGAAACGGAAAACTGCTACATGACAACTCTGGTTCCCACTATAAATGTCGTATGGAGACAGCTTCCAGATTGATGGATTACCGTACTCCGAATCGTACACACAGCCGTTGCTTTACTTTGTGACAGGTTTCACGCACTCGTGTGCGCGCACTTCCTCGCCACTTCCGTTAAGTCTCTTGCACTGTGCACACACTGGTTCACCTTTTGGCTAGTCCGCTGTGCCCCGTGCTCCACTTGCAGTAAGAGTTTTCTCTATTTACTATTTAACTATTATTTATCGAAAAGTGGCAGAAATTGTCATGTCTTAAGTTTGGCAGTTAGCTCCATGCGAACGAATGCCGTATCTCCATTGGCGGTCTTGTCATACCATTTCTAAAGTCTTTCTATGTATTGTTATGCGCGATTCCATAGTTCTGGTCCAGATACTGATATGTTCTAAGCGGATTAAGTTCCTCACACTTATCGCTCGTCCGAAAAAGTACGGGCAGTTCAGTGGATTGTTTGTGCCGTTGCATTTTTGAATTATCTTCATGTGCGTACAATCGTTGCATTGGCCGTATGTTGTTATCGGCTTCTGTTCCCCACCTAAGAGACAAGCTCTATGATGTATTACAAACTGAAAATTTATCCGTTTTCGTAAGTATGCCGCCATCGGCCGTCCACTTGGATGATAATTGTTTCTCAACATCGATCGCCTGAGCCGTTACTTACGCTTGTGTCCTTCAGCCGGAATTTTATGCCCAGATATTGTGTGCATAGGTATCTCGAAAACTTAGGTCAGCTTCTTCTCAATGCCAACTATACTCTTGCCCGCTTTCGTAACATCTCATATGCAACGTGATAGCTGATGGAAGTGTCATATCAAAGTGAACGGATGGGCCAAACAAGCGAGCCAACCAACCAATGAGACACGGACGTAACGGATTCGTTCACTGGACACGGATTGGTGGATATTCGTGTGAGTTGCTCACTGGTTGTTTAACTGAGTCAAGAGAGGAAACTCATGGGCACAGGAAAGTCCTTAGTTATGGACGTGGACTGCCTTCTTATGTCGAGGAATTTGGCTGGCCGAACATGCGATAATTTTCGCTGAGTTGAATTTATTGACTAAACGCTTGTCCCTTAAGTACTGTTCTGCAACCTGGTGCCAGAGGTGGGATTTTTGTCGTAGTGCAACGTCTTTAGCATGGCGCTCGTCATTCCCTTATGCGTGTCGAAACATGGCCAAATGATACACCAACGGCCGCTCTCCAAACTTTCCACTTGCTCCTCCATGGACGCCAATTACTCACTAAGTTCCGTTCATCATTGTTCAATGGAGTAGACATTTGAATAACCGCTGGTGATCCAACCTGCATCCAAGCGCCGCCAATGAAGTTCAAATTAGTCTTCTCTGATACCATGTTGCGGAACTTAGTTCTTTGGGAACAAGCGGTTATCCAACGAAAATTATAGCATTTTTGGCAAACCAAACCCATCCATATCAATTGTCCACCCACTTCCATTACTAACGACCCGTCTAAGCCGACGAATTTTCTCCTTTGACTCAGTTAAACAACTAGTGAGTAACTCGCACGAATACTGGCCAATCCATGTCCTGTAATCGAATTCGTTATGTCCATCTCCCATCAGTTGTCTGGCCCGTTCACTCTGATATGACACTCCCATTACATCCTCCTTTTTCGTGTCCTTGCGCCTCCATATTGCTAGGCACTCCGTCTTCTTGGTTGTATCTGATATCCTTGCCCCACCTCACGGGGCGCTGCACTCCCAATCCACATTGCTGTCCGTTTTGTCGTCTCAACTGCACTCGATTCCTTCTGACCGTTTTTCTCCAACATTTATTTCGTATAATCTTGCATTGACGTTCGCAGTTAGCACAGTAGGCACTAGACACATTACTCCATATGGGATCTGTACTCCATACCGTTTTGCTTAGGTTATAGATCGAGCTTTATATCAGTTCATCATGTGTTTTCTTTGGTTTCTATCTTATGCTCCATTTTTTTGTAATTGGGTATTCCCTGGACCTTATCCAACAGGCTCTATCTCGATTCCCCCTGTTTTTTCTTTAGTCCAATTGCCAGCGTCCTAATTACTCATCTAACATGTCCACGCTGGAGATTGCTGCCGAGGAAATGCGCATTGGCCGTTCTCGACCGAAGGAAGTGCAGACCACGTTAGAGACACAAGAGGAGAGCACTGTGTATGCCCAAATCATTCATTTCATCAATCTCATCGTGAACTTCCGCATCTCAATCGATGTTGGTGCTGCCGTGGCGACGGTTTATGGGAATCCCAACGAAAGTAGCACAAACGATATGCATGTGGACCCCAGCGCCTCTGGCACACAGGATGGGAGTTACACCAACGGCGTTAACCGTGTAATCATTCGAGAGAACGGTTCAGTGCATGGAGATCGCTTTGAAAGCAACTGGAAGAAGAGCAGGACGACGGCACCGGAGATTTCCCATTCCAACTCCCTTACCTATGATGGTGAAACGTAAGCTTCCATGATGCGCTCGGTTTCAAATGTCAGCCTGCCAAGTTTTCTCTTCGTAAGTGCGAAATTTTTGAGCTTATCAAAGTATGCACTCCACGACGAAGCCCATCTACTGGGCACTGCGAACGATTTAGCTTCGACCTGACGGGAGTTACTGACGTTTTTGGCTAGTGATATCACGTGTAACAAGTAACGCATGGTTGCGTTTACCTCGTGTAGACTTTCATGAATTCCGGCTAATCTATGCCGCTGTTCTTCCCTCGCAACGGAAAATTCCGAAAAATCCTATCTCGAAACATTTGATTCACTCTTCTGTTTAAGTTATCACATTCGTTACCACAGCAATGTTCGAGATTGCAATCCTGCTGGGATGTGGTGCTATACGTCAAAAAATCCGGCGGCCCAGATATTGTTTAACAGAAATTCGCCATTATCACAGGTAGCAAACTTTAAAACGGGAATGGAAGCTAGCTCAGGAATGTGGATGTTCCAACAACGCCACGAAGCCCTACTGGGTCCACGTTGACCACGTTGATTTCCTCTAACCTGCATGTTTGATTTGTATTGCTTTAGCTTGCCAAAGTTTTACATTCCTTACTTTGCCCCCTTCTCCTCACTCTATCTCCTCTAGTCGCCATGCTTCCGAGCGCGCCAGGGCCTCTAATGTGAACTCGGCTTTGGAGTATATCTCACGACTAGAGGCTTGGCTTCGACTCTTTGTAGAAAAGGTGACAGATGAGAACAATCTGCGATCTGACCTCGCTTCGAGAATAAACGAAAAGATTGAAGGTAGGAGCGCTTAATTTGCATATAGTACAGCCTCGTAATTATTTTCAATCCCTCTTTGTGGGTATATATATGTGTGTGTTCGTGTTTGTGTATGCAAATTCCGTTCTGAGTTTCTAGCGATCCCAGCCCAGTTTAATCCGATGTGACAGCCTAGAATATTTTCTTAACTGCATATCAAATCCAATGCACATCAACCACTACAATCACTGTTCACCAACAGGTCGTTACTTGAGCCCATAGGAATACAGTAAAATGGCTACTCCTAGGACTTTATCCCAGGCTCGGTTCATCAACGAGCACAACATCTGTCATGTTGTCATCAGGTGTGTGTGCTCAGCTGTTTTCAAAGCCAATCGCCAGTCGATGCCCTCGCATCTGTACTATATAAGGTTCTTAGTCTGCTTTTGTGCGCTGATTCCTTAGTTGCACTCTACCCATTATTCCTTTCACTAACTAACTGCTCTGGATTATTCTTGTTTAACAGCAGCCTTATTTATTCTAACCGCTGGTATCGCACTTGATGTATAGACTTTTTATGCAACTCACGATTGTTTTCATCCTTAATTAAAACCCCAGGTAGAGATAGTTGTCCTGGCGTAAGGATTACCGCTAAACTACTGAACTCAAAAGGCAACATCTGCCACAACATCTTACTGAGTGAATATTGTGCCGGGTAGCCAACCGACGTATTATGCGTACTTGGGCGACATAGTTTTCCTTGAATCTTATCCACCAACTAATCCAGCGCTATTGAATAAGCTAGTGAGTACCGTTGCGTACCTCGGTATACGGTCAGCTGTGGCGAGTATCTAGTTATCTATCTATATAATTATATGTTTTGATGTCGAAAATAACTTGCCATTATTTGAATTAATGGACGAAATTGATAACCAGCGTGTCCTCGTCCAAGAAGACGGCATTTACCAGGCCGACCAAATCTCTTATTTGATTTCCTCATTCTGCCTTATTCTTTCTCGGACGCATTTCCCGGAGTCTAACCCATTGTGTTTTGATCATGAAGAATAGATACCGGGCCTACGTTGTGTTGAACAATCATTGTTCAATACTGATTGGGAATATAGCAGACACCACTTTCACGATTGGTGTTTATACGAGTATCCAGATGAGGTCGGACGCGTCGCGTTAGCGATCTCTTAGGAAACTGAACGATTTCCTGCTCTGAATACAAGTATGGCGTATGGCATACGTTAGGCCAGATGCAAAATCCAGGTGTTGTCTAGGTTCTTCACGCTCCATGTTGTGCTTAAGTGGCGCAGCCCACACACACTCGTTGAAAATTGGTCATTCCAAACGTCTTCACGGCACCTTATAACCTGATGAGATACATTAAAATCTAGATTCCACTAGATCCGAGATTCGTTTTTCGGCCCCGTACACGTTGTCACTTCAAACCTGAACAAAGGTCATCGTGGGCGAGATTGAGGCAAGCACCATCCAAACTATCCGATTCAGTCAACCAGATCACGTCGTAACTGTTCCACATCAAGATGAGTAATAACTACTGGTTAGCCGATGCCCATACCACAACGTGAAATAGTTTCTGCAGCCAGACTCGAATTTGATCGCATACGGGGAATCTGTCAGTCAATATCTCACCAGATACGGCCCATCGTAGTTATCAGGTGCGGAAGTATGACTATCCTTTTTGAGGCCACCTCACTGATAATATTCACTTGTTTCCGTACCCAAGGCTACGGTTACCATATCAGCTGTTACGTTTAGATTCACGGGCAAATGACCTCGGCTTAGTCAAAGTGCAGCTGGACTGGGCATACAAGACACGCAATAATGCTCCATGTATTCCGCGTTGGACATCCTGTCTTAAAATTTTGCACTTTTAGCCTACCCATATGACAAGCTGCATCAAAGTCACGGTCGCCTGTGCGTTTCGGGCACCGCAACAGCTGATCATGCTCGCAATCTGATGGCCTGGTCACGTGCCACTTGAGGCCGACCTACCCGGCCTGGTGTGCATGTTTGGCGAAACTTTTCATTAACGGCAATACTGATGCGGCTGAATGCGGTTTCTATGGTGTAAATTTTGAGGGCCCTTTACACCGACACTATTCTGACCCGAGCGGTGTGGGGAGTAGAACTTCGTTCTAGAGCTTAGTGACTGGCTCATTTGCATTTTTGAAAGGATTCCACACGCACAGATCCATTTGCAATCTTCGTAATCGGATGAATTAATCTATTGCAGTCAATCAGCAAACGTGCATATCGCCTATCGGAATGGTCAACCAGGTGCTTCTAAAGTTCTATTTCCCGTTTTTCAGATTTGTATGCTGCTACCGATGTATTGTGTGTTCTTCGGGTTTCTAAAAATAAAAAATCCGCTGCTTTACCCAAATTTACTGCGTACGCTCGTACCCGTCATAGACATTAATTCTTTCCGTTCCCATCTTTACTTACAGGTATTATCGAAAGTCATTTGCTGAACTTGGAGGCAGTCTACCCAAAAGTGAAAAGCATCCCCAAAGTTAAAAAGGTGCGATCACCCTCCTGCGTCAACCTTAGTTACTCGGTCATGTACTGTTTCCCTACTTTACGATCTCCACTTGATCCGATCGACGGCGTCTTTTCTCGCCGCTCCTGTCACTCCTCAATTTTCAGCTTTACTTTACCCGTTATTTAACCCGATATGAATGTCGTCACTCAGTTGTCCACCGGTTCGTTCGCTTTTCATTTCGTACGTTGTTCTAAGTTCCTCTCTGACCCGTCTGACTCCGTAAGATTAAATCTCAACGCGATATAATGATCTGTGTGCCTTTGTGACCAACCGAGCTACTCATTGGGGCACTTTTCAAATTATTCAGATCACTGACGCCATATAAATCAATAGTTTGAAACCAGGTGATCTTCCTTTCAGCACAGTTTTCGTAGTCACAAGCTGCTCGGACTATGTTTGATTGACTGCACTAGGCTTGCAGCATCCACCTGTTAGCAGTATTACCCGCGACTTCCTCATTTTCTCATCAATATGGTGTCCTTTTCAACTGCTCAAACTTAGGATTCCAGTGCATCTCTATTCAGCCGTATTCTACCTTGACCATCAAGGTTTTTCGTATATCTTCACCAACCTGTGATAGTGCTGCTTGCCCATTCTTCACTCTCGGATATCTGTCGTCTAATTTGCCCACCAAGTTCGACCTTTGAAAATGCAACTTCAACATGACGACTAATGTGAATCAGTCCAAGTATGTGGTTCCATTAGGTGCTTTAAGCTTTAATACTGACTCCTTTGCTTCTGACCCTCATTCCCTTTATGCTCCGAAGTGGTGGCCTATTCTCATGCATCACGTTCGGTTTTTGGTTTACAGGCAGATTAGATCGGTTTTGGTACATATCACGGGGACTTTCTTCGAAAGGAGAACAGTGGCCCCATTTCCTTGCTATTTGGCCTGAGAGTTCCACGAGATATCCTGCTTCCACCATTATCCCTCGCATGAATAACTACGGCGCGATCACTCTGTTCTCTGACTGTTTTATAGGCTCTCATGTTAGCCATTTGCTTGGGTCACTCATTTTCCTGGGAAAACTATTTCTCACTGCGTTGTATATTCACCGCTTTTCGTGCTATAAGGGGAAGCGATGATCGATTAAGTAGAGTGAGCATCCTCGCGATATTTCACAATCCGATTGAATGCTCAGTGTCAATCTGTGAACATTCCGAGTTCTAATGGCCGCTCTTTGGTGTTTATCAAACTCCATTTGTGGCTGTTGTGACCAACGTCGTACAGCAGACGGATCATATCCGTCTTCATTTTATGCAACATGTAATTCGGACGACTATGTGATGGACTTTGAGTTCGACCCAGACCGAAATTGATTTCTCTGTCGCCCAGATCAGGTAAATCCGAACAGCTGTCCAATGACCAGTCACACTCACTGAAGTGACCCAATCTTTAAGACAAAATGGTCCGCATCTTTGGGATGCCATTCTCCTCTTTTAATTCTGCACTTCAGATGGTTGCGTTCTTAACCTTACCTAATTGAAATCCTCTTCTCTCGATTGACACATTCGAAGTAACCACCACAGTCATGAGTACGCATACCAAATTGCCATGAATTATGTTCACTTCTGGTCTGTCTTCTCTCTGAGGAGATCGGCCATTGGCCCATCGATCCTGGCAACTAGTCTGTAATCCACAGATTGCTTATCTTAGCCTGTATAGGGGCGAATGACCTTGCAGTATCCCGCAAGCGACTGCTAGTGGTCATTTGGTGCAGCGCGCCTTTCTGATATGTTACTCGAACAGCAAAATTCAATAGTTCCGACACACAAGTGTCCATCACTATCTCCTTTTATATTTTTCCTTTTTTAACACCTTTTTATCATTTTTTCCATGTGCTTTCGCATAAATATCTACAAATCCATCTGCTTTAGCCCGAGATCGCTTCTCCCACCTTACTTGCAACCGAAATCCCGATTCGCATCGGTGGCCACGACTGTGTCCAATGTCAATTATTGGTCGACGGTCGTTTGGAGCGAACAGATTGGCAATGGTTGGATGCTGCTGGTGATTTGAAAAACACCGCACAATCAACCACCTCTTCTGAACGTCCAAGCCTCGGCTCTCCAACTGAGACAGAAGTTGAGGTCGACGCTATGTTGCGTCAGCTCTTACCTGCGCAGGGTGCGCTGTTCGTGACAAATTATCGTCTGATTTTTACCGGTGTACCTAGGGATCCTTATCGTAAGTTCTCAATTTCCTTTATATACTGTCTCACCAACTCGCTTATACCCCCTTTGGAGTTCGTGGCTCGCTTATCATGCTTTCGACTCTCCTCCCTATGGTTAATCGCCTGTGTGGTTCCTGCCTTCTATATATTATGTTCGCGTTCCGTATAAGCTAATCGCACGTCCTAGTTGGTTTCATACTTCCTTCGCCCCATTTCACTTCGATTGTTTCAAAAAAATCTCCACTGTACCAGTCGCTCTCATCTGCCCACATCGAGTTTGACCGGTGAGGTCAATCATTTTTTTGTTGCCTCGTTTTTTACTCCCTTTTTCTTGCCACTTGATTGAATTACGTTGCAGCGCAATAGATGGGATGTCTCTCAGCCTTAGATAATGTGTATAATGATGATCACTTGATAAATCCTTGAAACATTTTTTTGTGGGTTGCGGCATTTCAAAGCCGTTCTTTGTTGACATTGTTGTGTCTGATGGTACTATTTTTTGCGAAAGACCTGCTCAAAAAGTACTCAATGATGCAGACCCCTTTCTTCATGGTGCGCCCTCTGTACATCAACTTCGGTTCCATTTATGAAAACCTACACGAGAATTGCGTACACGGAAAAATACGTACACAGAAAAGTGCGTACAAGGAAGCTTTCACCCTCGGAGAATGATGCACAGAAATACACCAATTCGATCGCTGTGCACCTATAGGACTGCCCAACATGTCAAATCCCTAATGACTCACCCAGAATACTCAACAGACAGAACACTGTTCGCTTACTGAACTTTTCCGAAGCCTCAGCGATTCGGTTACTCTAAGGCACTTGGTGTGACCAGTTCGTGAGCATTTTATGGCGGCAGGCACAAATATTAGTCCAGAGGAACGGAATCATGATGGAACACGCTTTTACTGTGGGCCTACAAGTGTCCTCTTTATAGTGATATCGATGAACCATGCTGGTTGGAGAAGCGGGAATGGCAGCGCGTGTCGCAGATGTGCGAAGGATCCGACCGTGGGCGTTTTTCGGTTTACTAAAACGTCTCGAACTGACAGTACATTTCTCATCGGTCCTCTAAGTGTGCAACAGAAGAGGTAAGTTCGATTACACTTGTACACATTGTAGTGAAACAAACTGGGCACATCTGCAGACTGTTACAAATTTTACGTCCAGGCGTTTTGCTGGTTGGGAAATTTATTATATGGACATCGTTCCATGTGCAGCACCATGATGTGTACAAAATGGCGATCAGTCTTTCGACGCGTTCACCAACCTCATCAAGCCAAGACTAGGCTAGCCACGAAATCGGTCCGGTCACACCAAGTGCGTTGGAGCCACCGAGTCGTTGTGCCTTCGGCAAATTGCAGTAGGTGAGCACTGTTCTGTCTGTTGAGTATTCTGAACGTTCCGCAGTTCTATAGGTGCAAAGTGATCGAACTGGTGTATTACCATGTTCGCCGTATCTCATGTGCGCCATTCTTCGAGGGTGAAATTTTCCTTGTGCACATTTTTCCGTACACTTTTTTTGCTGTATGCAATTTTCGTGTACTGTTTTTTCCGGTCACCATCAACTTCATCGATCACAGAAATACTAACTCATTTATATTTGCATAAATGCTTACCTTTCCTTTGTCGTCCGATATCTAGCACGTTCTTTGTAACCAAACTCTACTCGTTCTGCAGTTGATTAACAATTTCGCCTTGTAGCTATGTTAGTACCATTGCCATTTATCGACCGGCTCTTGTGTTCTGCACTCAGCGTAATTTTTTTGATCATGTAAACTTGTGTACTCGACAGCTGAATGTTAATTCTCCTTGGGGCGTAAGGCTCGTTTTTGAATTGGACTACATTTTTCTCGGTCTCGCCTACTGCACCTCAACCTGACCGTCTGTTTATTGTTTTATTCCATTACAAAGTTTTACGATCCTTTAATCTTTGAACGGTACCTCACGTTCCGCTGCCTCTATACCTTGAGGTCAATGGCTTCACGATTTTCGAGACATTATCTTGTAAAGTATCTCATTTTTACTCAATTTTTTAACCTTCTTTTCACTGGTACGCTTTTTGCCCCTACTGCTCAAAGCACACTCTTTCCCTTTACCCGACTTTAGACGATTAACTTTGAAGTCGGCATGATAAACATGGTTGTATTTTTCTCGGTTGACCTCC
The DNA here is from genome assembly GCA_944474145.2 of Dicrocoelium dendriticum. Taxonomy (NCBI): domain Eukaryota; kingdom Metazoa; phylum Platyhelminthes; class Trematoda; order Plagiorchiida; family Dicrocoeliidae; genus Dicrocoelium; species Dicrocoelium dendriticum. Next base: position 24,949,836 of record OX104064.1, read on the forward strand.
ATCATTCATATTTTCCTATCATATGCCCTTCAATATTTTAGCACTTGTAAACACCGGCTTGCTATGCTACTGATTTTACTTGCCTAACTTACACCTTACTTTTTGTTTTTGTCTGGTTCTGTCTAACTTTATCTTGGCGCTAATGTCTGTGAATGTATCTGGTTAAATTCCCATGCACCCTTTGCGCATATTAGTCGAGAACTGTTCATTTGAATGATGCTTTTCCAGCCTTCGCGAATCTAATCACTTTAGCTCATTATTATCGGCCTACTCAATTAACGTCTCCATTTTTACTCTCACCACTGTTACGGTGTCCAACATTAACTTTAACGTTTTTCCACACATACACAGAATCGAACAAAGTGATCACTCGCAGCTTCCCCATCGCCGCTCTGCATTCAATCAAACGATCGGGTATTGTGCGAATCACCACCGTCTTTCCGGCGACCACTTCAACTCAGCCGAACCCGTACGCTCCTGCTCAAAAATCGGTCACTATGTTTGCCGGTAAACGCCATCGTGTCTTGCAACCAGTGGGATCTAATTCGCACGGGGCGAAACGTCGTCTGAGCCGTGCTGCCCACGGGCATTTAGGACAGGAGTTGGGCCGACACAAGAGCTTCGTGCGAATTGATGAGAATTTGGACGTGTGGATTGTTCGCGCGCTCACCATGCAGCTACTCAGACTTGGTTTCGACCCCGATGAAGTGTCACAAGACACGCGAGATGAATTACGTAGCTTGTTACTTGAGCTGCGCCACCCAGCCACCTTGCATTTGGGTTTCAATCTTGCGCCATCGAGTGTCGCTTTTGATACCGATATGAATTCCGCTTCATGCGACAGCCGATCGTTGTCCATCACTGGTACAGTAGGGCAGTTCCACTCCAGGCACATGAGGTGAGTGTGCGTCTGAGTATCTTTCTCCCTGTTCATCATGTCGGATCGAGGCTGCACACCTCTTTTGCTTCAGGCGTCAGTTGCATCTTGTTTGCACTTTCCACAGCCGGATCTTTGAGTGATAATCGCCATTCGCTTTGGCACTGAATTACTCAGCTGGGTCACTGGGTCGATACACAAGGAGCTTTCGAGACTCTTCGTTTCGGTCAGGATCTGTTTTCATGCCGTCTATTGTTTTTACTCGATTCTATGTTAACGTGTCTAAACGCTCAGAATATTAGCACTCACAAATTTGTTCCATAAATCCCTGAACAAGACAGCTACGTATCGCTTGAGTCTGACACGACTGCATGCATTGATCCGATTTCTGGATTGTCCATTCGTCCGATCATTGGGTTTCGCGGAACGTTCTATTAGCCGGCCATGATCAGAGCCTGCGGGTGCGATGGATCCGGTTGTTTTCAAACGCAGCTTCCTATTACTCAGAATTCACATCAGTGCAGAAGTGTAGGAGATAAAAAAGGAAGATGCGCCAGCAGTGGACTGGCACCTTGTATTGGGGCTTCGCTGTCACGCGACCGTCGAGGGTCACGTGCAGGCCGCTCGCACCTGCACACCGGGTATCTGTGGAGTACGAACTCGACGCCTGCACCGTACGGCCACAGCCGAGCAAGCCGATAAATACGTAATACCGTCGGAAATGGGTCATGATTACGTTGGGTGGTAGGTTTAACATTTGCTGAGCTATGCATGATGGAGTATCTATCTGAATCTCCCACCAAGGAATACGACATGCATTAGCATGACATAATCTTCAGACTATTCTCTTCATAACTGTTTGTTAAGTCAACGACTACTCACCCTGAAATTTCACCCAATCCCCTACCTTGTTGACAGATTATTCATACCCTGGTAAACGGTCGATGGCATTTAATTTACCAAACTTTGCCAGCGTTGCCTGTTCAAGTGCAATTTATGATCTGACTTTACTTCAGTGGGTTTGTTGCCAAGCGCCAGCTGACGGCCTCTGCTAGCACGCCTTCCGGACTCTCACTAGACGTGAACACTGCTCAGGAAGCACTGATGACCGGAGTCCACCTATTTCTCGATGTCTTTTACACATGATCCTTTCATTATTGCTGGACCAGCTGCGCCGATATACATTGCTTGCTACTCTTGCATAGATGTCTGCTCGATTCCACGGGTGAATTAGGCTTCGATAAACCACATGGGTTTTATTGATCGCCCAGCAAACCCTTCCGCTGCCTGACCAACCCACCAATTCGAGTGGTGGTTTGATGAGTCTGAAATGTTGTGCTTTAGTGACCCCACTCTTCATTAATAATTTGCATGTTTCAAACTTACAATCGTTCATCTTGTGTGCGTAACCACTGTTCGCGACCCTGAGGTGCCGATCTCATCCACTGTTTACTAAGGTCACTGCCAAGTGCTTTCGGTCATACGTCAGTGTAGATGGGCGAGTGATTGGTGTGTTACTAAAATATCGGTCGACCTTAAAATACCCTTTTCCCAATCCACATTCACCATCGAATTATTCTTTCAGGATAGTGTCAATCGGGATGTGTGTTGAGTGAGGCACGACTGGATCAGCATCGACTACCTTCGCTTCCACCAGACTCCGTCGTAAGCAAACACTCCGACCGCGGATGTCATTAAAAGTACGGGTTTGTGTGTGTATATGCATGCACACATACGTGGGGAAAATTCGCTTACACGGGCCTTCGATGTGCGACTGATGACACCTCGAAGGATAACCTTTTTCAGGCCACGTGAACCATAATTGCACATATGGCATAGGAGGCGTTACTATAACTGCTTTACCATTCTCTTTAGTCGTTTGTCGAGTTATTCAGATGTTCGGTTTGTAGCACACGGGTCACCGGCTCCATTCTGCATCGGAACTGGTGATCTTGCGGTATGACGAGTGCACACACAAAATATTTTATTTTTTACAACAAAATAAGCACTACATTTTCTCGAAGTACTCTCCACCAGCGTTCATGCACAGTTCCATGCGCTCAAACCATTTGGAGAAGCAGCTAGACCATGCCGAAGCCGGTAACCCTTCAAGCAGCTCAATAAAGGCCTCTACTGCAGCTTCTGGAGACTCGTAGCGGATTCCACACATCATGCACTTGACATTTGGGTACACAAAATGTCACATGGTACCAGGTCTAGACTGTAACGTGGGTAACCAACCTCATAGATTCGTTCTCTAACCAGGAAGTCTACGACGACACGGGACGTGTGTACAAGTACGTTGTCATGGTGCAGCCAGGTCCGTCGTGTTCGAGTCCTTGGACTGCACCTAGCTACAGCTTCCAGCACTTGTGGCAGACAGTGAGTGGCATACCAGTCTGCGGTGACCGTACGTTGCCGTAGGAGTGGTACAGTAGCCACATAACTTGTCTTGGCCACCAACACAGCCACCATCTGCGTGGCCGCACTGTGTTCACGCCTGGATTTCTGAGGCGGCGCCCCCACCAACGGCTGTCCACTAAGCCGATTGTTGCTTGCTCTCATGGTCGAAGCTGTACACCCAGATCTCATCACCACTGAGGATCTCCAAAACAGTTTCGTAACCTCTACCAACCAGCCTAGCAAGGATGGTGCGGTACCGATTCATCCGAGCCGTTTTCTGATGGTCACTGGGCGGATGGGTTACCCAGCGTCGGCAAACCTTTCAGTGATCGAGGTTCTCATGTGGAATGGTGCGGATTGATCTCGATGGAATCACGATGGCTTTCCCTAGTTTTACCACAGTCACCCGCGCGTCCTCTTCCAGCATCGCTTGCACTGCAACAAAGTGTCCGCGGTGGTGGCCTCCACAGGTTGATCGCACCATGCCTCATCATCCTGGGACCGTCTGCCACGCTGGAATTCCACAAACTACTCAAACACGGTGGTTCATGAAGGCGCATCGCCACCAAATGCAGCACACATTCGCTCAGCACTCTTGTACTGATTGTAGTCATAGAAAATCTTCGCTCTCTAGTGATATTGACTTAGTTTCATACTTAGTCAGAGTATAGCGACCCTTATGCCTTTTGAGCTGTGCTGGACTGCTTATATAGGGTTCAGTGAATTGAGATCACTGAACAATGTTCTGAATGGATTTCAGTTCACATTTTTCTTTCCCGATCATTTGCACCTACCCTGTGTACCGCGTATCCGGAGAGTTATTGCTCTGCCCTCGTATGGCGACGTGGTTTCAGTACGAAATACTGTCCTACTGCCATTTTCTTTTCTTCTCCTCGTCTGTTGTCCCCTCATTTTTCCTGCTTCTAAAGAATCAGTCAGTCTAGTCCTCTTGGTGTGTTTCCCCGCACTTCCCCCTTATGAACCTTTAATCCGTTCCGCGTGATCCTCTTCAGAGCCGTGGCATTTTGCTTCTGTGACTCCGTTTGTGTCCATTATGCCAATGTTGCCTGTTTGATCACACAACACGCTTGGTCCTCACCTTAATATCACTCTTTTAACAAATTACTCCATGCGTAGGTGGGTTTACATCTAAGTACAAGCAAACAGTACATGAAAGTCTATCCACACCCATCTTCAGTCCCTATACGGTGTATGTGTGTCTCACTGCCACTTGTTTTGTACAGGGACTAAACTTAAAGGATCCCTCTTCACATTTTCTTGTTAAGGCGCATAAAACACATGAGTATTCTATAGAATTATTCCTGCAGCTGCTCATTATTGACCGATGGAAACGAAGCAATTTGCATTAAAACACGATTTCCACTAATGGATGTGCACCTTGTCAAGATCGCACGCTTTATTTCATCTTGTTTTGTCCCTAGATGTTTACTACTATAAATGACTGGGGTGTATTGACTGAAAGTAGGATGGATATCAGAATCACATGCACACATACGTTGACTTTGGGATTTAAACAACTTGTTCCGTCCTCGGCATCTGAATCCCTGACACTGATCTGGTTGAAACTCTGTGAACCCGGATAAGTGACCTGAGCGCGCATGAGATTGTGTTCTCGAATCTTTCGGGTGGAGTAAATTTGCATGGTCTATACTGCATTTGAACTTCCTGTATTTTGATGGATTCCCTTTTTACTAGGCGCCAGTATTTCCGATAGATACTAATGTTACTATTCTGAGCAACCGATGCCTGTCACGACTGGTATGTCTTGAGAAATTGACATGTGCTGTTATCAGCTCATCATCCATGAGTTGTTCGCAACTTTTTCACTCAATGGTATGCGAACGAGTAAAATCTGATAACAGCCCCTCTACCGAGTTAAGTTGTACACCTGTTCTCTACACGTCACCAACATTCTTGATGGTTGTGATGACTCGCGTCGTATCGTACTTATTAGTGGCGATCAGTGGTAGCGATCCTGTCTTCACCTATTATGCAATTCCCTAAACCGTTGTCCACCGAGTGGATGGTCGTGGTTCTTTCCTGAATTTTCTCAATACTTATAGGCATATCGTATCCGAACTACCCAGCAAGTTGCAAGAGCTGCTAAACGTGGCTACCACGACATTTGTTGCTGTCAGCGACGACATCAACTACTTTGCCAAAGGGTTTCTCATTATTGACTTAAGCTTGCTGAAATCGAAGTCTCATTGACAGGGATTCGTCTGTTTTTCATCCATTTTGGGGCCAGCATTTCGGATCTGAACAATGAGTGGAAATTCGTGGCGCTCTGCTCTGCAGCTGCACCAATGATAACTCAGTAGGCTCGGTTGCACATACTTGGCATTCCACGATACATCGTTACGGTAATGTCGGTGTTAACGCTTCCTCACTACATCCTTGGGCTGCGGTATGTACTCCAAGAATTATTCTAGAGGCTCATTAAACTGGTTTTTGCTCGGTGTGGCACGCTTACCATCCTTGGTTACGGTCAACATTTTGTGAATTAAAATCAGATGCTACTTACGGGAACTGATTAAGACACCTAATCGTAAGATGGGCCGCAATTAACACACACTGCGGTTACCCAAGGTGAACCAGCAGTGAACCCGCAACCGTTTTGACCAGTATTTCCTCCGGCTCGGTTGTGTACTGATAAGCGCGTCTACCGACAATGTCTATGTTGCGGGCCCGTCAAAAATCCCCGCAAAAACGCGCCACAAACCCCGGCAGAATGGCTGTGGGAAGCGGGGTCCAATTCCTCCCCACAACGTAGCAGTGATCAGCCACTCCGAGACGCGGCCCGACTGCGCACCTTACGACAGTGCTCATTTGCAAACTACCACCTCTTCGTGGTGACTGTTTTCCATAACTTAATAACCCATAGCATTGGCTGTGATCGCCCTTTGTTGGTCGTAAAAGAGCCTACACAGGACCAATTGCCTTTTCTTTCCTCTTCGCCTTACTTAGGGGTCGGTCGGGTCACGTGATTGCGTGTGAGTCGTTAGCTGGCCATCCTTCGCGTCTAAATCATTAGCGCGCGTCTATCTAACCCCCTCTCGTGTGCGTCCGTTCCGAGGGCTCAGCGTCTATTCGAACACGTGCGGCTAGGATCGTTCACACGCTCGCTCAATTTTCCGTCTCACCGGCTAAGCTAGCGTCATCAGGTCAGCGCAACTCTGTTCGATTGGCCAGCGTTACAAGTCGTCATCGTAGGCGTGCTCCAACCGTGCCAGCGACAATCTTATCAGGCAATTACGTAATTAGAACAGAGGCGGCGTTCCCTCAATTATAACAGTCTACTCACCCGGTCCCAATCCCATTCCGGTAGTTTGCACCCGAAAGTTTCGGCTGACCGACCCGGTTAAGCCGTTACTTGTTAGTATAGGGATACGTGGTAAGGGCTAATCAATACTTGCCAACTAAATGCTCCGTCCCAAATCTTCCTTCCAAGACCTAGGCCTCCTCTCACATTACGATCTACATTTCGTAAAAACGGGTTGCACATACTTTGGCCACCCAAACTGTCCGCATTTGGTTTGAAGCGATTATCACTGGTCTTTTCCATACTAGAATCATGCTACGATGTGCAACACATGCTTACTATCTGACCACTGTTGTGAAGTGCGAATATTGAACTTCTTCAGCTGGTAACTGTTAAGCTCACCCCCAGTTCACGTCGTATGCCGTGCGAGAACCGATGCAAAAGATTAAATTTTCACACTCCGTCATATCGCCGGTTTCCGTTTCATATCACAATAACCTACTGCATATTATATCCGGGTGACTACCCCCTGCCAAGTCCACTGTTCCGCATGCGCGTACCAAGCCGCACACACACGGAAACCGGCACAAGATTGTAGGACCGGATCTGAAGCGGGTGGCCCACTGTCTATACTTCAAGCATCAAGTGGTGATATACTGGAACACTTTGTGGGAGATAATAATCGAAACAAAATGGGAGTCGGAATTCAATCCTTCCTAGACACCAACTTGGCGGATTTTATATTTAGAGTGCGTTTCGCAGCTGAATAGGATATTGTGCCTTTGCAATATTTTAAGGGTGCGTGGAATCAAATAATTATTCCGAACGGGTGATCCATCAAATTTCCATGGGGATCACATAGATTCAGTGTACATTAGAGTGTGACCGGTTTTGAAACGCAGTATTGCTGGCGCTTGACTCATCAGATCAACTTTTCCCCCTACTTTCTGCTACTACTAAAGTAGTCAACAAGCCGTCTTTGATCATAGTAGCCTTACGCCATCTTTCTTTACTTATGTTCACTCTACACAAATCTTACCTCACACGTACAGCGATGAACACCGCGAGATTGTGTCTGCAACGCGAACTGCTCAACCGGCTTCAAATTTTACTTCTGCAATTTCCTTCAGAGGCGAGCTTTCACCGAGCCCGAGCTCCGGGATCAAATCAAGTGAGTGGTGGTGCTCACGCAAAGAGCATCACTGGTTTGTTGAATTCACGATGTTACCTTAGTTTGTGATTGATCAACACCTGTTGTCATCCCATCTGCGGTACAGTATCTTGCCCCCATCATCGGTTGGATTGTTCGAGCTTAATTTCATTACTTGGTTCTAGAATACATGTAATGCACAGCAACAATGAACCCTTAAGCGCTATTCTAAGCGATATCTTCATAGCCCATTGGTCAAAGTATCGCTACCGATTGGACTGCACCTTCAGCCGTGGCTTTCCCTACCAAAGAAGTCCAAACGACGATGAAACCTCGTAGCGTGCAGGGTTCGGAGTGAGCAACATCAAGACTGTTTTCCATCTGCGAGTCACTGTCAGCTTCTCAACCTAAGCAATGTTGTGACCCCATATGACCATTGGCGCTAAGGTTTTAGAATGTGAAACTATCGGAGCGTGATCATCCCACTTACCCGTTGAGGTCAACACAGCTTGCTCAGAACGAAGACCTATGGGTCGTTCCGGTATCGAGTTAGGAGAACATACACCGCTTAGGCAGCACAAAAGAGAAAGCCGCCTTTAGTCACTTTCCGTTATCTGTGGTAAACATTTACTTATATTAGCGGCGTTCGGTTACTCATGTCGTGGCCGCGTTGTCAGAATACTTCTTGGTGATTTTGTTGCCAAAATTTCTACATCATTAAGCTTATTTCGGATTCTACGAATTACGCATCTATTTTAGGTGGTATCTTTTCTCAGGACGGGAGAGCCTATGGTGCGCTAAGACTGGTGGTGGCTAGATTCTGACAGATGGTCTACCCACTGCTGCTACTGTTGTGCCATGGCTTTATGCCCTGGACGCTTCCTCGTGGCGACCGCTGGGTGGAAGCTGGGTTACGCCATTCTCCCTGCTAAGATCTAGGACCACCAATCCGCATGTGTCAGTGAACAGACCATGTGCTGCCTTTCGGGTGTACATTTAATCGAAGGCTTTGGCTGTGGACCCGTGTCGTTCTCCTGCCACCTGTGGTCGCGCTGCCATTCTCTTCGGAAGTTAGAAAGTGGTCGATGGCCCTCTTCCCGTAAAACCTACACCTAGGGACAACAGGTCTACGAGTTGTAAGCTCACAGCTCGATTGGCATAGAGCACGAATGCCACGGTGGGAGGGCATCTCCGGGTGTTCAATGGTTTGCTACTGCCCGCCTCAAGCCAGGCAGCTCCTGGTCAAATTGGTGCAAATCCGCTAAAACCAACTTGCGGCTGGCCATGGTCGAAGGTGCGTATCCTACTACGGTCGCAAAACATATATGAATCGCTCCAGTACCTCAAAGACTGCGTGTGACGGCCGTCAAGCAGATCCCCAAACTGTCTCTGCAATCACATTCCCGAGCTGGATCTGCTCCCCACTGCTTTGTGGGTTAGGCTATTGAGCCAAACGCTCTGGCGGAGTCCTTCAAGCAAACCTCCAAACAACCCACTGCCTTGTGAATCACGCTGTTGAACCAAAGGCTCAGGCTAGGGTCACAGACTGTGAGTTGTGATCAATTCTACACTCAGCTATCCTCCGTGACACGGTCTGTGCCGAGGAGCGACCGACTATTTCTGCTAGGTGATTACAACGCGCACGCTTTGGGCGTGATGCATCAGTGTGGACAGATGTTAACGGTCCGCACGGCATTAGTTCAGCGAATGCGAACGGTGACAGGCTGCTCTCACTGTGTGCTACTCACGGCCTGACGATCACGAACACTCGGTTTGCACTGAGTGCGAGTGATATAGCAACTTGGACGCATCCACATAGTGGTCACGCTCACCTGCTCGACTATGTCATCGTACGTCAGCGTGATATGCGTGAAGTGCGCCTGACACATGTACTGCGTGGAGCTGAGTGTGGCACTGATCACAAATTGGTGCGGCCCAAACTGTACATATATTTTCGTAAGTCCATGTGTTGCACTCCTGCCGTGAATCGGCGTAAATTTAACATTCTCTCCCTCGGTACTTTGGCGAAAGGTATTGAGCTGGAGAAGTCGATGGCTGTACCCCTGTGTGATATGGGCTGTATAGCCACAGTTGGCGACCTGTGGCACTATATTCGCGACCAGGCTGCCGAGAAAACCATCCGGCGTGCAAACTATAGACGGCCCAATTCCTTTGATAGGAACAATGCGATGATTGGCGCATTGGTCTCGGAGAGGAATGCAACATTTGCTGCACATGTGGCAGACCACAACAATTTGCGGAAGAAGAGTCAGTTATGCAAACTTCGACGGCGACTCGCCCGTGATCTCCGTCGCATTAAAAATGCATGGTGGACAGAGAAGGCGAAGCAGATGGAATGCTACGCCGAACGTCGCCAACCCAAGGAATTCTTCCACTTCTTGAACGCGGTGTCTGTACCGTCGCAACGAAACTTGACCTTAACGTGGTGCGACGGTTTGCCTACCGTCCCAACGAGACTAGACCTTAACTTGGTGCGACGGTTTGCGTACCTCATTGACCCATTGAGCTCTACTGTGTGATACCTCCGGGCGCCTTGACAGCTACTACTCCTACCAGGTTAGTCAATGGTTAGAGGTCAGACAAACTCAGTCTCCTGGTCCTCCAGGTTTGGAGATTTTGAAATGGGATGGCGTCCATTTCTGTAGAACTAAATCATTGCCACCTCCCCGCTGCATTGCAGACAGGATTTTGAGCCAAAGGCTTTGGATGAGGACCCTAATCGTCCTCCTGTCTAGGTCTGGGCATACTGGAATTATCCCAGCCCACATACACTCATGACTTTTTCTTCAAACATAAACTTCATCCTGCATCGGCCGTCGTACAGATTATCAATGGTCGCCTTATCTGCTGCATACAGCAGGGCGGATAAGCAAAAACATGATATTGCTGACGCCTCCCTTCTTTTTTTTCCACCTGTTTCTCTTAGTTCCATCCCGACCCCATTATTAACCTTCCTTCTACACTTCCCAGCTTAATTGACAGCAACCGAAGTGCCACTGGAGTAGAACCATCTGCAGCCACCATCCCACAGCACCTATCGGACGCCTATCGGCAACAGTCCTTTATAAGTCCACGCTGTCCCGTTTCCATGGCGACATTCAAAGTTCGCAATCTAAGACTAACAGGTCAACAGGCTGCACTCGCACTCACCTTGAACACACTGGGTATTGATGTGTGTTGTGTGTCCGAAACTAGGATCAATGACCCTAACGGGGTTGCTGAATTACCTGCACCCAGCTTATCCTCTCCTTATTGGTTGCACGCATCGGGAGACTCCGATGCAGCACTCACGGGTCAAGCTGGTATAGGTATCATTCTAAGCTCCAAGGCTGAGCCATCGTTGGTTGATTGGATTCCGGTGAACAACCGTTTATGCACAGCCCGTTTGATGACATCAGCTAAGGTGGATTCACGAAGTATTACAAAACGCTGTTTGTTTGTGATTTCCGTTTATGCTGCCACCAAGTGCAATTCTAATGCTGTCAATGACATTCTATCACGAACTGAACACGCTACTACGCAGTGCTACTAGTTCGGATATTCTAGTACTTGCAGGGGATATGAACGCACAAGTAGGGCGTTTGATCTTTTCAGAAGCTCAGTTGGGTGGTAATTATGGGCTTAACTCCGAACGAACTGACAACGGTGAGTGTCTGCTGTAACTGTTTGCGGAGCACCAGTTGTTTCTTGGTTGCACTGCTTTTAGACACAGTGGGCGCCGAAGTGCCACTAGGCGTCCTCCTGTAGCTGGCCAGCGATGGACCCAAATTGACCACATAGCCATAAGTTACAGGTGGCGTGGTTCCATCCTGGATTGCCGCTCGTGTGTCTACTCTGATCATGCCTTGGTGCGTTGTCGTTTCTCCATGCACTTTACCGGGAGGCGCACCAAACGTCCCCTACGACTGGCAACTGAGAAATTGTCTCAGTCCTCGGTCAGGCAAGCCCATCAAGGCGCACTGCATACCGGACTTCCGCTGTCTTGTCCTAATGAGGCTGAGCTTCAGTGGAATAGGATCTCGGCCGCCATGCACGACGCAGGATCATCTGCTTGTGGCACTATCCATCGTCACCGCACCAGTCACAAGATATCCGTGAGGTCGGGGAACCTGTTGGAATCTAGCAGAAACCTCCCGGCCGGCTCGGAGCACAATGTGACCAGACGTGCTACTAGGCGCGAACTGAAGTGGAGCCTACGTGCTGACAAAGAAGCCTGGTGGACCACTTGGGCTCAAGAAATGGAGGAGGCAGGTGCAGTAGACAATTATCGCAAGCTCTTCCAGCTGATCCGCACCACTGGTCCCAGGAAAACCAGGCGTCAGTGAGACAATTAGAGACAGCGTGAGTGCACTGATACACAATAAGGAGCGCCGTATGGCTCGTTGGGCTGAGCACTTTGAACATCAGTTCAGCTGGCCCCCTGCTCCCGGACCTCTTCCTACTCAGGTGACGCAGGACGAGCCATGGACGCTTAGTTGGAAGGCTCCATCGGAGGTTGAGGACCGAAACGCGATCCCAGCCCTCAATCGTCTTCGTGCCGCTGGTCCGGATTTCCTCCCACATGCACTATTTAAGGATGGAGGTGAGTTCCTCTGCAGAGCACTAACCCCCCTATTCGAACGTATCTGGAAGGAAGAGAGTGTCCTGCCTGATTGGAACGAGTCGATTATAGGGGCAATGTACAAGAAGGGCAGTCGCACAGATAGTTTTAACAGCAGAGGTATTAGTCTAACGTTAGTTGTGACAAAATTATTGGCCTCGATTATCGTTCATCGCCTCACTGTGGAACGTGAATCTCGGATTAGGGATGAGCAAGCCGGTTTTCGCCCAGGACGTGGCTCTATAGACCATATATTCACTTTGCGGCAGGAGCTAGAGCAGCACCACGCATACCGCACACCGACAATGGCTGTGTTCCTTGATTTGAAGAGTGCGTTCGATTCAGTCGATCGATCGATTCTGTTCGAAATACTTGCGCGGAAAGGTGTTCCCACGAAATATGTGAACATTCTTCGTGCTCTGTACTCGAACACTACAGGCCGCGTCCGGTTCTACGGTTTCCTATCGGATAGCTTTTCGACTACAAGTGGCGTTCGTCAGGGTTGTCCGATTTCTCCGTTTTTATTCAATTTCGTCGTGGATTCTATCATGGAGTGTTCCCTGACGGAATTCAACGATGTAGGCGCCGAAGTGCTGCCTGGTGATAAGTTAGTTGACGTGGATTATGCGGACGATATCGTCTTGTTTTTTGACGATTTTGCGGGGGCCCAATCAACCCTGAATAGCCTGTCCAGAGTGGTCCCATTATTTGGTATGCACTTCGCACCTTCAAAGTGGAAAGCGTTGCTGCAGGACCACCAGTCCTTTGATGACCCCTTGACCCTTGCTAACGAGGAACTCGAGGTGGTCAATCAATTCACTTATCTTGGCAGCTGCATCCGCAACGATGGGCGCATAGAAACTGACGTCAGCTCACGCATTACCAAGGCCAGATCTGCGTTCTTGAACTTGCAGCATCTTTGGAGACAGAAGTGAGTTTCTCTTCGTCTGAAAGGCCGTGTATACAAGGTCTCAATGAGGGCCTTTCTGCTCTATGTTAGGTAGTGAGACTTGGCCCCTTCGGTCCGATGATCTGAGGCGCCTTCAAGTCTTTGATCATCGTTGTCTGCGAATCATTGTTGGTGTCGGATGGCACCAGCCTGTCCGCAACAATGATGTGCTTAGACGAGTACTAGGTAGTGATAATCATGCTAGCTCCCTAGAACAACAACTAGCACTGAATAAGTTGCGTTGGCTTGGGCAGGTGCTACGTGTGTCTGGTCACCGCTTACCTAGGAGGGCCTTGTTCATTCTACTAGGTGTAGGGTGGCGCAAGGCTCGAGGTGGACAGAAGTTGAGTTCGCAGCGGGAAATGAAGTTACTGATGACCAAACTGGGTGCCGTGGTAGCAGCTTGCTGAGTTTTGGGGGCAAGGTGATTGCCTGAATCCTGCTCAACCGTCTCGTCAGTCAGGTTGTAGAACCGAACGTGGCGGAAGAGCAATATGGGTTCCGTTTGGGTCGCAGCACTATAGGTTCGTTGTTTGCGGCTCGTCAGTTGCAGAAGTGCAGTGAACGACACCAGCCATTGTACTCGCAGTTTGTTGATTTCACCAAAGCATTTGATACCGTGAACCGTGAGGCATTGTGGCTGGTGTTGGGTAAGTAATTTTGTAATTTTTATTGAATGTTTGCACAGTGGTATGCGAGCGAGAGTGGAGCTGAGTGGAGAGACCTCGGATGACTTTGCAGTTGTCACTGGTGTGAGTAATGGCTGTGCCTTTGCTCCTGCCCTGTTTAATATCTATCTCCATGCAATTATGTTATGTGCTTTTGTTGCCGCTTGTGCTTACGGTGTTCGTGTGGAGCACGGTATTGATGGTGGGTTGCTGAACATCCGTCGTTTCGGTGCGAGAACACTAGTCTGTGAGACAACTATCCGTATGTTGCTGTTTGCTGACGACTGTGCGTTGTTTGCACACAGCGCGGATGAGTTTCAGCACATGACTATTGCTCTGGCTTCGACAGCGGCCAAATTCGGTCTCACCGTCAACACAATCAAAACTGTCTGTTTCTTTCAGCCTTTACCGGAGGTGTAATCCTTAATATTGCCTCGAATCAGTCTTGGTGCTTAAGTATTGGAAACCACCTCCCACTACAGCTACCTTGGGAGTGTGATGTCCACTGAACTGCAACTACACAGTGAGCTGCGTATCTGGGTATCGAAGGCAGCGGCGGCATTCGCGAAGCTAGAGTACCGAGTGTGCAACAACCATCCGCTTATCATTGTCACGAAGCGGATGGTGTACAAATCCATGCTGCTGTCCGTTCCTCTATACGGCAGTGAAACGTGGAGGATGTACCGGCGGGATGTGCGATGTCTTGAGCGGTTTTATCAACATTGTTTGCGACGGCTTTGCGCATCGGGTGGGGCGACAGAGTTGCGGACACGGAAGTGTTGCGCCGTAATGGAACGTAGTCAGTGGACTGGATGCTGTTGTTGAGATACTTGAGGTGACTCGATCCTGTGTAGCGTCTGGATTCGACGCGGCTACTGAAACAACTATCATATGGTCAGCTGAGTATTGGGAAGCGGCATGCGGGTTAACAGAAGCTTCGGTACCAGAATGTGATTAAAGTGAGCCTCTCACGCCCTAATCTTGATAGCAGGTCATGGTATCGAAGGCCGTTGATCGGCGTGCATAGCGCGATCTGATCACGAAAGCAGTTGCCGAGGTTTGGGAGCAAGACTTCATGGATGCAGAGAAGAAGCGACAAGTGCCGATGGGTTGTACTCCATCGACATCTAGCGCATGGTGCTGTAGCAAATGCGGTCGCGAGTGCCTGAGTCAGGCAGGCCTAGTGAGCCATGAGAGAGGCCACTCGGGTCCACCACCGTAGCGACGACTTGTCCTGTAGAGAAGGTAGGTCGGACCGGCGCAGCGTTTGTAGGTACGCTGCATTTGATTTACCAGCCACGTGTTTGCATGCTGTATCTCTTTATTTCACATGGTGGGTTTGATATATTGTCCTAATGCTTTTTTCGCATATTAATGTCTACCTTATCTATCTTCTATAAACGTGCATATGTCACTGAAGCTAAGTGTAGTTAACTTCGATGACATTTTCGCGTTTGTGGCATTTCTTTAAAATATGTTTTCTGACCTCTTGAACTTATCGCTGATTTGTTCGTATCCAATTTAATCTATACGCCTATTTATTGATGAGTTCTGTCACCGATGATGCAACGTGGCTCCAATCCACATGCCTCCCGGTCTCATTCCTTCGGGTTTACACTGGATATGGGGTGTGTGGATGGAGCTGTGGGTGGTGCAGCTCAAGCCACCTATGGTGCCTCTGTAGTCGCAGGCGTCCTTTGGCTGTCCTTAGTGACAGGCAAATGCGAAACCGGACGCCGCCAACCAATATATGTGGTTGGAGCTGTGGGTGGTGCTGCGCAAGCCACCCATGGTCCCTCTGTAGGCGCAGGCGTCCTGTGGCTGGTCGCAGTGACATAAATCCGAAACCTGATGTCACTAGCCATTTTTTCTCAGGTTTCAGAGTTCCGTCTTACTAATCTTGCCTTACCATATTGCTTCACTTTTCGTGATTTTTCCAAAATGCCGAAATCACCTTATGGTTTTTTTTCGAAAACCGTTGTATGCACATCAAATGCCCTTATATGCTTTGATTGTTATGCTAGATTTCATTTATGTGTACTGAATTGCCATCTCATTCCTATCGTCTCATGCGTTCCATTTAACATGATTTCATCCGAATTTTGTTCAACGATTGTCACATTCGAAGGCAGTCAGAGAAGTGTTAAAAGTCTGCCGACGCGGATCTGAACCAAAATGTTTAACTGTGAACAGTACCCAACAGATTATCTCGCAAACTGACCTAGATTCAATCCGAGGTTTAACCCAGCCTTTTTCTCCTTTCCCTGACAATTCGTTACCATCTGATCGTAACTTTTTCACTAGCACGACACCATCTGAGGCTAATGAGCCACAGATTTTTCACTCTGCCATCTTTAAAGACCCAATTAAATATATAAATGAACTTTTCGTTTTTGCATCTTAGAGTGCCCGCCGTGTGTCTGGATTGTGACATGCAATCTCGATTGAGGCTACAGTTTGCTTTGAAGTAATCTTTTATTCTCGAAGATGCACGATTAGTTTGTAACGGCATCATCGGGTAGGTGGATATTTATATATTATGTTGACCAAAGTTGGATCAGTAAATCGAAATTCATCGATGGCAGAATTAATGATAGACTGAAGGAAATGACGCTAGCTGACCTTTAACCAGAACAACTGATCTTGCTATTGCAAGGTGCAAAGGGGGGCCTCTAACTAATAATGCTACTCATTCTGTGGTCCTTGTTTGGGAAAGACGAGCTAAAGGCATGGCTGAATCCTTTGCTCATTTTTCCAATGATTGAATATCTTACCATATTGGTGCCTCATGTACTCGGGTACTCTGTCTGTAGACAATAGACTTGTGAGAAGAACGAGTTATCTATCGGAGTCCTCAGTCTGCAACAGTGACTTTCCAGATCCATGTAATAATATTGAGGCGAGTTACATATCATCTTGTCGCTCTACACACTTCAATTGGATGCACCTTGCTAAATCTTTGTTTGCTTCGCTATCCTTTTTATTTACTTAATTATTTTTTGCTTGGCTTCTCTGTTTCCTTCATTACTTCACAATGAGTCTTTTCTTGATTTCATTTGCTGAACGTCTTGTTGTGTGACTCCGTGACTTCAGTGGTATATTTTTCAGCACAACGTACAAACTGTGTATTGTGGAAACATGACAGACTTGAATCCACTCAGCATCATGTTCTGGGTTGTCCTTTCGTTCAAAATGCAGTGTCTCATCGGCCTAGGCGGATAAAACAAAAAATAATTCGACATGTCATTTACACTGAGATTATTATCTCTGGAGCAACGATATTGGTCACACACATGCGGCGCACGATTTACCGCGACATTTCATGTTTTAAAATTAAAACAGTTTTCAGCTCAAGTCGTCTTCGCATTAAAGAGTGGAAAACCAATTTCGCACTGATTTTTGTTCTGCGACAGTTTGCATCGGAACATAGAAGCCACTGAGCATTCGCAGTAACCCGATTCTTTCATTCCTATTGATGAGATAAACGTATGCGCCAATAAAGCATTTATTCTATTGGAACGTAGCGTCTTGTTGGGAGGGTAGACGTTCGGTTTCCACGATACAGTCGAACTAGTTCATAGCGTCCACCAGTTTTCCTTCGTCGCCCTCCCCAGCAGATCACTGTTCTATCTACCATCACTTAATCGTGAAGTCAGGTCACTCTCCCGCCGCCAGTTGTTGGCCTCCTACTTTGACTAGCTTATATTTTTCTGGCTTCATTGATTCCTTGTTCGGAAGCTTGGCTTTCCTTTTCCCTTCCATCTCCTCCATTGCTTTTAATCTCTTCTTTGGTAACGATTCGAGCTATTTCAACTAGAGCCCCCCTTCTACTTCTACGCTGAACTCCTGGTTATTTAACTGAACTGAATTGGATACAAGTCGGCTTTAAGTTAATGTGTTGACTTACTGCACTTTTATTCATTTTTCGCTTCGAATTTGCGTTCATCTTTCCTCCGGTGTGCTGGTTTTCCGGTTTTCCGAAATCAGATAAATCTTACCTTCGCATTACGCCATTTTGCTGCCTTGTTTCTAAACGCTAACCGACTTCTTTATTGCGTAACAAATTTTTCTTACCACCAAACTGTTTTGCTTGTTGTCTGCACAGACGGATATTACGTTTTCTCAGTTACTCGATACTCCGGGAACATTCCATTTTATTGCACCCAAACGAATTGCAACTTTGCACTTAGAAACATTCCCTTCTCTCTCTCTCCCCACCCTTTTGTGCCCTCTTTCATCCCCCACTTTTCACGCTTCGGTCACACACCTTCACTGCCAGGTCGGCAATCGGATGACATCACTCTGGCAATCGTTGCGATGCTAACCAACTCGCCACCGGGCAACCGTCACGTTTCGAAATTATGCTCCACCTTGTCCACTTCACCAGGCTATTTGGATTTGGCTCGTTTTGGACTGGGGCTGGGTGCCAATTCCAGTTGGACCACGGATCGATGCAGTGTTGGCACACGAAGCAGTCTGACCGGCGGCGGCGGCAGCGGCAGCGGCGGTTGTGGTGCACGCTTGGTTGCCTATAATGCACACTATGATCTGACCAGGTCTTACCCTGCTTTGTTGGTCGTTCCTCAGGTCAGTGAGCGCGAGTGGAATGGGCGCGTTCTCCTACCGGGCAGCAGCATGCTTTGATCCCGCGTCTGTTTTTGCTAATTAATCTTGACGGTAACGAAGACAAATGTACTATCCCCAAGGCTATGGGCGCCTGTCTGCGCCCATACTACGAACTTCTTTTACCCACCTATTTTGTTCACACCGCTGCGCGACTAGCTGTGTAAACTAACCTGTTGGCGCACTCTCTTTTCTAATCCGGTTGCTTTAGCCCTCCTCTGGCAGCTTTCCACATGCAATGATGCTGTTGGTGGATACATTTTCGAATGGAGTCGTGGAAGGGGTGTTCCAAGATTAAGATGGAGTCGACACATGAAGGTCAGACACAAAACATCAGAGACAGAAGAGCTCAGTGGCTCGTAAATCCAACTAAATTCCACAATGAAATGAATGAATAGGCAGCTTAACGCAGCTATTTTAGAGTGTATATATATATATATATATATATATATATATATATATATATATATCAGGTAACGTCTCGGTTTCTTTTCTTGATTAGATCCGGGTGTTTTTACGTGCCACTCGAGCCCCAAGAGAATCTGTCGCTTACATAAATAACTTCACCCCACAGTAGAGTATACAGCCACATTTGCCTACGGTTGAGTAATTAGTTGCTATGCAAGCTACTTCTTGTAAATTTGCTATAACAGTTTGCACACTCTTTCGAAAGCCGAATGTGGAACAGGGACCAGCAGGATTTACTAGATGTGTTATTGATGTGATAGCGTTAAAGATGCCATCAAAGAATGTGTGATTTTATCACCTACTAACGCATATAGCAGACTGCATCTACAATACACACTAACGATAAGTCATCACTGTTTTACGGTACCTATTATTTGTGCATCACTCCACCTGATAACCCCATTGATGGCATTTGCTTCCCTATTCCTGTATCTGTCCATTGTGCTTCTAATTCTTCGTTAAAGTGAGCATGGCTATAATTCCCGTTTTTTCACAGCAGACTTTAACTTAACTGAGCTTATAAAAATCAGTAGACGTAATCGCACCATTTCTCTGTTAACTTTTAAATTGCTTACTCCATCTACCTCATCTTCTTTGTCTCATCTTTATTCTACCGCTAATGTAACTTGCGCTTGAGTACAGTTTCACTCTAGCATGATTAACTACTGACTTGGTGCAATGTAGTATCTTTATTGCACCTGACTAGAACGGATGAACCGCATCTAATCTACCTTTATTGGGCTTACTTAACTCGGTTGTATTTCGCGATGATTTCAGGTGTTGCCCACTACACTGTTATACTTATCATGACCTATACTATTCTTGCTACCTTCTCAAGTAAAGTCCAGTGCGGTGGCATACTGAGATGGCGAGCTACGGCATCTGCCTCTTCGTATTATTATTCAGCCACGATGCACATCATTATGTAAACTTCATGGTATTACTCACCGGTCTATGCTGCCTACATTCTGCTCCTTGAAATCGATTTGTAGATTACATGACCCTAGCTTGACCAGCTGCCCAATGCTAACTAGCAGGACGCTTAGATAGCCGGTGCATCGCAGGATAATTGTTCAGTCCATCCATGAGCTCATTCGTATTTGCCGTGCGCGCGGTGTTTCCGCGCGAATTGTGTGCTCGATGCGGATCAATGCTAGGGTGACAATTATTGAGTACGTTGCCAGTACGATGGATATGCTTAAATCAAGAGGTTACCATCGCTTGCCCGCTTACGGTACGCATAAAGTGTAAAGCTTGACATTTGGAACACAACGCTCAACGATTTTCTCTCGTCTGACCACGTTGGACTATGCATCCGAAGAGTTGCCCTGGAAATTCTGTGGCAAGTGAGCAATCCCGATAATTAACCGACTAGCTATTATCATGATGACAACAGTTCGTGTTCCACTCCACAGGTTAATGATGAGCGTGAGAATGGTTATATTTCTCGTTGTTCATCAGCCATACTGAATTTTCCGGGGCTTATGAAAACGCAACTACTATGCGGATTGTAGGCGGAAGCGCTGAGACGCCTAACAGAAGTGGAAATAGATATGACCAATCTTCTGGATATACTAAGAAAAAGGTTAAGCCCAACGGGAATGGATGGTGCGTCAGTGTCTTGATATACTACATCGGAAAGGAATCGGCGCATAGCGATAATCGTTTTAGGAACACCGAATGACTGCACCCAAGAAGTACGATACAGATCATTACCAAATAGCTTATGGCCACAGCAGAGTACACAGCGGTATGTACAAACGGTTGAATATTTGGATGACAACCATGCTACATCTTGAACATTTGCAAAACGATGCGAACACTGGAAAGCCACATGTTTGACAGTGAGCAGCGGGACTTTGTTGAGGTAGTATTGTGGTAGTTGTGCCAACGAGGCCGTAAGCGACGAATATGTTGTATGCCACTTGTCAATGCCTAAGGTTTCGCAACGATCGTTCTTTGAGAATCTGCACTTACCTCGGGCAGCAGATGACCCGACCGGTCGGCGCACGGTGAGCCTAAAGTGAACACCCCATCGCATTCACACGCTGTGCGATCTCCCCAATCAGCTACGCCGACCGGCCTGTACATATAGACGGCAACACCTAAGTGCACACTAATTTACTGTGCCACTTGTTTATTTATCATTCTACCTAGTAACCGTACTGCTGGCAGTTGCTTCACTATTCCCATATCAGTTTCGCTCAAATATGGATGTCAAAGATTTAAGGCCGTCATTTATGTTCACGTCTAAATGTTAAAGAAAACAACAACAGTTCGTATTGGGTACTTATTCTCATGCCTGCGAAAGTGGTTTTTAGCCTGACCTCTAGACGAAACACACACACACACACACTATACGCGTTAGCTAGAGGCGGGAAACACCTCAGCTACTGCGCCGCAATACTTAAAAGAAAAAAGAGTAGAAAATTCAACAGGTGCAAGCCAGCTGAGCTAACGGTAACAGATGGGCATCGTTCCGGTAAGCTACCTGCCGGCTACTATGCAGCAGGAAAAAATAATGTACTGTGCAAAATTATAAAATGCCAACTAATGAGATGGTGGGTGGAAGAGGAGGCTAAGAGGAATGGGGTGGGACAAAGAAACTCACAGCACGAACGCCACTGAGGTCGGCTCCTAGCCATATCAACAAGTGCATCCAGCCAAACGTGTTCATCGTCTTTCGGACCCTAACCAAGGAGCCGAGACGCTCCAACTGAGGACAGCTTCGAAGTGATGGTCTTCATTCCTCTCGACTAATTCATCGCTTGGTTACCTCTTCTCTCCCAACCACATCCCCGGCGCGCAAACAACGCACGTCGCGTGAGCCGGTGGGCTGGCATGCGTAACACGTGTCCGAGCCATCGGAGCCTGGTGTGTGAAATGACGGTGTTGAGTGGTTCAGTTCCTTTTCCTGTGCCGTAAACCAGGCGTCGACCACGCTCGTTGCTCAAGCGGTGTTGCCACCAGATGTGAGCCAAACTGTGAAGGCACCGATGGTCGAACGTAACTAGCCTCTTTATGTCTGCTTGGTCTAAGGGGCCAGATTTCGCAACCATACAGTAAGATCGAACGTACCGCTGCATTGTACACTCTACCCTTCGAGCTTTTGCTATCCGGTTCGTGATCTCGTCTTCGATCCCACGGCCGCTGATACAACTTCCCAGATAGCGCAATTTCTGAACGACGTCTGGCTGATCCCCACCAAGTGTCAGCGCAGAGGGCGATCCCTGCCAATCTTGGAGGAACGCTTTGCACTTCGATGGTGCAAAGCAAAGGCCGAACTGACTGACAGCCAGTGCTAATCTGTCCAGTGCAGCTTGGCATTTTTGTGAACGGTCACAGATGAGGGCAATGTCGTCTGCATACTCCAAGTCAAGAAGTCGTTCTCCTGGGAGCAGCTCCACACCTTCTAAGTCGTGTCCTGTGAACGCGATTTCCATGACTTCATCAATAGCGAAGTTGAAGAGGAAAGGTGACAACGGGCATCCTTGTCTCACACCGCTGGAGATATTAAAGGGCGGCGACAGCTTGCGGTAAGCCTTCACTCTGTCTGAGCTATGCGCGTATAGTGCTCGGATAATATTTACATATTTCTCAGGTACACCTTTCCTGAGTAGACAGTCCCAAAGTGCACGTCTATCCACCGAATTGAATGCACCTTTGATATCGAGGAACACGACTGCGCTGGGCCGCCATTATATGTGACGGTGCTCCAACAACTGACGCAAGGAGAAGATGTGGTCGATGCAGCCACGACTTCGACGGAACCCGGCTTGCTCTTTACGAATATAGCTTCCACAAGTGACAGTCAGTCTGTGAAGGATGACAGAGGCAAGCAGTTTGGAGGCGATGGAGATCAGACTGATTCCTCTATGGTTGCTGCATTCCGATCGTGAGCTTCCCTTGAAAATTGTGACTATGACAAGGCGGCTCCAGTCGGTTGGAACAGTTTCCTGCTCCCACAGTTTCACTAGTAACTTGTATAAATCATCCACAGGAGTATGTTCCCCGAATTTGAAGAGGGCTGGATGAAGATCCTCTGGTCCCGCGGCTTTATTTAACTTCAACAGTGCGATCTCACGTTCTACTTCTGAGCGAGATAGTGGATCCAAAGGGACATCCCAGGGAGCGAGGCGATCAGTGGCCGGCGAGAAATCTAACAATTCCGACCGATTAAATTGCCTTTCAAAATGCTCAGCCCAACGCTCCAAGCGTTTTGACAAATTGTGGATAGGCTGTCCATTCTCATCACAAATTGTTTCACTAACACCAGGTCTCCTGCTGCCCGTTTCCCGTATCAGACGGAATAACTTTCGATGGTTACCAAGGGCAGCGGCTACTTCCATCTCTGATGCACGATGAGACCACCAGGATTCGCGGTCTCTCTTCAGGCTAGCACGGAGTTTTGCCCGGAGCTCTTTGCGAGTTTCATTGTGTTCGCTTCCAGCCGGAATATGCCGGCGAGCATTTATAAGTTCCAGAGACTGTGAAGAGACACAATGTTTATGTTGGCTATTAGACATACCACATGAGGATTTTCCTGCTGGTAGTAAGGTGTGGTGAATATGAGAGCAGTGAGCTTCAATTTCATCCAGTGAGTGCTTATTCAACTCGCATGACAGCGTACTTTGACAGGCATTCAGAACAGCTGGCTTCGCCAGTTGGCTGGTATCAATGCGCTCACAACGTCGTCGTGGGCGTCCGTCAAAGCGCATCCGCAGGTCAGCACATACAAGTGCATGATCGGTGTCTACACATGTTCTCCAAATTGAGCGACAGTTCTGGACGCAGCCTCTCCATCGGTAACTTATCGCAATGTGATCGATTTGTATCCATAACTGGTTCGAGGCTGGTGGGCGCCAGATCACCCTCCGGCGAGTGCTGTGTCGGAAATTAGTGCTCGCAAGAAATAAGCGAGCATCTTCACACAAATGAAGTAACCGCTCACTGTTATCATTACGGGAGCCTACACCATGTTGGCCGCCTAGATGCAGCTCATCAGTGGCTAATTTTCCAACTTAAGTGTCCAGATCCCCAGCCAGCACATCAGTGTCCGAGCTACTTCTGTGGCTAAGGAATTCGTTCAATTGGCGATAGGAGTCGTCTTTTACCGAATCATCGCTAGAGTTTGTGGGTGCATAGGCAGCGATGATGAATAGACACCTAGTAGTCCCGCGCGACTTCGAAGCTTTGAACGAGCCAGCCAATCGGACCGCACACAACCGGCTACTGATTGGAATCCAGTCAACCGGAGCAGCTTCAGCCCTGGGACTCAGGGCAATACCAACACCGGATTTGCCGGTGCTCGAACTGCATCACCACCGGATAGGCGCCGGCCTAGCAACGTCAACTGCGATTGCTTCTTATACTCTTTGTATGCACATGACCGGTGTGTGTTTGTAACGCGCTGGCGTTTATCTTATGTCCGGTGATTTTTAAGCCGTCCCTTTTTGACATAGTTCATTTGAAGCCTTTATTACATTCCCCATCGTTCATGAAGAGCGATTGACAGTGATTTTCTAAGTTCCTCCCAATCAGCTTAGTACGTTCCATGCTACTTTGTGAGAGTCTGTTTCAGTTGCGAGTCAACAGTTTTCACCATCGCTACAGACATTAAGTCTGCTGCAACTTGTTACTTCCGTCCGGGGAGCATGGTAAATCTGGTGATCAACGAACTCTCACGTTGATTCGCCTTCGCCTTCCACCACTTCGTGAGGTAGCTTGAACAAGTTCTCCTCCTTGAAATGAGGGTACAGATGTCACATTATGTGCTCGCGATCGGTGTATGCTGCTCGTTGGGTAGAATGGACTGCGTTTCCGGATTCATCCTCGGTGTCACTTTATTCCCGAACTAAACTCGCATTCTGATTATCCAACCGGCGGCGGTTTTAAGTCCAAATTGAAGAATGTGATGTTCTAAAGCGCTCCATATCCAGAGAGATAACCAAATGCGCTCATCTTCTAGTGTGTCCCTTTTCCGCTGAACGCAGATGTTACGATTACGTGTTGCGACGAACTCCATTAGCACTGTTAAGATGCATACTATCCATATCATTATATATCACCGTTGCTACATACATCACCTGTTAGCACTGTATGCTTAGTTTGTTCTGTTCCATCTTATGAGACAGCGCACTGAAAGCGTAGGTTAGTCCAGAGTAAATGCAGCCTCCTTACAGCATCAACATTACCACTAAGAAGAGGATAGAGCTGATTACCAGAGAAAAACATTTACCAATGAAACGTAAATCGAAAACAGTGTGCAGTTGTCATTCAAGCAACTAGTCATGCAGCATGGACATGATTCGTCATGTGAATGGGCAGCCATGGCGCGCGGAAGAACAATCAACCGTTCTCGATCGATCATTATGCATTGGACGAGGGGATCCATTTCGAACTACAGAAGTGAATTTGCTACGCAAGTCCTCATGTCTGTTATCAATAAAATCGGTGAAGGAATACCTTAGAATGTTACATAGTTTAACACTATGATTTATATGTTGCATATTCAGAATGTCTCTTAAAGGAAGCGAGGAAAAATAACGAGGGAACTGTTTGACCGATGTAACTATTTATGCTGTCACTAGACATTGGACCGCAAGACGCTGGAGATTTTTCAAGCCTGAAAGCATAAAGTAGACCTGTGATTCGCTTTGCGTTTTATAAAAATGTGTGTACATGGATACTATTTCGGAAAAATGCATTGGGATTCTTGGCGATGAATGAGCCACCTATAGTTCGGTTCCTCATAAAGTGAGGTGTTCATTGAAGTTCCCTAATTATTTGCACGAGGAAAACAGTATATTGCACCAGGAATTTGCGAACCATTGAGATCAATGCACCTTGATGAGGATTAGCACATAGATTCATACAATGTTTGCTGAATCACGAAAAATACTTGAACGGTGGGGATTGCATATCAGTGGGAATCATCGTTAGCATGTTTGCATCTAGAACATGTGGATGGTATGGTAGGCCTTTCGGTACATTACATCCGAGACTCTTTTCATCAATAGCAGTGTCCTCCTTGTTGATTTCCAAATGTCAGGAGATGTACATATACTAATAATAAACTAATAAATGGCAACTGTCGCTTAAATGTATGGCGCTTAACTTCGTTTTTTTCTCCATTTTGCATATGTATCTTGATCTGTTTGTCTGCCCTCTTCACTTTATCGCGGTTATGTTGATAATCCATTTGTATCGTGTGCTAATTTAGCGGTATATCCGTATGGTGTTTTCGACCTATTTCATTGGTTATTTCATTTCATGTGTTTGGCTGCTGCTTGACATCCCCGGTGTGGCTGCGCTTGACGTTTATTACCCTCGCCCAGTTGGTCGTTGCTAAGGGGAACAGGGTGCACGATCCTTGTGGCCGTGCTAGGCTCAAAGAGCGGTTCCATACACAGTGTGGAGTGGACTACGGTCCAGCCACCGCCTTGTGTGCGATTGACTCCCACATACAGCGTGCTTGTGTTTGCCTGTGACGGAATGTGAACCGGCTCTCTTGATGAAATGTGGCTCCCATCCGCATGCCTCCCGGTCTTATTTCTTTGGGTTTACACTGGATATGGGATATGTGGATGGAACTGTGGGTGGTGCAGCGCGTGCCACCTAGGGTCCTTTTGTAGGCACAGGCGTCCTATGGTTGGCCACAGCGACAGGCAAATCCGAAACCGGATGTCGCCAACCATATATATAACACGTGACCAATAAACAATTGGCAAGGTGCCACAAAAGAAAACAGGGAAGAAGGCGCAGTCAGGAAAAGGTTCATGTTGTGTGGACAGAGAACTTCCCGCTTGCCCAGGTCGAGAAGGAAGGTTGACTTAAGGGACTTCACTCCGAGCCTTTGGTCCTAAAGACCAGACCCGTAAGGCAGCGGAGCGATTAACGTGTGCTGTTGGCACGCCCAACTTGCCGTGAATACGAGGACCTTTGACAGCTAGTTGGCTCATTCGCCTTCTTAGTGTTTGTTAGCAGTCCACAGGGGGGATACCATTTGTCAGAGCATTGTTTAATCTTTGAGGGGTCAGTGTACATTTAAACCGACCGGGAATAAGGCGCGTAAGCCACTAATCTGATCCCCAATCGCTTTTTTCCCTTTGGACAGTGGTGTAGCGTAAGAAAGCTGGTGGACTTGAACAGATTAAAACCGGTAGTGAAAATGCGCCCGGCGTTGGGTAGCGGAACTTAGTATTGTGATTTTCCCATCTGAGATATTTAGCCACCTAGAAGAGCGCTTACCAGCGAGCCATATCGAAATCCGTCGTCACTTCTATAAAATAGCTTCCATGCACAAACCGTTCAACCTCGTTAGCTCAGCATCCACCTCTGAGAAGAAATGTCCGACGCTGGTGGTTGTTTCACACTTATGCATCTCTTCCTCTTTTATGTAGCAATGAAGAAAATCAATCTTCTCCTAAACAGGTCTTCCCACGGTTTAATTCAGCTCAATTGCACTCACATACTGCTTGCTTTGGACTGACGAGTTTTCGTCAGTGAAAATTCGGGGGCGTCAGTCGAACTGAATACTCCTCGCGTCATTGTATTTTGAGCAATTTTACTACCCAGTGACGCGACATAGTTGATTTACTATAGACAGTGGTCTGGGTTGCACAGAAAGTACATATTCGTACA
Source organism: Dicrocoelium dendriticum (assembly GCA_944474145.2). Classification (NCBI taxonomy): domain Eukaryota; kingdom Metazoa; phylum Platyhelminthes; class Trematoda; order Plagiorchiida; family Dicrocoeliidae; genus Dicrocoelium; species Dicrocoelium dendriticum. Next base: position 24,977,521 of record OX104064.1, read on the forward strand.
AATATGTCACATCTACTCCTACCTAAAAACTACATATTCATGCGAAAAACAAATACATTTTAGTTGTGAAAATATGACCTAGTCACTCATCAAGTTCGGTCATAGCTGCCACTAAATTGGTCAGAGCATGTGCCTCACTGCTTGTTTTACTGTTATCGCATTCGCTAACAATAGTTCATTCAGGACATTCTAGCTTCGACCGTGACACTGAGGACAAATGATTTTCAAAACGATCTGCTTTGTGTCAGTGCTTATGTAGATGTTTTTGACTATGACAACGGCTTATGCCCGATCCTTTAATTGCATGTACGCATTGATTGCGGGACACCATTGCGTCGACGTCGGCTGATGATTGTTTTGGAACAGATCCCTTTTTCCTATTTCGTGCATTTTTCCTTCACTGTTCCAATGTGCTGTTGAACTGATAGTCATGGCCCGAATCTTAGCCGCCTGCATTTTTCGTGTGCTTTCCAACGTCTCCATCTTCCTCCTGTTAGCTCGGTTCATACCACATGCCATGCCAAAAGTATTTCTTATCTAAACATTTGTCCCTAACTACTCCTCTGTGTCATATCGCCTAGCAGACAATGCTTTCGTATGCTCAGCGTTGTTAACCATAACCTACGCATGATTCATCGCATTGGCGATGCTGACCAGCATGTCAAATTTCCAATTTGACCATAGGGTGACGCACATACAGTTAGAATTCATGCGAAGCAGGTGACACGGAATCCACTACAATCACTCCTCCCAACTTCCGTCACCGTCTAATCTAGTCCATTCAATGCCTTGGGGTAGTCAAGGGTAATTATCGTCATCTAACCGCACCTGATAGTGCGTTCTGGTTATTTAGCACTCGTGTTACGTCTTTTAACGAGAGGCACATACGGTCCACGAGATCGCAATGACCGAGGTTTACCTCAAAGTGAACCGAGGACTCTATAGAGGTTGCGAATCTCAACCCAACCCCACAGCGTGTTCCCTGAATTCTGCTTTGAATTGCGTTCCGCTGTGCCAAGCGTTGCTCGCGGATCTCAGTAGCATAGTGTTCAGGGCGTTAGCCGTGAACTACTAGGCTATGAGTTTCACTCCAGCTCAGGATATCTCCACCTGATGAGTCCAAACCAGGAGGGAACCGCGGTTGTGGTGTGCCAGTGTTGCGAAGAGCAACACCCATCTATTTCCATTCCAAGATCAACTAACCTATTACCAGGCAGGACCTTAACACCTACATGGTGAGATTCCGCCAGGGAACACTGCATGATGGAGTCCACGCCGAATTTGAACAAAAATGGGGAAATCGGACAACCATGCCAAATGCCAAAAGGTCACCGTAGACCCTGACTCGGCCTGTAGTGTTCGAGTATAGAACACGAAAAATGTTCACATACTTCATAGGAACACCTTTTCGCGCAAGTATTTAGACCAGAATGCACCGATTGACTGAATCGAACACACTTGAAATTGACGAACACAGCTATTGTCGGTCTGCCGTACGCGTGGCGCTGCTCTAGCACCTGCAGCAAAGTGAATATGTGGTCTATACATCCACACCCTCGGCGGAAACCTGCTTGTTCTTCCCTATTCCGGGATTCCCCTTCCGCAGTGAGGCGACGAACGAAGATTAAGGGCAGTACTTTTGTCACTACGGGCGTTGGGCTAATATTCCTATGGTTAGCACATTCGATACGACTGCCCTTCTAGTATATCGCTACTATGATCGATTCACTCCAGATATCCGGAACGGTTTTTTTCCTTCCATACATATCCGAACAGTGAGGTCAGTGCTTTACAAAGAACCTCACCTGCATCTTTAAATAGTGCAAGTGGCAGGGAATCCGGGCCAGCGACACGAAAACGATTGAGAGGTGTAATCTCGTTTCTGACCTCGGCCTCCGACAGAAGTCCTTAACTAACCGACCATGGCTCATCCTACATAACCTGGGTAGAAAGAGGTCCGAGAGCAAGAACCCTACTGAACTGTTCTTGCAAGTGTTCCGCCCAACGAGCCATACGACGCTCATTGTGTATCAGAGCACCCGCGCTGTCTCTGCTTGTTTCACTGAGGCCTGGTTTTCTGGGACCAGTGGCACGGATTATCTGAAAAGGCTTGCGATAGTTCCCGTCTCTTCTGTTTTTTAAGCCTGACTTGTCCACCAGGCTTCTTTGTCAGCACGCAGGCTCCGCTTTAATTCGCGACTAATAATCCATCTGGTCACATCGTGCGCAAAGCCAGCCGGGAGGTTTCTTCTGGTTCACCGATCTCTTCGGATATCCAGTGACTGATGGAGGGCCGATTGATAATACCACAAGCAGATGCTCCTGCGTCGACCGATACGAAGCTCAGTGTCATTAGAAGGGGGCGAAAGTTCGGTGCGCAGTGCAGCTTGGTAGGCTTGCCTGATCGAAGGCTGAGATAACTAATCTGTTGCTAGTCGGGGGACATGCTTAGTGCGCCTCCCGGTAAAGTTCATGGAAAAGCGACAGCGTATCAAGGCATGATCAGAGTCCACCCAAGTACTCCAATACGATCGACCATCCAGGATGGAACAACGCCACTTGTAACTTATGGCAATGTAATCCATTTGGGTCCGTCGCTGGCCAGCTACAGGAGGACGGCAAGTGTCACTTCAGCATCCACTGTGTCTAAAAGCAGTGGTATTAAGAAACAACTGGTGCTCCGCCTACAGACGCAAAAGACACCGGACGCTGTTCGTACGGTGGGAGTTAAGCACATATTTCCCACCTACCTGAGCTTCTGGAGAGCCCAAGCGATCTATTGCGCATTCATATCCCCTTTAAGTATTATGATATCTGAACTGGTAACACTGCGTAGCAGAGCGTTCATTGCCTGCTAGAATATCGTTGGCAACATCAGAACTGCAGTCGGGGGAAGCCTAGCGGAAACCACAAACAAACAACGTCTTGTACTACTTTGTGAATCAACCTTGGTCGATGTCGTCAAACGGGCTTCACACAAACGGATGTCCACCGGAATGCAATCAATCAACCATGACTCAGCCTTTGAGCTGAGTACGATATCTACCCCAGCTTGACCAGAGGCTGTCGCATCGTTGTCTCCGGATGCGTGCAACCAATAGCCAGTGGACAAGCCGGATGCATGTCTAACGTGCTGCGAGTGCAGCCTGTTGACCCATTTGTCTTTTAGTGCAAACGTTGAACGCCGCCAAGGAAACGGGACTGTTGCCGATAGGCGTTCATTGGCTGATGCGGGATGGCAGCTGCAGTTGGTTCGACTCCAGTGGCATTACAGCTGCTGTCAATTAAGCTGGGAACTATAGAAGATAAATTAGTACTGGGTTTGGTAGGGGAGTGAGATAGGTAGAAAAAGAAAAAGGGAGTCGCCAGCAGTAGCATGTTTTCGCTTATCCGTCCTACTGTATGCCGATGAGCTACGCGACGGCCGATGCAAGATATAATTAACGTTTGGGGAAATATTCATGGCTGTATATGGGCTGAGATGCTGCCAGGGCGTCCACGCCTAGACAGGAGGGCGATTAGGGTCCTCATCCAGCTTTTGGCTCAAAAGCCTGTCTGCAAGGTAGCGGGGAGGTAGCAGTGATTTAGTTTTACAGAAATGGACGCCATCCCATTTCAAACCCCAAACCTGGAGGAACAGGAGACTGAGTTTGTCTGACCTCTTACCATTGACTAACCTGGTAGGAGTAGCTCTCAAGGTGCCCGGAGGTATCACCCAGTAGAGCTCAATGGGTCAAAGAGGTACGCAAACCGTTGCACCACGTTAAGTTCCAGTCTCTTTGCGACGTTGCGCCGTCAACAGATTCACAGAAAGCATTTGAGGCTTTTAGCAAGCTAGTAAACGGATGTCTTTTTTATATCGTAGCTGTCTCTACTCTTCAGTGGCTAAAGGGAGTCTCATATTCATTTAACTGAATCCTGTGGCCACTTTTTCCTAGCTTTTTAAAGTATCGGTCACAACCTGAACGGCGCCAATCGATAGTTTTATCGTGACCTTACCGTTGCCTACATTTATTTGATTGTTCTCCTGATAGTATACGAGCGCATTCGACATTTATCGAATTCAGGTTATCCCTGTGAAATGTGACTCTCTGTATCATTTTGGACCTTTTGATTCTCGAGGATACTGCACTCTGAGTTTAGCTTGCAATTTCTTTCATATCCTTCGTTTTCAGATGACCAGCCATGCCTGTCTATCAAAAGTGGTCCGTTCCTACAGACATGGCCGTTTCCCCGTGGTCACCTGGCAGCATCCGGTAACCGGTGGCTACCTGCTGCGTGCGAGTGGTTTTCACTCCAATTCCATCGTCGGCGCGCTGAAGCACGTCGGCTCAAGTGGACCTACTGCCAATCCGGGCACCGAAAAAGACGGTAAGTGACACTTGTGCCAGAGACATGCTCCGATCGTGAAATTGAAGTCTGGCTGCAGCACATACACAGTGCTTCTTATTTAACTGTTTGGTTGAAATCATCACACATGGTTCTACTCTCAACTTCGAGGTTAAACGAAACAGTGTCTGACCAACGAGGTAGAGTTGATTACAACAGCATTCACGGTTACCCTCGCAGATATATAGAGAGCCAACAGCGATGTCCGAGTGATTTGTTGCATACGGCATCAAAGAAAAAGGTATATATCGAGTTGCCTTTCAAGGTTGCATTTACCTTTTTGAAAACCACGAAGCGTTCAGTCTTTGCTATGCAGCGAAGTTAAAACGCTGCCAAATTGTGATCATTAATCGAGCTCGTAACTTCCTGTTTTCTCCAACGAAGGGACCTCAACCAATCGGCGCTAACTAACGTTACATATACCAATTCGTGTGTAACTGTGGAGCCAGTTATATAAGCAGAACTGATCGGTTTTTGACTTCCCACATAAAAGGGCACGTACCAAGGTGGGTTCAACGTGAAATTGAACAGCATCCCTTCCCCACAGAAGTTCGGTGCTCGTGCCGGCCGCCAGCTTCTTCACTAGGTAAACACCTACAGGTCACGCGTCACCGGATAGAGCTTGGATCAACGTTGACACTTGTGTTGCTTCACTCTGATCCCCGCTTCCTCCGTTCCGCCAAGGCCGTCGCGATAAGCCAGATGTAGCCGGCCCTGTGTGTTCAAACGCAATCATTTTTCAACTTAAGGCTGCCATGGACATAGAGTGGAACTTCCGTCATCCATTTTTCGCTTCATGCTTATTTGGTCACACTCATAGTTAAGTTTATAGTTCCATCCCGGTTATTGCTAATTGTGTTGAGAAAACAATACGAAATGCATGCATCTTATAGCTTTTGTCTTCCCACCGTGCTATCCAAACTTATAAAGGGAACTAGCTGCTTTAAATAGAAATATTTATGGTACAGGTTGGGCGTTGTTGCGGTGTTCGCCAAGCTGGGAAATTTGCTCGCAGACGTTTCGCTACCAGTCAAAGTGACGTCATCAGTGCGTTGGAGTTAGTGGTTTTGTAGCAGAAGCTGGTGGAAGTCAAAGCCGAGTATGAAACTCTCAACCTCCTCTTGTGTGGAAGTTCCGCTGGACGCCCAATCCTTCCTATGCTCGGGAGCGACTTTTATACAAGTGCTTCTCGATAGCATGGTACAGAGTTCTGCATGCTCCAGCGTGACTTACGCAATGTGGCGTACTGTTGCAAGGCTGGGTTAACACATCGCTAGTTCTCGTCGTTACTTTACGGCCTCCCGAAGTAATCGGTCTGCTCAGTTATTTGGATGTTTTATCATCCTCGTTGGCACTTCATTAATTTGCTTAATATACGAACCAGCACAGGTCGTGTGGCTTCTTAAGTCCCATTTATCTACAGAAACGGTGGCGTATCGGTATGTCGTTCACTGCGAACTGAAGATATCAAATGTTTATCTCTGGATACTTATACTTATCTGATATTACTCATATCTGGCAGGAACATCGATTTAGCGATACTGGCGTCTGCAAATCGTTGTCTTCGAGAGTAACCCTCCGTCGACACATTTGGTTATCCACTAAACTTGAACTTCTTACTTTTGTTAGATCACATCCGACGTATGCCCATTGTCCACTATGCATCAGTTACCGTTGCCGAACACATTTCGGGTTAACTACAGGGCGGCAAACCGACGACATGACGTAATGTCAGGATGAAATTGAGTGAGAGAATCGATCCGGCTGATACATACCTTCTTGGTTGGGGGTTCAGGACTGGTCCAACCTGGTCAGACGTGGCGTATCCGCAGATTGAGTGGTGCTCCTACCATTCATTTTTCTGCATTTGGTCATAAATTTTACACTTCTATTGTTTTTTCTTTTTCTCAGTCTCCCTTTCCTTATGTCCTCTCTCGCGCTTTATATCATTTTCTTCACACTTCCAAATGAGAATATCAGATGACGAAGCGTGTGGGATGACACTGTCATTTCGTGCATACTCGTCAGTCACCTACATGCAACCAACAAGGGATGCAAAGCAATCTCACATGAACTCATTTAATAATCATTTATTGTCCAATCGGTTCGTTGCACACTACCACAGTTGACTTAGTGTCACTGTCGGATGTTTTTGGACAGATTGGTGATTGTTGTTGATAGTGTGAGGCCTTTTCTGCGCATGAGGACTGTGAATGACTCATCTGAGTTTATCTGGCGACCGGTACTCATCGAATGCCTCATAATTGCGTAGGCAACTTTGCTTCTCAATCCACCAGATGCAGCCGTCGCATGTCCCATCCGTTTGCTGAGCCTTTTTGAAATTGTTCACTGAGGCAAACACCTAGATTTAAATCAGTGCGTCTAACATAGCTGTCTCATCTACATTCGTCTTCCGGTATTATTTGGAATTACGAAAAGAAATTCACGTTTCAAACTTCTTCAAGATTGTTACTTATTAATATCATGCAGACGCGAGTCATGGTAATTGGTTCAATCGCGGTCAGTCGTTATCTAGGTGAGTCAGCACATTGTCGGTGTTCTCCATGTGCGTTCACGAACAAACATACAGCAAATGAAAACGAACGATCTCCCGTACAAGTACATTTCAAAAATGTCGATGTTGCTTCTTATGTGTTGCCTCAACCGCAGCAACGACTCTTTCATCCGATGTGCCGATCTTCAATCGTTACCCACCTCCAGTACCGTTCATTTCAACAGTGATGGTCCGGACATCGAAATGCGAGGAATCCGGTTACCGTGGCTCGCGACACTAGGATAACGGTAAATAACAATCGTAAAAACATGTAAGGTAGAAGACAAACACAACAACAAATGCTTAACCAAGTAGGTCACATCAATCGGGATGTACCGCCATTAACAGCCAAATGCAGAGAACCGAATGGAGGAGCACCACTCATCGTGATTTTATCATGTCCGGTAGGATTTCAAACCACACCGGCCAGGTTTTGGTCAATTTCTTCACGCCTATGCGCCACACCATTGACTGGCAAACTTACAATTGTGCTAAAATGGTTGCAGCGACATGATATAAAGCAGCACACCGAGGAAAGCGACTAACAGGTATATAGAGGACGTAATACATCCAAGCGTAGTAGATATATTATACTAGACACTCGGATGCAATATCGGAAGGCTTATTTTGACTTAACTGCTAGTTTCTGATCGATAATCGGTTTTCATCCAATTTGTCGACTTTGAGTTGAGCCAAATATAGTTATGTCAAGCTGGTACCGGCACGCAGTGACTCAAAACCGTGTGCTGTTTGGAAAGTAAACGCATTGACTCACGCTTCTGTTTTTCTCAACTCAAACAGGCAGTGGCGAGTCAAGTGAACAAGCTTCAGCCCACAATCCTACCAAGGAGCACGCACGTTACCTTATCGCCTTGGTCGATATGGCCTTCGGGGCTATGGTTTCCAACGGTACCGCTTTGAATCGATCGAATTCCTCATTCTTACGGCACCCCGGCGGTTCACCACTCGTGAACTCGACTACCTTCGCGCCACGTGCGGTTGGGGATGCTGTTCCGCGTGACAAACGCCCTCTGTCCTCGATTATGGGCTCACAAGCCAGTGGGGGGAAGACCCATTGTAAGTGTCTGATATGATTACGCACAATCGCCTTTTACTCTATTGGCACTGCATCTCTATTGATCTGTGTTCATGATAAAAGCAATATCGTACATGCTGCTATTGTTTTTCTCCGTATCTTTGCTGCTGAGTAAAAATGACTAGGCTGCTCGCATTTTATAATTCATCCATTATTTTGCTTTTCTCCTACCGGTAGCGCTCATGGTTAGTATCGCCTGCTATTAGATAAGACTGGACTCAGTGCGTATTTTACATTTTATGGATACTGAATTGTCAGCTTTTGCTCTTCGTTGCTTCCGCGCGCGTATCGCACCGAGTACATCCCCAGTACCAAACTCATATTAATCCGGAGACCTTATCTCATTTATCTCCACATTTTCGAGCGAAAATGCCATCATGTGGACCACTAGTTGTCACTCCATCGCTGCTTTCGCCGATACTTTGCGACTTCCTTTATACTTTCTTGACTGCTAGTCCACCTAACTATGCGGATCCATTTGGTCACCAGTTCGTTTGTCATCTTCGATCACCTTTATCTGCGCATCCCGTACGGCAGGCAAACTAATCGTGGAGTCCACTTCGGAAAGCTCCCAGCTTCGAAAACTTCTCCAACTTGAGCTTTCCTTCGACGTCAATCGCCGTGCAACCTAGCTGGTGTTTCACAATCCAAGCAACTTACCGGTACTTCAAATCCCATTAGTTGATTCCCAACTGCTCTGTAGCCTAATGCTCAAGACGCTAGCCGTCAATCGACGAGTTCCACTTTCCACTCCTAGCTCTATGTCTATTTGGAGAGTTCGGCTAATAGCGACCCTGGTCATGGAATGGTGATTCAAGCGACAGCATCCTAGCGATCTCTAACTTTGATACTCTTTCGTTGTTTAGAATCTTAAATCGTGAGATCCATTTTCCCATTCCTAATCGTACGATGCGCCAATCCGAATATTATCACTGGCCAAGATCTCTGAGTTGTTTCTCTGGATACGTAGTATGCTGCTGCATCTTTGAGTCTCTACGTCCCCTGTACGGCGTATACACTAGATCCTTGATGCCGTATCGATTAACGACGAACTGTGTGACTGCGGTTCAGTGCGCCACTACTGCCCATGCCTCAGTATAACCCTCTATGCATCTTCGACGACTAACCTTCCGTACTTTTTCAGTGGACTTGAGCCAGACGGACGCAAGACATACGTCTTGTCCTTTCTGCCACTGACTGCGCATTTTATATGTTTAAATAGCGATAGGATTGTGTTCCGTAAAATTTGTATCGGCTTCCTTGACTCATCATTATGTGTTATGTCCGCAGTTGATGTGGTGTACAGCCGTCAGAACAAGGACCTTGCCGCACCGGGCAGTGTATGGACCGAACGTCAACTCGCACGAGTCAGTCAAAACAGCTGACCACATGCGGTAGAGGAGCGTGTCAGACAGGCCGCGTCACATGGTCGGAGCAGTGAGTGAGAATGAAGGTCATGACCACAGCCGTGCAACATGGTGCCGTTATGCACCGGATCGCCGCGCCCAACATCCTGCTTCTTCCCTTGTGAGCACGTCACCTAAGGCGATTCAAAGCTTGCTCAGATGGACTACACCCGGATCTGTTCAACTACAGCGGAGAGACAACTATCGACCAATTAACAGTTGTGTTCGGCACGATTTGGTATCTTCTTGGAGTGATTCGAGAAGTGTGCCGTCACAGAGGAATCAGTCCAACGTCTGTCAACTCCAAGTTGTTAGCATCCATCCTCTTCCGCAAACTAATCCCTTAGTCGGGAATGTGTAAACCGCATGTTTATCCTCTGCCAACCCTTCGAGTAGCGTTACCTTCCCGCCAGTCTACCATGGTCGCATCTTTGAGCATCCACGCGCCGTTCGACTCAATCGATCGGTCTACTTTGTGGCGTTGCCTACAAGAGAATGGGGCACTAAAAGTATAGCGCCATCCTTCGAGCATTACACTTCAGTGTCCCCGACAGAGTGATAGCTTAAGGCGAGCACTTTTCACCTTTCGCCATTACTGGCGGTGCGTGACAGTGATGTCCCACTGTCCTGTCCTAATGAGCTCCATGGAAGGTTTTCAGGGTTTTCGCGTAAACCTATTTCCCAGAAGCAATTCGACTGACTTATATTATGCTGATGGTATCCCCTTGCACAGGAACAGAGTATTCATCTCCCTCCAACCAGTTTGACAGTTGAAGTAACTAACTATGGCGTGACCTTTGCCCCCTCAAAATGCAGTCTTGCTTCAGAATTGGCATCCGCATGCTCCAGTGCTCATACTTGAAATTACGAAGCTTGGATAAAAGGACAGCCTCGCCTACCTCGGGAGCTGCGTTTTGGTTGATGTCACCATTGTTAGGAAGACTTCTCTTTGTATTTCCAACGCTGGATCAGCCCTTTCCAATCTGAGGCAGCTGTGATGTCGTCGTGCCGTTTCACTTTCGGCAAAGGGTAGTATTTGCAATGCGTGTGTTTGCGCGGTGATGCTGTACGGAAGTAAGTCCTGACCGATCCACTCAAATGCGTCGGATTTTGACATTCGACTACGAGTGTATGCAGAGACTAACCCGTGTTTGGTGGGAACACCATGTTTGGAGCGACGATGTTAGAACTCGCGTCTTAGGTAATACGGATCTTCATCTCAACAGGCTAGCACCGTTGTGCCAGGTGACATGACTTGGTCACTACCTGCACATGCCCTGCGACTGACTACCACGACACGTTTTATTCCATTGCACAGGACCGAACTGGCAGAAATCGCGCAGTGGTCAGCCTATTACATTGCGGCACAATGTCAAAGCATTGACTTCCGGTGTAGCTATCTTCGGTCTCGTGCATCTTTCGGGCTGGGGATTCAAGGACGATTAGCATTGTTGATAGGAAATCCTTGATGATATGGCGCGCAATTGGGCTCAATAGAAGATCTGTGTGAACTAATTTATTGATATACTCAGTCAACACCGCAATCATTGAAGTGATAAAAAGAAAGCAGTATGTGGAAACACAAAAAACGACTTTCACTCGTTTCCAGGTTTGTGCTTTTTTCCCATTATATTTCTATATATATCACAAAAGATAGTAAGTGAAACTGGGTTGTTTGTGTTGATGTTCATCACATCTATACTCAATAAGATAGCCATCATATGCTCGGAAAAGCACTGTACTTCTGTTTTATCTTTTCGGGAATCGTCAGTGGTGCGCATTCCATCTGGCACCTGTGAGGCTAAAACCTGCGACCCGGTTTTTGTCAGTCTGTGGTGAAGATCACTGGTAACTTAGTCTCATCCGCCGTCACCATCCCCTGTAGTCCAGTGGACTTCACCACGGACTTGTAAAGTGGGGTTGCGGCTTCGAGCCCCTCTGGGACCACATTGAATCCGCATTGCTGACGATTCCCCAAAGTATGAAACAGCTGTACAGTGCTTTTTCGGGCGTGTGATGGCTGTCTGACTGGGTCTATATGTGATGAACAACTCTGTTCAGGAAACAGGTATCACTGCTATGCCCAGATTGCAAGAAACTATCATCGGCTAATTTTCTGCACGCTCGACAGTAATCTAATTGTGTTATATTCATTGTCATACTAATAATTCCTCTCCAGTACTGCCTACTGTTTAATCACATCGATTCTTTTCTCCAATTCTTTCAACGATCAGTTGTTCCGTGCCAATGCCCTCACTCGTTCAACTCGCGCTCCGTAGACAGCCGGCTCAGCACGCATCCCGAGATTTTGCTTACTACTAAACAAGCCACTGGGTTATACTCTGGTTCTACCACTGGCTCGCAGACTCTGCTAACTGCGGGTCTATATCGTCGAGGTACCTCGTCACACTGTCACAAATCGGGTAAAAACGCGTGTCCCGCTGATTTTGTGCGCCGCCATAACTCAAACAGCGACTCAAATTACTGCTCTCTCTAACTCATTGGCCTTGTTCCCGTAGGCAGAGTGTTTAGTGATGTCCCATTTGTGCTCGAAGACACGTGTATTACTTTTCACCCACATACAATGCAGCTTCTGTGGACGAACCCTTTTGTGGTTGAAATCACTTGCAGCGAATACCGATTCTCCCTAAACTACACCGTACGTTGCTTTACTTGTGTGCATTTTGTGGCCACAACGCTGTGGAGAACGTTGTTGCTGAATCTTGCCATTGCTTACTTTGAAATGCGCCCGTGTGCAGTGATAGTATCCCATTTTTGACATCTTCCTTCATTTGCATCCACAACTTCTCCACAAACTCAGAGGAATTCAGGTAAGCGATTTCAGTACATGTTCCGCATCATAAAATGTTAGGGCACTATTACTGAACTAAGTTGCGACGCAACGGTTCGCTGTAATACTATAACAATTCAGGCAGTCGGTTTTCTCACCTCCAAAGTTAGGTCTCGGTAAGCACGGGTGGCTTTACGAAGTTATACTTGTATGTGCAAACAGTGAAACATCGACCCATCGGTTCAGAATGGAGTGTGTACCGCGACAATGCAACCCACACTAATGTGCATTTTCTAAACATGTCCATAATAATGAGTCTCCAGTCAGATTAATGAATAGATGGATACGAGGAACGAATCCGTCAACCAACGGAGGACGATTCCGGACGCAGTGGGCGTAGCCTCTCATCTACACGCCTTTACTGATTAACCGAAATTTGTTTGCATTACAATGCTTTCTTCGTCGTTTATTTAACTGGACCAATGGGAAAACCTCATCGGCTCAAAAACGTCGCTATTTATGGAATTTCAGGAACAATAATCATCGAGTGGTTCTATGGTTCAAGTGTGTCGTAATTTTCCGGGATTTGACTCTATTGAAGAAACGTTTGTCCCTTTTACAACCACCATTGCGCCTGGATGCGTTGAGATGGTGATCGTTTCTGATCACTAACACTCCAGCTGTTGTCAACGATGTAGCAGAATCGTCCTTCAGGTCGAGTACCATTTCACACTGGTTCCTTCTGTACTCCCACTCCCTGTCGATAGGCAAAACAAGTCCTTACTCTTCATTTCTTTGGAGAGGGCATGTGCTTTGTCCATGGTGCACACATATATGCTAGTAGATTCATAGTGCATGTTTGTCTGTTGAGGATGGTCGTATTTTTGTTTATGGTGGAAACGAGTCGATGACTGGAGCTGTGTACGACGTCGACTGTTCCGTAAGCAACTGTAGACGATATCACTTCGAAAATGAGATCCAGTTACTTTGCCGGTCCTTCTGCATACATCACGACATAGCATTTTGATCTTGGCATGCGCCTTGCGAGGTACTGCCGCAGGCTCTGGCTGAAACTATGTCATGTCCGTGTTGATGGGACTTAGGTCCGTCAAAGCAGAGAAGTGAGGATACTGGACAGTGGATTGGCCAATCGTCAAGCAAGGTAGCTGATATTACAGAGTAAGTATGTCAGAAAGGCCACTTTGATAGGATTGTGCAAACAAGCGACCAGCGTGCCGCAAGGGAACGGAGCAGTTCATTGGACGCCTGCGCATATTTCGTCTACGCGCTGACTGGTTGGCTGGAGTGTCTGTTTCACTGATTCCAAAAGAGGATCTCAGGAGTGCAGCAGCGTCGTTAGTTATGAAAATAACTTAGTTATTTATATCGAGGTTCCTACATGCTTGTCAGGCTGTCATTTTTGCTGAGCGTGCTTTGCCGTCTGTCCGTGAAGGATCGAGTGCTGCGACATAGTGTAAGAGAAAACAAGACAAAATCACCCAATGGTGCTCAGTTGCTAATTGGACAGCAACCACCTGCCCCACTGAACATGGAAGAACAGAATTTGGCCAATAATTGGGGAATCTAAAAAAGCAAGTTGGTCAATTTCTGTGTACTGGTGCGGCCGAATGAGCAACCAATGGCGCATCGATTGGCGATGTTTAGACATACGATCGGATTGGAAACGATGCAGTACGAAAACCCAGCTGATCTGGAAACTGTTGTCCGAAAATTCGGTGATTTCTGCGAAGGTCAGACTAACAAGACGTATCAGCGGTATCGCTATTTTACCCGAAACCGGCGCCCAAACGAAACTATCGAGAACTATGTTACGGAGCTGAAGAGGCTGGCTCGTTCCAGTAACTTTTGCAATTGTATGGATGACAGTTTCATCCGAGATAGAATCGTGCTGGGGATCAATGATGAAAACATCACCAAGCGGCTTTTGTGGCAACGGCAATTATCGTTCAGACAATGTCTTGATATATGCCACAGTGAATCATCAGCTGCATACCACATCCAGCAAATGTGTTTGCCTGTCTGAACCAGAGCTATGTACCGTATCCAGTTTACCTGACAAAATTGCGAAGCCTGTTATCAAGACACACGAAACGACAGACTGGGTTAGCCAAGTCGTTATGGTTACGAAAAAGAACGGTGATTTGCGTCTGTGCATAGATCCTAAGCCATTGAATGAAGCTTTGCGTAGAGAGCACTATACACCGCCAACGTTAGAAGATGTCCTGCCGCGTTTAGCTAAGGCGAAGTACTTCACCAAGCTTGATCTCTCATCGGCGTTCTGGGACGTGGTCCTAGGTGAGGAATCCAGTTTCCTGACAACGTTTGCCACACCCTCCGCGCGTTTCGGCTGGATAAATTTACCGTTTTGTTTGAAGGTTTCGAGCAAAATTTTTCAAAAGCGGTTACTGTAAGCTGTAGACGACCTAGTCGGTGTACCATGTGTAGCAGACGATGCACTGATTTACGCCTCAACCGAACAGGAACATGACGCCAATCTGCACCACTTTTTGCAGCGATGCGTTCAAAAGAACATAAAGCTCAAACTCGAGGAATTTGAGCTCCGGAAACCGGAATTGATTTTTAGCGGGATGGTTCTGACATCCGAGGGAATAAAGATCGATCCCGGAAAAATCAAGGCAGAGCAGGCGATGTCACGACCTAAGGACGTTGAGGCTGTCAGTTGTTTAAATGGCATGGTTAATTATTTGAGCCGGTTCTTTCCCAGACTTGCTGAAATCATGACGCAATTGAACACTAACAGGAAGAACTCGAGGCAGTCAATCGCGTACAGTATATGGCGGTAACGACAGATCGCCTGAAAGAGATAAAGCGTCATACGGAGGCAGACGCGACGTTCGTGGCGTTGAGCGACATCATTATGAGTGGATGGACAGATACAAAGCATGAATTTCCGAAAGAATTAACGCGGTTCTTCAACTTTCGGGAGGAATTGTCGGTGTATAACGGTTTAATAACTGAATAAACGTTTTTTGTTCCTCGACAGTGCGAGGCACAGACCAATTGAGTGGTCTGATCAACTTGTGCAACCTGATCGCATATATAGTTAATTTTACGTGTTTCGTACAGTGGTTCCCATATGGGTTTTTTGAAGTGATTAGCAGTTTGAAAGTATTAGAGAGATTAAAAAACTGGGAACAATAAGAAATGTGGATTTCACGGAAAGTTCAAGTAAAGTAATACGACCATCCATGGAAGTGTCCCTAGGGGACCTGCTTACATGCAGGTTATTCCCTCGATGGGTTTCACCCGCACTTCCATGCGGGTGTCAACTACAGTATTAGTAGAGCACGCGAACTGATGTTCTGGCCCGGGATGAGAAGTCAAATCCGAGACCTTGTATCAGGCTGTTCAGCCTGCCGGTCCCATGACGGTCGCCAAGCCAGGGAACCAATGATGTTGCGTGAGATCCCAGATCGACCATGACAGAAAGTAGTGGTGGACTTGTTCTGTGACAACGGGAAAGACAATTAAATACTATGGACGGTTATATTGACTGTTTTGAGATCGATCCACTCACCGCTACCACCACGGAAGTAGTCATCAACAAGCTTAGATGTCAGTTCGCCAGACACGGAATACCGGTGGAACTGATCTCCGAAATTGGCCCGCAATTTACAAGTGCTGGGTTCCAGACGTTCGCGAACAAGTGGGAATTTTCGCATCGATAAACGAGCCCATATGACAATCAGTCTAACAGAAAAGCGGAAGCAGCGGTCAAACAGGCCAAATGGCTGTTGTCGAAAGCCAGATCCACTAATATTGTTGGAGCTTTGCAATACGCCGTTACCGAACTTCGGATCTCAGTCCAGTGCAACATTTGCACAGCAGCAGGACAAGAACCCTAATGCCTGTGCTTGTTGAACACTTACACCCTGTCTCGCCATCGCATGAGCAACTGCAAAGGGGCCTAAGGAAACGGATGACAGATCTGAAACGGTATCACGACCGCCTGACCCGGGCGGTACCGCAGCTATTAGTAAACGATGAAATGTGGATCCAACCAATACCGGATGTCAGCGAACAATGGAGGAAAGGTGTGGTGACCAGAAAAGTTTGAGTAAGATCTGAGACTGTATTTAAGAGCAAGTAGAAAGGTTTCTGTACAACTCTATCGAATTATGAATAATCAAAAACATTTAATTGTGAATCGTTAGCGGTAGTGTTTGGTCAGTTTATCGTTTACTCCTGTTGGGTTAGGAATTCGTATTAGTGTCATTATTTCCGGGTATACGATGTCTTTTTTACATTGTACGCGCTCCGTTTCACAAAAGCACAGGTTTCCGAAATACTCGTCGATACGTGTTTTAAAACACTTCACAGAATCGGCCTTTATTTGTCCTTCTGGCAGTGTATTCCATAAGTTTACGATTCTTCGTTCTATACAAAGCTGAGGTGATACCTTGTTCATGCGGTGGACCCTGAGTTTGTAACGGTGTCTTCGGGTGTTACAGGGTTCCCGCAGGTTAAATATTGGCCGCAGTATGGGGAAGTGATTCAAGTCTAGTACTCGATGGGTCATAATAAGGTCAATTCTTACTCGGCGGTAGGAAAGTGTGTAGAGTCCAAGTCTTTCACAACGTTTTTCATACAGAAGCTTTCGTAGACTGGGTATCATTCTTGTTGCGATGCACTGTATTTTATCTAGCTTTTCAGTTTCCCACTGGGTTATCGGATGGTAAGCTGGGGCGCCGTATTCAAGAATTGGTCTAATGAGCGAGGTGAATAGATGAGGGACGATTTCTTCGGACCATGTGGTGAAACTGCGTTTTAATGCCCAGAACATACGAAGTCCTGCACGGTACAATTTCTCTGTATTTTCTAGTTATATCATGTCGTGAGAGAACTCCTAAATCTCTGACATGTGTTAGGGTAGAGCAACTGGCCATCCAAAGTGTATGATCGAGTGGCTGGACGTCTGGTGATACTGATGAACTCCGACTTGCTTGCGTTAAGAGGGAGTTGAATTTTAGTGGACCACGTTGACAGTCGCTCTAAGTCATGCTGGAGACGAGCGCAGTCGTCCTGGTTCTCAGTGATCCTCCAGATTTTCAAATCATCTGCAAACAGGGCACATGGGCACTGAAGCTGCTGCGGGAGATATTTGGTATGAATAATACTACTGGCCCAAGTACAGTTTCTTGAGGCACGCCACTGGTTGCTGCGACCCAGTCTGTCAGGTAGTCATTGACCTGCACTCTAAACTTTCGTCCCATAATAAACTCGTGTAACCACTGTAGTAGCATGCCACCGATTCCGTAGGTCCTCAGTTTACGAAGGAGTACCTCGTGGTTCACTCTGTCAAACGCCTTACTAAAGTCGATGTACACCACGTCAACATCCTTCCGTTCATTGAGAGCTCGTACCCAATGGTGGTTTGCGTGCCTTAAGTTGGTGATGCTGGATTCTCCTTTTCGTAAAGCCGTGTTGCGCTGGCGTCAATCCGAAGGACCATAGCAGACACCTTTTCACAACCTCGAGAACTCTGGATAATATCTAAGTTAAGCAGATCTGCCTATAGTTCTCTGCTTTACTCGGATCACCACCGTTGGGAAGTGGTCTCACTATCGAGTATTTCCAGTCGTTGGGTATAGATCCTTCAGAGAGTGAATTATTGAATACGTTTGTCACGGCTGGCGTGATGACATTCGTTAGGGACTTGAGTATTGATGGGTAAAGTCCGTCTGGTCCGGGGGGCTTTGCACTATCGAGGTTGACGAGTAACTGATACACTTCGACTGCATCACATTGTAGGCTGTCGAGCAAGACTGGCGCAACCTGTGCCGGTGCTGGAACAGCCGCCGGTTTACTGAAAAACAACGTGTGTGTAGGAAGAAACTAGTCAAGGCGTCTGCGCGCTCCGCGCTTGAAATGAGCTTCTGTCCGTCCAAGTTCTCTAAGACCGGCAGGGCACCGCAAGTTTCAGTTGACGTTTTAATTAAGCAGATATTCTTTTTGGGTGCAGTTGTGGCCGAGGATGCTAGCTCCTCTTCGAACTGCCGGCGTTTCTTGATCTTTGCGGCGTTACATAAGTTACGCTGTTTCTTATACACCCTGTAATCTTCATCACAACCCGATCTGATGCATCTATCCCAAAGTTTGCGACGCCGTCGCGCTAACTGTCTATATTCCGTATCAAACCAATGCGGCTTGACAGGCCTAACTTTTGTATACTTTAGGGGAACGAACCGAATACACAGCGAGTTAAGTTTCCCCCATTAATGACCAACAGGCCTCAAGCGGCGCATCCTGTGGTAGTGTCCAATCAGTATCTGACTTGCGGCTTGGACGAGCCTGTTGAAGTCTGTCTTCCAATAGTTGAATGTCGGCTTTCGTTGGTTGTAATACGGTAACGGCAGTTCTACGCTTGCCGCAATGGAGCAGTGGTCACTGTTCGAGGACTCTGATCTCTTTCAGCTTTCGCTCGCAAACATGAGGTCCAGACAAGATGCCTATTGCGGAGTTGAATGCATCGGTTGAAAGACATGTTGCGTTGCCCCGATTTCAATAATCATTTTAGCGAATTGAGCCTCAACGTTGCCATGACCGGGAAGAAGCCGAACGTCTGACCAGAATATCTTAGGTAAATTTAGATCCGCTATCAGTAAGAACTGAGGGCAACTCATATGCTTCTGTATATGTAGTAGCCAATCGCAACAACGGTTTAATGGGCTACGGTAGATAACACCCAATATTAGTTCTGCGTGTCTGAGGCGGATTGTGCACCACAATTGCTCGCATAAGTTGTCCTCACTCCGATAGGTGCTGGTAACCTTGCCAGGTAGTGACGATTTTATGTACAACAGAACACCACCGTGAGCCTTTGATTTTCGGTCGCATCGGAAACAAGATTATCCTGACAACGCGACTTCTTGGGGTATGAGGTCGGGGTTCAACGAAGTCTGCAAGTCCTAAAACGTCCGGTCGCTCCGAGACAGCGAAGCGGCACAGTTCGTCACGTTTGTTCATTAGGCTGCACACGTTGGCAAATGCCACACGGAGGTCCTGGGAGGTACCGCGGGACGTGCCTGGAGGTTGAGCAACCGGTTGATACGGGTTTGTACACCCTTCTTGATCACGCGAAAATGTACAATTTGTAAGTCAGTCTCACCTTCTTCTGTACGGCGTTTGAGCTCAATGACCGCAGTCTTCAAACGATCCGTGTCTTCGAGTTCCAAGTCTCGGCGGATGTGAACTTTTATGCCTTTCAGCCTTGACAGACGAGACAGTATGAGCTGCGGCATTTTGTGATTTGCAGAAGGGAGGTCGACACGACTGGTTAGTTTTCTGGCGAAGTCGGATTACTCGTTTAATCATCACAATGTCTTCACCTACATCCAAGAGTCTATCGATGAGCCCCTGGATGGACTCAACATCGTGATCATAACGTATCTAAGGGTTTTCATCTTTTGACTGGTAAGTGGATGACCATGGGATTATGACACCTCAGCGAAATCGGTGATGAACGTGTGGGAGCAAGACTAGAGGCGCTTATCGGTTTGGGTTGTTGTTTATCAGCAGGGGACGCCTGGAATCGATTACGTGACCCCTTGCACTTTTGAGTGGTCCATGGATCCTCGGTGTTCAGAGGTTCACAGATAGGGTCTGAGAAATTCACGGACCGATCAGTGAAGCGGCTTTTCGTAGCTTCCTATCCTGAGTCTTCAATCGGTGGGGAACATTGAACCTGAGGCTCGGCCGGGGCCGAAGACACTGGTGGTGGTGCAGATCGCGGAGTGACAAGGGAAGGCGAGGTGACAGAGGTACTTTCACGAGGGCGTTTGACCCCACTTGGTGAACGGTTTCTTTTTGTCTGGAAGTGAGGTTTTCCCTTAGTTGTTGGCGGTCGCTGTGTATTCTGATGTCTTGCACCGCGACATTTATCACACATACCTTGGAAAAACGGATGTCGAGAGATTTTCGAAACACCTCAACGGATAGGCCAATGCATGAAATTAGGAACAAAACATCGCAGCCGGAGCACCGTAGTGCATGAGCCTTATTCCCCACAACTTTCGAACACGAACCACAAGTAGCTTGAGACGGCAACACGAGGTAGAGCAAATCTAAGATGACGGACATGGATGGCAGTTGTGCCAATCAATGAGATCTTCGGAATTAGCCAAAGAATATCCACCAAATTTACACCGATTGCACAATTTACACAGAAAAACACTATTAACATAGTAATCCAAAGCAAAAATAGTATCCAGCACACGGTGATTCAAAAATCCGCGGCGGCCGTGAGTACAGTTCTAATTCCGAAGTCAGTATTGGAGGGAGGGCAATCAGAAGGAACTGAGTGCAGCTGAGGCGGAACCGGGAACGAAGTGAACCTGCGGCAAAACACTTGACGCCTTACGGAGAGGTCACCATGGCAGAGGCAACAAAGACGACGCGGAGCGAAAGAGCCTACGGAGTCTTCTGCGATACCGATGCAGCTGAACCCGAAAAGGGAAGGATGTGATAGCATTGTACAAGCAAGCGGCTAGCGTGTGGCAAACGTGTGGAGCAATTGATTGGATGCCTGCGCATATTTCGTCTACGCGCTGATTGGTTCGCTGGAGCGGGTTTGTTTAGTTGCTTCAAAGAAAGAATCTCATGAGTGCAGCAGCGTCGTTAGTTATGGAAATGACTTAGTTATTTATATCGAGGTTCCTAAATGCTTGTCAGGCTGTCATTTTTGCTGAGCTTGCTTTACTGGATAACCCGTTTGTCCCTGAAGGACCGAGTTCTGCGACAGCCACGACACCCGATAACCGGCCTCAATCTCATGGATCGTAAACGAGTCATGGGGATGAGTATAGTTCATAGCCGGCGCCATGCGGTGGCGTTAGACTTGTTTGCACAAAACCGTCGACATCATGTATAATCTAGACAGGGATAGGAAGGGAATTGGTTTTAAATGTTTCACCATTCCGAATATATCGTTATACTGACCTTCATTATAGCGACATTTCACTGTATATTGTTCAGAAATATAGCCATTTCGTCAGTAAGACGTCATAGAAGTTTGCTCATCGCTTCTCTCGTGTTCTTCTCACATACGATGGGAGTACCGATCGAGCACTGTTGATATTCGCCGATTGGTGTTTGGAACGTGACTTTCCAGTATCTCAATGAAGTGTCCGTTGAACAGGAGCCGCCTAATTTGGCTCGGTTATATCTTTCTTTCTTTCTTTCGAACGCTTATTAACAACAACAATAATTCTCGATTTTCACGTAACACTCCTGACGAGACATAATCGAGTAGTTAAAAGCACTTACAATCAGGCTGATCGCAATTCAAACCTAAATTGCTGTGTATAATAAAGCTGATAGAGAGATTTCCGGAGAAAGTTTTCCATCCAGATTAAAATTACATAAGGAAATAAGAAGCAGTAAACATAGTTTACACGCATTTTTGTGTCGTTTATCGTTTTCATATTAAATCCTAGAATGGCCAACCGATGACATATCATGTAATCATGAAGAAATTGTTTAGGGTAGTTTGTCGGGTTATTATATCTGGTCTTCCTCGACGAGAGCCTCAGGACACTCCACATTAATTGCCAAAGACCTTATTTGATGTGGAGAGTCGTGGAACGAATTGTCCCTAGACTAAACTGGATCAACGAAACGGTTTGATTACCTCTCCGATCCACTGGGCTATACCGGCCCCTCAACTGTTGCCCACGCCAGATTGGCCAGTGATTTGAGATCGGGCCTTCCCGGTTGTTGATTGCAGGTTGGATTGCACTCACTTTAGTGATTGTGGATCGTCTCATGAATCGTTGCAGTATTCCAGTAGCTTAAGGCTTTGAATGACAGTCCTAATCTTCTTATTTAGCTCTTGTTACTTTACTTCGGTTATACTGAGACCTGGGCACCGATGTGCGGTGGATCCAGTCTCCACGAGTCGCCTCGTCAGGATAACGATAAATATCAACAGCAAAAGCATAAGGTGGATGGCCAACAGATATAAAAAGCGATGAAGCAAGAAGCGAGCAAAATCAATCCGGATGGAATATTGACAGTCAGGTAGAAGAAACCGAATGCAGAAGAGCAACTGACTGCCAGACTGCACCATGTCCGATGAGGTTTCCAATCGCTGATGTGAACTATCCCTACGTCTTCCATCCAGGAAGATGACACGCATCAGCCTGACCAAGTCTCTTAATCAATTTCACCATGCCTTTATGCCACGTCATTGACTAGCCACCACACAGTTTTTGCCAAATTGTTGCATCGACAACATCCGATGCTCATCGAAGAAGGCGCTCAACGGGCACACAGTAGACATAATCAAGATGGCGTAAGCGGTTAAACTTTAGCAAGCACTAGGATGGGCCGTCAGAGTTTCTTGTCGAACACCAACTGGCGGCGTTGTTTACTCGCTGTTGCTATCAGATGTAAGCAATACTGAACCGGAACTACCGGTCAAAGACGGTCAGTCGTCCAATGTCTTCACGGTGGACTGGCCAGACTTTTGATACATCCAGTAGCGCCGGCGTTCTTTGGCATTATCCCAGTCCACTGGCGCATAGCTTTAAGGATCACAAACCTGCCTTGTAATCCGAGGGCGCGGGTTCAAGCCTGCGCAGCGACCGGGCAACCCTTGCAGTATCCTTAGCCCACGTGCGATTGTTGGTGGTTGTGCAGCCCCGGTGCGTTGGTTCTGCTTACCGGCGTACTGCTGATGTCTGCCTTTAGTCCGCACACAACTACGGAGTCTTGTGTGGCGACGAAACATCATTACAAGGTACTACTATATCTCTGTTGTTGAAGTAAATGGTAATTCTGCATCCTCTGATATGCTGTGGTTACCTATTATATTTTCCCAATCTTTCCTTCACTGTCCCAATTCAATTTTAAACTTCGTTATCTTTGGAATACGGGTAATTGCACTTCCTTGGTTGGATTCACACTTTCTCAAACGAACTGGACCAGCACCTGCAATATATTGCCCATACCTGATGTAAAATTCAAGCGAGTATTGCACAAGTTCACAGTTTAGACTTTGACTACAGACCTTGTGATGCAGCACTGGAGCGCCTGTTGCACTCGAACCTGACTAAGTTGTGTAGGTCCTGTTCTTTCCAAATATGCCTACCTACTTTAGGGGCCAGTGGCCAAATGGGATATTCGCACGGTTTTCAAATCGAAAAGCGTTACTTGTCACTCAACACCCCATGGCACATTGTACGTTGTGTGAAATCAGTCAGTATATACTTCTCGAATAGGGGGCTCTGCTATATATATATATATATATATATATATATATAATCACAATCGGTGGTACCGATATTTTATCGTCCAAATCATGGCGCAATAGGAAAGAAAGACCAAAGTATGAAACAAAGAAAACAGGCAACTTTTGTACAGTTCCCTCTCACAGGCTTTGGGATTTTTTGATAAATTTTCAATTTTTGTGGGAAAGGGAATCCGCAACAAGCAGAGATACACTAAAGCCGCTGACTGCAGTTTTGAGCCATGATTTCCAGCGTCTTCAACCAGCTACACTCAACAACTCTTTGACCCCATCCAGGGACTCTGGAACAACCAACCGAGGCCAACTGCTTTTGTCAGCTTTTTCATCCTTCTTCTCCAAGTTTAGGTTGTCCACCACACGGCCTCCTTCAGCCGTATCCAGCAGCCACGAACAAGGCACTACGCGGAAGACGCTAAACGAGTATTCACAATACATGCTTAAGCCACCATAGTTAACGTAGCGATACGAGCGCCACGAGCGAGTGGCTGCCTCCAACCATGACATGCTGTCTTACTTCCACATTGGTTACATGGTGCAGCCCCCACACACTGGCTATAGACTGCAAGCAGCGATGCTTGAATGCCAACAGTCGGCGCGGGTCATCGATACGAACAGGCCAGGGCGGACAGTCGCACTGTAAACCCGCCCATTGATGAGGAAACGGATGTCATGCGACGCCACCAGTTCCTCAGCCCTGAGAAAACGAGACGAGCTGTTGAGATACACATCGAAATCGCATTCTTTGGAAAACGACAGCTTACCAAGACATGATCAGAGAGGACGCAGGTATTTTATATCGAGCAACTATCCAGGATGGAACTACGCCACTCGTAACTTACGGCAACGTGATATATTTGGGTCCACCAGTGGCCATCTATAGGTGGATACCAATCTCAGTTTGGCGTCCACTGTCTAAAAGTGTTGTTACTAAGGAACAGCCTGTGCTACGCACACAGCTGTAACAGACGCTCGCGGTTGTCCGTCCTGTGACATAAGTGGCAACCACAAAAACAGCATCTAATACTACTACCTGAATCAACCGTAGTTGATCTCGTCAACCTGACTGCACATAAACGGCTGGTCACGGGAATCCAATCAACCAACGATGCCTCAGCCTTGGAGCTGAGAACGATGCCCACCGCAGCTTGACCAGTGGATGCCGCTTCAGTGTCTCGGGATGCATGTAGCCAGGACAACTCGGGCGCAGTTATTTCAACAACCACGTGAGGGTGATTGATCCTACTTTCCTAAGTGTGTCCTGCGTCTTCGAGTGCGAACGTTGAACGCCGCCAGAGAAACGGAACGGTGTGACTTCATAAGGGACTGTTGGCGATTGGTGCATAGTGTTTGGTGCGGGAAGATAGCTGCAACTGGTAGAACTCCACTGGTAATGTGGCTGCTGTCAATTAGGCTAGGAATTTTAGTGGGGTGGTTAGTAAATAGGGGTTAGAGGAATAAGAAACCGAGGAAAAAGAAAGGAGGGTAGCACTAGCAGAGGCATATTTTCTCTTATCTGCCCTGCTGTATGCAACAGCTAAGGTGACAATAAAAACCGCGCGACGGCCGATGCGAGATGTGATTGAAGTTTGAGGAAATAGTCATAATTATTCATTGACTGATACTGCCAGGGCACCAAGACCTAGACAGAAGGACAATTAGGGTCCACAACCAAAACTTTTGATTCAAAAGCCTGTCCTCGAGGCAGCTTGAAGTTAGTAATGATTTGGTTATACAGAAATGGGCACCATTCCATTTCGAGTCCCTCACCTCGAGGACCAGGAGATTGCGTTCGTTCAACCTCGAATCCTTGACCAATCTGATGGAAGTGCTCTCAATTGGACCGGGGGCACCACCGAGTAATGTCAACGGGTCAAAGAAGTAGACGCCGTCGCACCGAGTTAAGGTCAAGTCTCGCTACAATGGATCGACGTCGTTGCACCTCTCTTCAATGTATTTGCACGCGTAGATTGCCGGCTTTCTCGGTGGGCAGATATTTGCTGGTCACGGGTCGCTGGATGCAGCTCGGGTCTGTGTCCAACGTCATGTAATATTACACGACTCGTCCCTTTTTCACTTCGCTGTGCATCTCGTGATAGGTCGATGATGCCCGCTTTGTGTGATCAAAAATATTCGTCAGCCTTAGGCTGAATTTGCATCATTAAACTCCATCTCAAATTTGTTTTATTACACTCATGGACATGAACATGCATATCGGTCATTAGCAATAGTAATAGAGAGACAATGCGAAATGCGTTCATCCACCGGCGTTCGTTTTGTTGTCGTACTTCAACTTTTTCACGAAATCAACTGCTGTAGATCGGAATTCTATTAATCAAAAGGACTAGACTGGTTTTTATTCTAATGCAAAAATGAATCGACATCAAACTCACCAAATAGGGTCCCCGCCCACTCTGGTTTACTCTCGGCCAGGTCAGACGTGCATATTATTATTATTACTATTACATGATCGTGCTTCCCTTTAGGTCAAACAAATTCCTGATGCTCTGGCCACCACAGAGGATAATCAACGGTGCCTTATCTGCTGCATCGAGCAGGGTGGATAGGGGTTTGGATGCTACCGCTCAAGCCTTCCCGTCTTCTTACTCCCCCTCACGCTTTTCCACCCTCATCGTCCCGTTCCAACTTCACTTTCCCCCTGTTTTTAACCCCTCGATTCTTGGCCCTCCCCCAACATGCTTTCTTAAGCCTTTATCTACTAGTTTTAACTCGCATGCGAACACGGATCCTCACTACTGCCCTGTCGACTAGCCCATGTCAAACCAAGCGGTCCATTCCAATTCATCGACTTCTATTTGGAGCCCGCTATCCTCCTTCAGATTTGCATGCCTCAATGTACGCACATTGCTACAGATCGGTCAACAGTCAGCACTTGCCCGCACATTGGAGACCCTCTCGATCCATAGATGCTGCTTATCGGAGACCCGCCTGCAAGACTGGAGCTCTGTGCTCACTCTGAGATACCCCTCAGGTGACACCAACAGTATTTTCTCATTGCGCCTATCCGGTGACGATGTAGCTTCGAGCACCGGCCAAGCTGGTGTTGGCATTGCCCTGATTCCCCGGGCTGAAGCTGCTCTGGTTTATTGGATCCCAGTCAGTAGCCGGATGCGTGCGGTCCGATTGGCTGGCACGTTCAAAGCTTCGAAGTCGCGCGGGACTAATAGGCGTCTATTCATCATCGCTGCATACGCGCCCACAAACTAGCGATGATTCGGTAAAAGACGACTTCTACCGCCAACTGAACGAGATCCTTCGCCACAGAAGAAGCAGGGACACTGTTGTGCTGGCGGGGGATCTGAACGCTCAAGTTGGAAAGTTGTCCACGGATGAAATGCATCTGGGTGGTCAGCACGGTGTAGGCTCCCGTAATGATAACAGTGAGCGGTTACTTCATTTGTGTGAAGACGTCCGCTTATTTCTTGTGAGCACTAACTTCGACACAGCACTCCCCGGAGGGTAATATGGCGTCCAACAGCCTCGATTCAGCCCTTGACGCAAATCGGTCACATTGCAATCAGTTACCGCTGGAGAGGCTGCATCCAAAACTGTCGCTCGATTTGGAGCACATGTGTGGACACTGATCATGCACTTGTATGTGCTGACATGCGGATGCGTTTTGGCAGACGCCCACGACGACGCTGTGAGCGCATTGACACTAGCCAACTGACGAAACCAGTTGTTCTGAATGCCTATCAAAGTACGCTGGTATGCGAGTTGAGTAAGCGCTCACTGGAGACAATTGGAGGTCACTGGTCGCATGTTCATCAGACCTTACTAGCAGCAGGTAAATCCTCATGTGGTAAGTCTAATCGGCAACATCGACACTGGGTTTCTTCGCGGTCTCTGGAACTTATCGATGCTCGCCGGTATGTTCCGGCAGAATGCGAACACAATGCAACTCGCAAAGAGCTCCGGGTAAGACCCCGTACTAGCATGAACAGAGACCGCGAATCCTGCTGGTCTCTTCGTGCGTCCGACATGACAATAGCCGCTCGCCTTGGTAACCATCATCATCATCATTATGCACGTTAGTTAGAGGTGGGAAACAGCGCAGCTACTATGCTGCAATACACAAAAGAAAATAAATACAACGGTTGCATGCCAGCTGAGCTACCAGCAACCGATAGTCATCGCTCCAGTAAGTTACCAGCCGGCTAATAGGCAAAAAGAAAAATTATGATGTAAAATTATATTATGCTACGAAATGTGATCGTGGTTGGAGGACGAGGCTAAAAGGGATGGGGAGGGACAAAGAAACTCACAGCACGAACACCACTGAGGTCGGCTCCTTGCCATGCCAGCAAGTGTATCCAGTCAAACGTGTTCATCGTCTTTTGGACCACAACCAGGGAGCCCTGAAGCTCCAACCGAGGTCAGCTCCGAAGCGAGAGCGTTCATTCGTCTGAAGCAAGTCATCGCTTGACCACCCCTCCTCTTCTTCATCCACACCCCCGGTGAGCAAACAACGCACGTCGCGGGAGTCGGTGGGCTGGCATGCGCAACACGTGGCCCAACCATCGGAGCCTGGTGCGTGAAATGACGGTGCTGAGCGGTTCAGTTCCTTTTCCTGTGCCATAAACAAGGCGTCTAACCCACTCGTTACTCACGCGGTGTTCCCACCAGATGTGAGCCAAACTGCGAAGGCACCGATGGTCGGATGTAACTAGCCTCTTTTTGTCCGTCGATCTTAGGGGCCAGGTGCCGCAACCGTACAGTAAGATCGAACGCACCGCTGCATTGTACACTCTAGCCTTGAGGTGACGAAGGCTAGCAAAAGCACTTCGAGCTTATGCTATGCAGCTCGTGATCACGTTTTCGATCCCAAGAGCGCTGATACAACTTTCCAGGTAGTTGGGTTTCTGAACGACTTCTAGCTGATCCCCACCAAGGGTCAGCGCAGGAGGCGATCCCTGCCAATCTTGGAGGCACGTTTTACACTTCGATGGTGCGAAGCAAAGCCCGAAGCGGTTGACAGCCAGTGCTAATCTGTCCAGTGCAGCTTGGCACGTCTGGGAGCTGTCACAGATGAAGGCAATGTCGTCTGCATACTCCAAGTCAAGAAGTCGTTCTCCTGGGAGTAGCTCCACACATTCTAAGTCATGTCCTGTAAATGCAATCTCCATGACTTCGTCAATAGCGAAGTTGAAGAGGAAAGGTGACAACGGGCATCCTTGTCTCACACCGCTGGAGATATTAAATGTCGACGACAGCTTGCCGTAAGCCCTCACTCTCCCGAGCTACGCGCGTATAATGCTCGGATAATATTTACATATTTCTCAGCTACACCTTTCCTGAGTAGACAATTCCAAAGGGCACATCGATCAACAGAATCGAAGGCACCTTTGATGTCGAGGAACACGACTACGGTGGGCCGCCAATATGTGTGACGGTGCTCCAACAACTGACGCAAAGTGAAGATGTGGTCAATGCAGCCACGACCCCGACGAAACCCGGCTTGCTCCTCACGAATCTGGCTTTCACGAGCGCAAGTCAATCTGTGAAGCAGTACAGAGGGAAGTAATTTGGAGGCGATGGGGATGAGACTGATTCCTCTATGGTTGC
>OX104064.1:25007127-25050587 GCA_944474145.2 Dicrocoelium dendriticum
AATCCTTCACAGACTGACTGGCGCTCGTGAAAGCCAGATTCGTGAGGAGCAGGCCGGGTTTCGTCGACGTCGTGGATACATTGATCACATCTTCACTTTACGTCAATCGTTGGAGCACCGTCACACATATTGGCGGCTCACCGTAGTCTTGTTCCTCGACATCATAGATGTCTTCGATTCTGTTGATCGATGTGCCGTTTGGAATTGTCTACTCAGGAAAGGTGCACCTGAGAAATATGTAAATATTATACGAGCGTTATACGCGCGTAGCTCGGGCAGAGTGAGGGCTTACCGCAAGCTGTCGTCGCCCTTTAATATCTCCAGCGGTGTGAGACAAGGATGCCCGTTGTCACCTTTCCTCTTCAACTTCGCTATTGACGAAGTCATGGAGATTGCATTTACAGGACATGACTTAGAATGTGTGGAGCTACTCCCAGGAGAACGACTTCTTGACTTGGAGTATGCAGACGACATTGCCCTCGTCTGTGACAGCTCCCAGACGTGCCAAGCTGCACTGGATAGATTAGCACTGGCTGTCAACCGCTTCAGGCTTTGCTTCGCACCATCAAAGTGTAAGGCGTTTCTCCAAGATTGGAAGGGATCGCCTCCTGCGTTGACCCTTGGTGGGGATCAGCTAGAAGTCGTTCAGAAATTCAATTACCTGGGAAGTTGCATCAGCGCTCTTGGGATTGAAGATGAGATCACGAGCTGCATAGCATAAGCTCGAAGTGCTTTTGCTAGTCTTCACCACCTATGGCGGCGGCGCGACATCACTCTCTCCCTGAAGGGTAGAGTGTACAATGCAGCGGTACGTTCGATCTTATTGTACGGTTGCGAAGCCTGGCCCCTAAAATCGGCGGACATAAAAAGGCTAGTTACGTTCGACCATCGGTGCTTTCGCAGTTTGGCTCACATCTGGTGGGAACACCGCTTGAGAAACTTGCGTGGTCGACGCCTTGTTTATGGCACTGGAAAAGGAACTGAACCGCTCAACACCGTAATTTCACGAACCAGGCTCCGATGCTTGGGCCACGTGTTGCGCATGCCAGCCCACCGACTCCCGCGACGTGCGTTGTTTGCTCACCGGGGATGTGGATGGAAGAAGGAGAGAGTTTGACAAGTGATGAATTAGTCGAGAGAAATGAAGGCCCTTACTTCGGAGCTGGCCTCGATTGGAGCTTCACGGCTCCCTGGTTGGGGACCAAAGGAATACGTTTGGCTAGATACACTTGCTGACATGGCAAGGAGCCGACCTCAGTGGCGTTCATGCTGGGAGTTTTCTTTGTCCCTCCCCATCCCTTTTAGCCTCGTCCTCCAACCACGATCTCATTTCGTAGCACAATATAATTTTACGTCATAATTTTTGTTGTTGCCTAGTAACCGGCTGGTAACTTACTGGAGCGATGCCTATCCGTTGCTGGTAGCTTAGCTGGCACGCGAATGTTGTGTTTATTTTCTTTTATGTATTGCGGCACAGTAGCTGAGGTGTTTTACACCTCTTGCTAACGTGTACAATGATGGTGATACTTCTTCCGGCGCTGTCTTCGAGCTGGTCTTGCATGTATCATTCATGATGTACCCACCTTGCATGCAATACTTCAGCTCCGTCACCTGTCATAGTGCACTGACCAACTCTGATGTTTTCACAACTACTCGACGAGCGGAGCGAGTTGGCGTTCTAATAGAAATTTGCACCGTGTGTTCATTTACAGACAGTATGTGTAGGACTCGGGTAATTTGTATCGACACTTGCTTGCCCACTGTACAGCGTTTTTTAGCACATTTGAGCCCTGCACACCCACCCTACTGGTGGCAGAGTGGTCCAGGCATCTAAGTTCAAATTCACGTGTGTGAGTGACTTCGCTGTTTTCCAGCCCGTGTCAACCATTGTTGGCTAACAGTGTAAGGTCGATACAGGGTTCCAGCGTGCTGCTGGCCCCTTTGCATATCGTGCACTAATTACAGCTTGTGACATACCCATCCTGGGCATCATGTTCATTCAGACATGTCCCTAATGGATAATATATCGACATCGTCTTCACCAGTAAGCAATGTCGAAACCATTGCAGATGATACTGTCCCGTAATTACCTTCACTTGGCACTTCTCCTGTCTGTTTTTGCATTATAAACATGTCCACATCTATATTGATATGTGAAGCATGTGTGTTGAAATGCCACCGTCCTTTTCTTCTGTGTGTCTCGACTTTCTGCTCCAGTGTATCATGGTGAGCACAGCCAGCATCCACACCTATTGCAATGTTTCCATTCGTTCCCTTTTGTGGGTGGCCCGTTTGATTTTTCGCTTGCTTTTGTGTTGTTTCCCCAGTTGCATCAGTTTGCTTCCTGGTTTTCGTGACGGCAGTGCTTGTGCTGCTAATGGTGATTTCCGATGTATATCCGCGGTGCTGATCTGCTCGAATTGATAAAACATCGGTGAAGCTTCAACATGATATGTGACACCGCATTCTCCAGTCCTTTCCCTGTTTTTTCCACAACAGATGCTACTGCTGAATCTTTTGTCTCATTTTTTTACTGCTCTCTCTATGGTGGTCGGCGACAGCCGCTTCCAGGCTTTACTCCCAACTGTGGACGCGAACACCAACGGAATTTTTGCATCTAACTAGGAAGTAGTTCGCGTTTGTTGGCCCTCTGACCATTATCGACGTGGAGCTGAAGATAGCAGACCGATTCATCTGTATTAATAGCTGCGTCACGAACGTGTGAATGACAAAGATGCTTCATGTGTTTCGAAAACCAGAATTGTTTCCGTTAGCTTTCGACGCCTCTGGGCTCCACTACCATCCACAGCGGTGACTTTGTTCCTTCAGCTTGAATATCTTAAGTACATACTGACCCTTGACTATCGTTACTTACGGAGCACTATTCAAGCCGAAATAACACCGGCGCGCTCACGTCGTTGAGGTTCGTAGGCGATTACTAGACGGTGATTGTCGAGCTATTTCGAAGGATTAACAAATGTAATTGGACAGGTTGCGTTCGCTCTGGCGTGTGCTGTGTATTCACAGCCACCTTTCAGCGCGAAAAGCTTTGTTCTGATTCGTCTGTATAAGGTTGCATGAGTTTCTAGGATGATCATGTAACGGGATTTGAAACCTTTGTTCCTTGAACTAGATGCTAATAGTCGTGTTGCTTCTCGAGCTGAAATCCATTCACCCTGCACTTGAGCTCAGTCACCACAAAAATGGCGCACAATCGTACCCTAACTGAACCATGTTTTTTTCTATATGCTACTGAGCTTAGTAAAGCTGTGACGCTAGGCAGCGAACACCGTAATGAATCTGTCCCACTATTTTTAGCTGTTTGTGATCTTACGGTAATGTAGGCGCCTTAAAGCAGATTTTTTTTCCTCGTACGTACACATCTGCATATCTAATGAATCGACTTGTGCAATTCCGCATATCATTGTCTTCTTGCATCTCTGATGCTTCCACTCTGCGAATTGCTCGTTGATAGATGCCACATTCTTCCCATATGGTTTTACTGACTTTGTGATTCTGCAGATTTGTCATGCTCCGACCGCGATCGGTCAGTCGGCTGTTTGTCCTTGTCCCCTTTCCGAAACATAGATTTACATTTTACGAATTCGCTATGAATTATTTACGTTCCTATGTGAACCCGCTGGTTCGCTGTGGAATGCCAACTGCACCTGCTCTTGTTCGCTTCAGGCGCTTTCCCATTTGTGTGTAGGCCCTTCGCCTACTCAGCTCTCGATGGATCCTCTTCATCTACCTTACTGTAGACACATACGTTATGTCGCCTATGCGATGAACCAACTCGAGTTCGGTGTTATAAAGCGTGCTTGGAACGACGATTGCGCATGCTTTTACGTTCATCCAAAATCCAATCGATTCTACTCCCAACCACTCGGACGTGCTGTCTTATTGCAATCAGATTTCATGACACCGATTGCATCATCGCTTCTCCAAATGTATGAAACGATGGTACATTTTACATGGCTTTTCGCTCTTCACAGACACACATCTATTTTTTAGCAATGATCCTCACTGGTAGAAAGGTGAGAGACAGAGCTTTGAAAAATGTCTGCGTTGCGTGCCAGCGAGCCCCAGCAATGCGCAACCGACTGCATCACTGAAACGAACCGGCGTCTACAAGACTGCACGCCTTCCTCTTTGTCACCAACCTTAGTGTTTTTCTGCTGGCGGTGGTTAGTCAGTGACATCTTCCTACAATCCGAGTTAGAGACAATCCGCCATACGCATCACGCAATCGCTGACGTATACTACTCCGACTTTCTGCACATTTGTACGCTGCTCGATATCATAGTTGTGATGGGATTATCCAACGGGAATGAACATATAGACCTGAGAAACAAACTAAAAAATGCAATGGGAAGCCAACCTAACGGGTTCCGTGATTGGACGCTTTAAGCATGTTTGTCATTTTATGTGACCTCACTGATTGGCTGGCGTTCGGATGTGCTGCCGCGATTTCCCCGTTGGTAAAAGGAAATTGCGAAGAAATTTCTTTTCGATAAATTTCAGGCAATTACAATTATGAGCTTCGTAATCATTTGTGCAGTGGCTATTGCTAGGCTAAATGAGTCAAACGGGAGGAACCTCCTCAGTTCACAAATAAATAAACAGCATGTATCTGAACATTTTGAGGATCGTCCGCGTTGTTACTCGCTGATTTGTCCTTAACGAACAAACCAATTTTTCCTGAAGGACCTACCGTTCTACAGTTGTTGCCCTATTTACTCATTGTGGCTGCATAAAAGCCACCCAAGAGACTAATTCATCGGCATTCTACAAAGCACACAATTTGCCATGTCGCGATCTCATTGCTCTTACTCAAAAGCATCCATTATGCAAATCATATCATCATTGGAGATGCATCACAAGCCAGTTGTGGTCCTCTTCTTCCACCATGCACACGTGTTTCGATCAGGTTAGCTCAAATAGCAATAGTCTTGGACGTTACACTGCGATATTGCCCGGTGACATTGCGGTCCATTTGTTGTGCACCACATTTCCATAATGATCGGTGCTGTTATCATCGTCAAACTGTTTATCAACCTCATGGTCTCTTTTGAAACCTGCGGTATGCATATAACATGTAACGCGGCCCATTATCCGTGGTTTGTGCATTCCTCCTCTAACGGTGTACCTTTTTTCCCTATCGAGTAGAAATACTTTGGATTTCTATTCACATGTACTTCTCTGGTCTGGTTTAACTGCAAAATCGCGTAATTTTCGTCTGTGTTGACGGCTTAACAAAGCGTCAGTTCATTTGCCTTTCGCTTTTTGCAGCTTTCCCCATTGCGCATCTCGTTTGTGCTACCCTTCTCACCAGCGCGCTTCTCTGTATCTCCGATTCAGGCAGTTTCTCATTCCGCCTTTAGTGTATGTTGCCTTCATCATTTACCACCATGTAAATCAGGCTACCATCTCTTTTTGCAGCTCTGGGTCGTCTGGCTGGCTTGAGGCTCCGTGCTCATCGCAGCAAGAACACACCCTCTGGTAGTTTGGCGTCCGGATTAGAAGAAGAAGAGGTAGCCAGCTCGAACAGTGGATCTCGTTTAAATCTACGTGTGATAGCTTCTTCAAACACTCCCTCTCGACCTTTGGCCTACCACCCTGGCACAATGCAAGGCGGCATTGTAGCATTGTACGTTCTTGGCGAAAAGTCCACAATTAAGGTGCGTGGAGATATGAGTATACTTAGTGTAGTTAGCGTACCGTTTGTAACTTTCTTACCTCACATCTGATCCACCTAACACTTCCATTGCTTCATTCAGGCCTTGTCTAAACAGTCCCATCTAAGATCCATCGAATTCGTCCCAGTTGAATTCCCTAGCCTGTCGACATTGGCTGACAGCTTCAAAATGCTCTTCAAGGCTTGTCTTCCCACAGATGCTGGTAAGTCATCCACGCACACCAACGTCTTGGCAGCGGCGGTCAACGCCGCAGGGCTCAATCCTTATACAGCTTCCAGTCAGCCACCCAGTCAAGAGGTGGAGAGTGGTGTGTTTGGCTCCAGTAGTGCCACTGGAACTCAGAGCTCCTACTCTTCCGGTGCCGTTTCGCGTACGGTACATACTGCAATACAAGACAGTGGATGGCTGGGTCACCTGAAATCCCTACTCGAACTCTCTGGAACTGTGGTCGATCTTCTGGATTTCAACGGAGCTTCTGTATCTGTGTGTCTAGAGGATGGCACGGATACAGTCACTCAGGTTCGCACTACTTGCAAGCCATTTATCTCGTTTTCACATGCAATATTTTTGAACTAGCCTTATCTTGTTGATGCCTGCTTGCTTCCATTACCTTTCGACCGCGTCTTTTGATGCGCGTTGTGTTCGGGCTCTCCCGATCGGCATAGATGCACTGGCCAAAATGATTGGTTAGACTGATATATGATATCTTCCTAGGTGAGGACCTCTAAATTATTCATCGTTGTACTTTTCGATAACTCTTGCGTGCGGCTTTTTACTTCAAGCGATTAGGCCAGTGGTTCTCAACCTGGGGATACTTACTCCCAAGGGCGTAAAGTGGCATTTTACGGGGGGGGGGGTAAATACAAGTACGATGATTGGATCATCAATCTGTTGCCAAACAAAATTTACAACAAAATCATCCGTATCAAAACACTCAAATAACTTCCTAACCACTATTGATTAGACTTCGGTGACTAATCGTTAGTGAAGGGCAGTGAATTAGATAATTTTCGGAAATAAAATTTATTACCTAAACTACGAATACAAGCCTGCAAAGCAGCGCATCCAGATGCGCGTCTCTACCTGTCCGCTCGTCGATCGTTGTTCTTCTGAGTCAAGCAGTCGTCCGCCCGGTCGAATTACAGAGCATAGGTCAGCCGACCAAGTAATGGAGCGAGCAAATGTGGAAGGGCAAAACACGCGATTGATATTGTGGACGTACCAATACAGGGTGGTGGTGATGGTGGGAAGCTGTCATCCAGGGCGGATTTCGAAGGGATGATTAAAGAAAATGCAGAGCCATTGATGTTTGTTGGTATTCGATCAGAGATCACACAACAAAGCCGGGAACCGAATGAACTTAGAGGATGGTTTACGATGTGCATTAGCGGAAATCACACCAAATATACCAGATTGTTAGAACTAAGTAATATTAACCGTCTCATTAAGGTACACTACTTCTTGATTAGTTAAAAATTGCCCCAAAATAGGTGTTTTCTTTGGTTGGATTATGCTTTCTGTTTGATAACATGTCATTTCTCTAGTTCCTTTCTCTCTATCCGGTTGTTTATCTGTGTTTTCCTCACCGTTCCCCGGTCGTTCCCGAATGTTTCTCGCATAGCAGTGCGAGTAAATATCAACCGCATCTATCGCACTTCACTGCTCGGGTTATGCGTGATTAGCTGAACTGAGTGGAATCATTTGGAGGCGGAGATGTGAGACGTTCTACCCATCTTAGCCTATGATATATATGTATATATAGTGCCCCATGATGAGGCTGATGTTGCATCCATGATGCTTCACCGCAATTGGGCTAAACCAACTTGCATTTAAAGTAGGTTTTTTTTAATGTGAATACAATTCATTCCACTTTATTTGGTTTGTTCTATGTACCTGCTAATCTTCTCCCAACTTGCCCACGTCGCTCATGCAAATTATGGTAAACTTGCGTAATTTTATCGCGTGATATTTTTTAAATAACTTTCGGACATTTTGTACTTCTCGCGGATTCACTTATAACCAATTTCTTCCATATGCTCATTTAGCGAGTATTTATGTCGTCGTATGCGTTTACGTTATTCGATATCGGCATTTCGAATGATTGGCTGTTGTTTGACATCCCATGGGTGGCTGCGCTTGAGGTGCATGTTGACAAGGTGCCTACCTGTCTATTACCCACTACCTCGTCCATACTAGCTCCAGGAGACAGTTGGTCGTTGCTGGAGGGGACGGGGTGCACAGTCCTTGTGACCGTGCTAGGCTCGACGAGCGGTTCCATGCGCTCAGTGTGGAGATGGCTACGGTCCAGCCACCGTATTGTGTGCGCTTGATTCTCCAAATATAGCGTGCTTGTGTATGCCTGTGAAGGAGTGTGGGCCGGCTCCGTTTATGAAACGTGGCTCCCATCCACATGCCTCCCGATCTTATTCTTTCGGTTTTACACTGAATATGGGGTGTGGTTGGAGCTGTGGGTGGTGCAGCGCAAGCCACCCATGGTCCCTCTGTAGGCGCAGGCGTCCTGTGGCTTGCCACAGTGACAGACAAATCCGAAACCGGATGCCGCCAACCATATATGTCGGGAACGCCCGACAACAGCCAGATTCAACATTTGCGTCTTAATGCATTCGATCGAAGTTTGATATTACCCTCCTTTTCGTCGCTCGCACCCCATACCTGTGCTCGAAAATAGGGCTCGTCGTGGTAGCCCCTGAGTAGGCATGCAGAGTACATGCCCAAGCCAGCGAATGCTCTGCAGTGAAATGATGCTATCAATCGGTCGGCGGAGTTTGTTAGATCTGAAGGCTTGACGACGGACTTCCTCATTACTGATGTGATGCTGCCAGCAAACACCAGCAATGCTTCGCAGGCAGCGGTGTTAAAAGACAGATAGCCGCTGAACATTGTTTTAGGCTATGATTGCCATTCAGGATTCTGTGCTCGTCTCTGCCTCAAGTCAGTAGGGCCAATCTGAATGTATGCATCGACAGGCAGTCTCGAGTGGTTGTGTCAAACATTGCAAGGTTGTCAGATCGAGTGACAAATTTTTCCACCATCGCTGAAGTTACATGCATCCCAGGTGTGGGTCGCTGATGTCCACCGAGCTAGCTTGGCGAACTTACAGCCGCCCAGTAACATTTGATAAGCTCACTTTGAACTCCATCAAGGTGCACGTTGCGTGAGACTCGCTGTCTTATTTTATTTGTCTTACCACATTAGCACTGAATTTAGCAAATTTAGTATGATCGCTAGCACGCATTCTCTAGGTTGGGATCGCCGTAAGCAGCCTACAACGACTTTGGCCCTAGAAGATTTCTTCGGTCCATAGTAACAGTCGTTCTTTCCTTCGTTATTAAGATTTAGCATTGATCTGAGCCATTTTTTCGCAACGACTAGCTGCGCATGTGAGTCTTAGACTTTGGTAAGTAGTCGAACTCATTGGATCTTTACTTAAGATTGGACACGTCGCATGTACAGCGTACACCTACCCACCGAAAATAGCGCTTGCTTAGTTAGCTTAAGACAGGAAAGCGAGGAGTTCGGGGAAGACAATCACCAACTTTACAGCGGGAAATTAAGTCGCCGACTAGCAAGCTATGTGCTATTGGTTTATGCTTTGTTGAACCTTTTATGTACTAAGGTTTATCTTGACATGAGGCAGGGATTTCAAAGATGCTGTTTCGCCGATGCCGCCTTATCTTCACACAAGCACAGGCTGTTTTTAGCTGTATTGAATTAATCTTAGATCCTAATTGCCGTTGGCTTTTACGCTGCATCTCATTCTCTTCTTATTTTCTATCATTCTCCCATGATTTTAGCAGCGGAGCACCAACTAAAGCACTGATATACTGATCTGGATAATGACGATTAACCTTATTATGCCGATACTGAGTTCCAGCCGATTGAAGAATATAGATAGTCTTAACACCAAAGATTCTCCCGATGTCATCGTGACACAATGACACTCGCGTATGCGCTCGTATCTTCTCTTTCACCGTGACGGTGGGTAATGTGCGATGTACTGATTCTTACCGAAAATGGCTTTCTCAGAACGATAATTCCGCCCCTAATATTCGTCGATTCGTGCTAGCATCCGGCATTGTCGAACTACTGATTATAAGTTCGATTGAAAACCACAACTCATTCACGTCGAATCTGCCGTCTAAGGTAAAATCACTTCAACCAGCTCATTCGATTAGGCCACTGCTCACGTGGCCTTACACCTTAAGGTCATGGTTGGGTTCCAGCTTTTACATGGTTGTAAACTTCAGCCATCGAAGTTCAGGGTTTCGATTAGTCACACTTTACACCACTTCCGTGGTAAAAAGTATCGCATGGAGGCAACAGAAGGACCAAAACAAAGTCTTTTGCAAGCAGACAATCGGTAAGAATAGAGGCAGTGGGTTGAATGGCCATTATTTGATGCCACTGGGCTTTTCACTCCTTTCTGCTAGAGGATGCATTGCCCACTGACTAAAGCGACAACGTACGGCAACGATGTTCAGGTTTTCGGTCACCTCTCTGTATTCAGTTCCCTATAGCACCATCTGGTCACTCCTGTGAGTACTCCTAGCGAGCAAAATATGCCCACAAATATGCGGAGAACTAGCATGCAGTTTGAAGGCTTAAACGACTATCAGACGAATTGCCGCGAGGCCGGCTACAAAACACGAGCGAATGGGCCACAGCATTGTTTGTCCTTTAGGATTACCAGATACAAACAACGGAATAAAGTTGTTTCGAGGGGTTTTCAACACAGAACAACCATACCTAGTCCATAACATAGTACCAACTGCTATGCAGCCTTATGTATCATGTTTTGGCCGAACATCGTCATCATGCTAAACCAAAGTGGTCCAACCCTTTAAGACAGTACAACCATGCATGATCCAGTCGAATAATTTGAACAGCTCTTCTGTACTGAATATTAGCTAATGTATTACGGGAACAAGTAGAAATTTAAATATGTACAATTCCATTGAAATATGATTAAGATATCATGAAACGTATTTGTCACCCTTTGATACTCTAATCGTTCTTACGGTTTCTAAGTGGCATTTGAAAATGCCTGACGTACCGTATCACTGGATACAAATGCGAGATGCGATTATCAGTGTACAATCGTTCCTTGAATCTGATGGTG
Source organism: Dicrocoelium dendriticum (assembly GCA_944474145.2). Lineage (NCBI taxonomy): Eukaryota > Metazoa > Platyhelminthes > Trematoda > Plagiorchiida > Dicrocoeliidae > Dicrocoelium > Dicrocoelium dendriticum. The sequence goes on from OX104064.1 coordinate 25,017,967, forward strand.
GTGAAATATAAATCCAGCGAAATTGTGAAATGTTGCACAGATTTGGCCTGTATGGTATATTCTGTCAGATTGTTCCAAACATTGACCACTCGTCTTTCGAAGTACCATGGGTGAGGGACTCACTTCGTATCCGGCACCACAAGCTTGTATCGTTGTTCGCGTGTGCTGCATGGCGTTCCCATGTGAAGCAGCGTCCGCATGGAGGAGTCACGATACTGTCGACTGCGAGTCGACAGTAGGTCAATGTGTAGAGTCTTCGTTTCTCGCACCGGCCTTCGTATGGTATTCCTTGTAAACTCGGAATGAGCGTGGCAATGACGTGTTGGACAGGTGCGATTTTCTGTGCCTCTCCACTGGTGATCGGACACTAGACGGGCGAGCCGTACTTTATCATTGACTTTATGTTGGAAGAGAGGATGGGGGGGGCGAGCGAAGAAAGATTTGTCAGTCTAGTTATGCGCCACTCCCTTGAATTTTACGGGTAGAGAAACGTACTGCTTTAACTTACAGAACAACATCGCTACCGAGGCACCCTCTGACCATAAAATATCTAATTTTCAGGTTCCAAGTAGATCAACCAACAGCTTAGAAAAAAGCGTCAACCTCAGGCAACGCATTTAAAGTAACCCAAACACTATTACCTAGTTCAGGAAATCCAGTCATCACACAACAGTGAAGCATCCTTTGTTCACTTCACTCATCCAGCACATTAATTTAGTAGCTTTTGCTCCAACTGGAGGCGTAACACGGCCTCAGTACATACAGAGAGCCTGAAAACATAGTTGTTGGGTTGCACTATTCAGTTGCTTCACACTGATCACCTATCTAGCCGAAGGACAGTGATCCATTGTGTGTTCTCCTATATATGAAGGAGGATGTTGCCATGCCTTATCCTGTTTCATCATGTAATGCGATGCACGATCACGCCTCCCTTAAACTCGTAAACGCACTCAGGTCCCAATTATCCGGATACTTGGCGACGATTTGATGATACGCTTGGTAAACGTGATGCAGTTATAAACGCGTAGGACAAACGTTATATCCGTGCCATCGATATTCTCCTCAGTGGACCAAAATTCTGTGGATTACTAAACTCGGCTAGGATTGGGTAGGATTACTTTCTGAACGCAAATTAGGTATTTCAAAGGTATTCCAAACACACCAGAACACTTCCTATATTGAGAGGAACAACACAATCGTTTTGTAGAGTCAACGAGGAAAGATGAAAGGGCGTGCCCCACGCCTTCCACCATGACAATGTCTTGCATTTTAATGTATCAGCACTCGTGCCTACAAACGCTGTCTCGGCTTTCGTCCACTACCCTAGCTTCGGACGTATTCACACTTTACAGTGAACGATTGACATATCTATAGGGGAAAATATTCTATCAATCTCGAGAAATACAAAGGGATGATGGCTGGATGATATAAAGTAACTTATCGATAACATAGGTTATCGACAGCGCTCTACTGGGTTTGTACACCAATATAATTGGCTTTCTTAATAATTACCGAGCTTCCACTCTGTGCAGGAGGCTCACAACTGTAAATGAAGATGTTCAAATTTGTCGGTGACCCCCTATTGAGCAGCAGCCTGTGTCACTATCCCTCTTCCTTCGGAGTGCCGCCGTCTCTTATACAGCATTCAGTTGTCCTATTGCGTTAAACGCTGCTTCGAGGTCCCCACAATTTTCTAAAGAATGCCACCAAATCCAAAGCGTATATTATCCCTCTGTTACACTCTACGAACGTTACTTGATGATACGCATGACTTCTTTTGTGATCTGTCTTTCTCATAGGTTGTTTCCTTGGCGCAAATTATGCTAGATCCGGATTATCGTACTCTAAAAGGATTTTGGACGCTGTTGGAAAAGGAGTGGCTTTTGTTTGGTCATCCATTCAATCAGCGGTTGAACCAGACCTTGAAGTCCGAACCAGTCTCCCCGGTGTTTCTCCAGTTTTTGGATGCAGTTCACCAGCTCCTTCGACAGTTTCCCGTGTCCTTTGAATTCAACGACTTCTTCCTTGAATTCCTCGCCTATCACCATTACTCCAATCGATTTCACAACTTCAAGTACGATTGCGAATCAGAGCGACACTCCGTTTGGTTCGGTGCTCTTGATGGGCCGCAGTCGGCGGGGAATTCCCACGAGGACCAAAAAGCGCTCGATTCCTATGAATCGCACTCAATCTGGTCTTACATCCAACAGCAACACTATGAGTGGCCCGTGTTCTTCAACTTCCGCTATTCCCGTCAAATGGGTACCAAGGTATGTCCACTTGCAAAGCTGCCATGTGGTAGAACTTGAAGTCCTCGGGATCCGTTAGTCCTTTCTATGTGGGGGTTCCCATCAACATGATGCTTAGTTGTCGCAATCGTGCTAATCTCACTGTGTGACGCGCGATAACACTGCTAACGCTTAGCACGTCACGCTAGATTTGAAAACCAGGCCCCACTGAAACTTAAAACAATCTATCATCCAGAGTTTTTGTCTTGTGGTAGCCCAAGTTGTGGTGCTACATGGCTTTTGATTCGATCAGACCGTCGCAAATCGCATTAAAGTGATCAAGAGGGACGATTCACTTCATCCTCTATAGTGTCACGCATTTTCCATACCACGGCCTTCTTTCCATGATACTAGTCTGTATCCTGTAGAGAATAGCATGGACACAAGTTACCGTAACAATCAGTTCAGTTGTTCATCATTTGTGATCTGCACACTGATGTACGATGAGTCCGATCAAACGGACTCACGCCAGCAAAATGACAATAATAATAATGATAATAATAATAACAATAATAATACCAAAATAATAGGCGAAGAAGTGATGTCGTCAGACAACTTAGCTAATAGTTAACAATTAGTACGAATGCAAGAGCGCCACTGATTTTGTGACTGCGCCGCTGGTGCAGCGGATCCCGGAGAGACCACAAACCGCTTCCAAGCTTAAGAAGTTGCAAGCACTGCATCGCAAAAGACAACGACATCGCCGCAGTAATTCACATACACGATACCTTACTGAAAATTGAACACCAAACTTAACAGTCTAGAATTACCGAGAAAACCCGAGACATCAGGAATTCAGAGAAAGCTCGTTCCCTGATGATGTAGTTACTCGAAGGAGGAGATTCGAGACGACACAAGGAACTTTTAAGGTTGTTTTTGAATGACAGTACGGCGGCGGATGATATAATCAAAATATGTGAATCACTAAACTCATACTTTGTTGCCTCGTTCAATATTGTATCATTTTTAATCCCAAGAAGAAACGGTTGAGGTATTTCGTACCATTCGTCTGAGTCTAAAAGACATACGGTTGACCGTTATATCCATCAAACCGACATTCCAACCGGGATCTGATGGTATAGAGGGAATACCCCTCCTTCTCATGTTAAACACTTTTACGCTGTCATTTAACACTGGTTATTCTTCTCCACACTGGGAAAATTCCGTAATTATGCCGAAACAAAAGGGTGGTCCACAAGGTCGAATGTCAAACTATCGGCCGGTAGTTCATACTTCCTACGCCGCTAAGCCCTCAGAAAGCATCGTCAAGAATAGTGTAACTCAGTTCCTGACAAGACAAAACTTACGCAGCAGTACCCGACACGGGTTCATTACAAAACCTTCCTGTGTCACATGCCAACAAAAATTCCTTGGTCATGTTGCAGTAACACTGACGGTGAAATGGCCATCGTCATCTTCCTTCTGGACATGCAAAAAGCGTTTGATTGTGTACCACATAAACTATTGTTGGCCGTGCTTGTGCCCTGTGGAACCAGCAATCCTCTACTGAGCTCGTTCATATCATATCTGAACGACCGAAAACAAAGAATACAGATTGGCCAACACTATTCTGTTCTCAGAAATGTCACTGATGGTGTTATTCAGAGGAGTGTGTAAACGACATGTGATTAAATTAGACAAGGGCGCCCTTTTTATATAAAGACCACATCGAACTGGTGTGCTCGTGTCTACCTGATTATGCATAAAGAATATATGCGAGGATGTATCATTCGGAACACATGAAGCGAAAGCAGGTCAATGAGGTTTGTGGCAGATAGATCCCATATACTCTGCCACAGATGCAGTATACAAGAATGATCCATCACTCCTGTTGATATCCTCATTCCAACTGCGTATTCCGTTTGAGACCTGGGAATTCCATAGTCCAGCAGATTCAACTTCTCCTAACACATCCTACATCAAGGAGCGAAAGCGAAGCAACTAGCAAGCTACATCAGTAGGTCATATCGACCACCCCAAACACGGCTTAAATGTGAAGTTAAGTAAAAATACACTTTATGAACCCTATTGAGCTCATTTACAGCACTTACATCACCACTGCGCACACCTGGATGATACTGTCAATATACATGCTTGGGTAGAAAAGTGGGACAAAAGCAGAACTGTTACTCCAACAGCCGCTCGCACAGCATGTTAGTGACTTTTGCTGTGTCAACAAGCAAACGTGAGAGATAAGACAAAACAGTTTTACGATACGATGACGTGCGGGAGAACGAAATTCTGCATTTCGAACGAGTAGGAGAGAAAGAGAGCGTTTTGGAAAGAGCATTGTGAAGTACATGAAATCGACCAGTTAGTATCTTAGAAAAAATCATTGCAAGCATCAGGATGTCTAGGAATGATCAAATCAACTAAGGAATCTCTAGACAAGCCGCTGTATCTATCAATATGCTTTATAGAGCGCGCCAATAAGATGTAGTCTTTCTGAAGCAGTCCAGGGAAAATGACATGAGAGCAGTATGACCGATGCGGAATAATGCAAGAGGTCACATACCTGAATATTAAAGTATGAGGTACTGAAAGCACCCCCTTAAGTCTGAGGGTATAAAAAGAAAGTTCTATGACTTTTTGGCAAGTTTTACAGACATGCATGGACCAAGAAAGGTTCTGGAACAATGAAACGCCGAGATATTTGACGGTAAAAGAGCTGGGTATGGGATTTTCATTCACAGTAAGTGTGGGGGGAGAAATCTATGAGGGACTGCAACTCATCGCCACGGAGAAAGGAAACTATTACATCACTGAATTTAGAAGCATTAAGGTTAAGAGATCTGGATGAAGACAATTCCACCACATCTTCCAAGTCACGTTGAAATGATGAGGAATCCTGGTTAGTGGGAGCCATACATTCCAGCACATCATCAGCATATTTACACTCTATACACGTGGTTTGTATCCGGAGATGTTCAACCTACAAGGAAAATAGAGAAGGTGATAGGATCACTCTTTGTAGAACATCACAGTCGGCACGGAGGCCGGAAGCTTTTGCCGTTCAACTTGGTGAATTGATTACGATCTGCAAAATAGTCACGTAACAAATTATACACGCCAGGGTGAACTCCATTTTCGGATAGCAGGTTTAGCAACATCGATCCATCCAGGCTTCCAAAGGCATTCGAATAATCTAGGAAGAGAAGCCGTACGGATTTACATTTTTGATCTAATGCAGTTATAGAACGAACAAGATATGCCATTGCATCCACTGTGGAGCGCCGGGGTCTATACGCAAACTGGTAGATATCGTCTTCAGGAGTGTCTGAAAAAATCCGCGGAATTAACAGTCTTTCAAAAGCTTTTAGGAGGACGGATATACATGCAATTGGGCGACACTTTTGAGATCCGTCTTTTGGTACTGGAGTGATACTAGCCGTTCTCCAAATGTCCGGGATCCCACCCATAGTGAGGCATTTGTTAACGAGGTCTATTAGAGGCAATGTGAGGGAATCAGCACACTCCTTCAAAACGAATGGTGAGAGAGCATCCGGACCACAAGGTTTGGTTGCCTTTAATATTTTGCCTTCCTTGTGGAGGTTGCTTTGATCGGAGGGTGCGGTTGAACTTGAGCTAATGAAGGAGGGCAAGGAAGGTAAGCTTAGTGAGGCGGAACTAAACTCCGAATTCAGTTTATCCACATCCACTTCATCGCTCTGGTTGCAAACGCTCTTACCACAGAGCTGCCTCAGAAGGCTCTATAGATCGCAACAGTTATGGTTGCCTAGAACTGCTTCGAGATATAATTGGTTTAGTCTTTTTGTCTCGGACTTAATTGCCGTGCTTAGGCTTTTGACACGAGTAGCATTCTTTCACTTTTAGGCCCATTCTTTCATCCTTCGAAGTCGCTTTAGTAGTGCTGATGAAAATCTATCTGTTCCTAGATGGATCGTTTCAATTGGACAGCACATGTCAAAACAATATTTGATGTAGTCTGTAAAATGGTCATATTCGAGCGACAGGTTTCCGTCGTTGAAGACCAAAAAATCAGTTAACGAAAACATCGCCTGGAGCCTCGTGATATTACCCAAGGAGCGATTTCGCCGTTTGATAATCTTGTAAGGACGTCTGGTCAGCGTTAAACTATTAGACCTGCTTTATATGACTGGACACAGTTTTAAAATACAGTGGTCTGAGCTGCTCAAAGGTGCCCACTTTTGTATGGCAAACAACTGTCCTTTATTTGTGAACACGGCATCCAACTGGGAATCTTGTCTGGTCGAAACAGTCACTAGGTCTACTAAGACAAGTGTCTTCAAGAACGTTATATCCTTACTATTGAAGTCGCCTGCAACAATACAGATAGAACAATCTAATTTAAGCAGTCGCGTTGAATATAATCGTTCCTCCTAAAACTTTAACTCCGATGCAGAAGTTTTTCCAAGTGATGACTGATCGACTCAACTAAATTGCAACTTATAGAAATCGTTACGTACGTAAATATTGTGATTGCTGCGTTGCACCAACTTTGACTAACGTAAGTTACAACGCCACCACCACGAGACTGGGGCTTTCCGGGGTGGTCAAATTTGATGGGAAAATAATCATCGAGTTGAATTACCGCACTTTCCACACCAGTATGCAACCAGCTTTCTTGTAACAGAATAATTCCTGTATTAGCTTACTCATTTCGCTGCATAATGGCACTGAGATCACTGATTTTACCAAGAAGCGAGCGAACATTATTGGAAAGTATTAGTGGGATTTGCGCTTTGTCGACAGAACAAAGATTGAGGCCAGATTACCAGCCAGCGCGATGCTTAAGCTTTTTTTCCTTATACGTTTGAAGGTGGTCCTGACTTTATCGCCGTATTCGATGAAGCACGGATTTAAGGCAGTAACATTTTCAAATGGTTGACGGAGTAGGACAACATTGAGCTTGAGACGATCAGAAAAAACGAATTGCTTCAAATATAGAATCCGCAGTCTGTAGTGTAAAATAATCCAACGAGACCAGCAACGGCCGAATTTGAAGGCCCCGTCAGCAAACACATGGTGCGAGAAACCCTAGAGTAATGCACCAACATACTTAGCCACTTAAGCAAGACAGAATTGCTTCAGAAATAGTCTAGCGAGTATCAAAATTATCACGGGACACTCAGAGATCCACTCTGGCGTCGACTGCTGAAAAGCAATTTCACTCTTCTACAGTATTATATACTCGCTAGTCTTCTCAATCAGTACGTCTTCCGCTTTACAAAACGGCTCAACGTATCCCTCTCGTAATGGGAAATGTTTGCTATTCTTACAGTAGACCAGGCGAAATATCCCCTTAAATTTCCTCTTGGTGAGGTATGCCCATCTGTGGAATAAACTACCGTTGCATTTAAGGACCAGCGAGAGCCTGTTTATATTTAGAATTCATTTGAAAGCTTTTCTTTTTGCCCGGGAGAAAGTAAGAATTGTCTTGGAAATCCACTATTTTAATTGCAACCTTCCGGAAGTCTGTTGGGACGATCTTTTATGCAATTATGCGTCAGGAACATTCGGTGCAGACTTGATTGAGCTGACCCTCCAAGTGCCGTTACACCACTTCGTGATCTTCCCCAAATGGTAAATGGACAACCAAGTACCATCTACTTTAGATCTGGTTCTCCCTATGTCCGTCGGCTACGTAACTGACGTTTCGCACTGTACACCTCTGGAGTCCAGCCATCAGGTTTACGTATCATTTCGGTGTACTCTTTCAAGAGACCAACAGATTGCTGTTGAATTACTTCCGAATATGTTGCGGGCGGACTATAGTACAATGCGAGCCAAAGCTTCAGTTTTGAACTGTGAGATCTCGGTGGCAGACTCAGTTTAGTTATAATAGGACGAATGTAAGGCATATCTTACGGAGGTTTCTGTTTCCTACATTCTACTCATGAGTAAAAGAGGGTTACAGCCATAGTCTCCTTTGATAGATAGTACAGGGAAATACCTGCTCAAGAAACTGTCTAGATGCTAGCGAATGTACCACGTAGTTGCATGAGCTAGTCCCTAGAACAGTTTTCATGTGGTTAGAAATAAATGCAAACAAAATCACAGGACCGCTCCTCTCCAATACAAAAGATGGTCTAGCTGAATCGACCCTCGCTAATCCCAAAAATTCTTTGCTTCCGTAAAGAGGCGCAGCGGGGCCAAACTGTCTGTACCGGCATTACTGCTAGCAGACAGAACTGGTGTACCTACCAACTATGTCAATAACTGTATTCTTATCGAACCTTAGGCTGGTGTCTTTATTCGGGAGACCTCATGAGCATATGTTGAAATGGTTTCAAGATTTCTAAATGACCCATGCTTAATGAAGACTCAGGCGTTCGGGCTATTGCAAGGCATAAAGCCATCTAACGCTTCCGTCCCTGATTCAATTCATTTGAAGCTGTTGCATGCGTTGACCGGGGAACTGAGGGGTCTCCTCACATACGGGTTTTCAAAATCGCTTGTCAGCTGCGTCATGCTTTCAGGATGGAAAGAGGCAACCATCTCTCCGAATTTTAAGAGCGGTGACAGTAATCAACCCGCAAAATACCTACCTGTCAGTTTGACAAGCGTAGTAGTTAACCTGTTCGAAAAACTGATATGGGATTCAGTGGAGAACCACTTGAACAAATCTAACCTTCTCCATGCCGCGCAACATGGAATCCGTAAAAGATTTTCTTGTCAGCTTAATCTACTTGTGGCTCGTGGAGGCTGGGCTGAAGTGGCAGTGAGTTGCCACGCTATAGACGTGTTATTCCTAGACTTTTCTTAAGCTTTTGACACTGTTCTTCATCCTAGACTCTCATTAAAGTTGAGATCTTACGCGATATCTGGTCTCGCACCTAAACGTATGTTTGCAATCCTGGAGAGGGAAACAGTGTATACTTATAGAGCGTAGCCTTTCTCTTAGGTAAGCTCTGCTTAGTGGCGTGCCTCAGGGCACGGTATTGGGGTCAATGTTGTTCGTGAGTTGCATAAATGGCTTGTCATGGGCTGGGAGTGTCACCGCTAATGTTTGTTGATTATCTTAAGCTTTGGATTGTCGTGGATACACCGAGGGTTCTGAGGCAATATAGAGTGCCTTTGATGGGCTCTGAGAATGGTCTAGCCGAGTGTTCTTGATCGTCAGGCAGTGAGTAGAACACAGTGAGAGCAGTCTGTCACCGTTCGTATTGGCTGAACCAATGCCATGCGGACCGATAACATCTGTCCATGCCGATGCATCACGCCCAACGCGCGCGTTGAAATCACCCAGCAGAAATAGTCGGCCGCTCCTCGGCACAGACCGTATCACGGAGGATAGCTGAGTGTAGAATTGAGCACGCGTGTCATCAGGGTAACACATGGTCGGACCGCATGTGCTTATGAAGGTGGAAAACTTACCTCTTCCGAGCCCTAGGCGAACAGTCACCAGTCGCGCGCTGATGCCTGTTGATTCACCCACCAGCTGGCCATGGAGGTGATCGGATATTGCAAATCCGACCCCATGTTCACGTGGTGCTGAGGCGGCGTTGCCCACCCAGTAGAATGTGTAGCCTGCCCTTGTTTCATGCAACTTACCTTGCTCAGCGAGCCGGGTTTCACTGAGCGCCGCAATATCGATGTTGTAGCGCGCCAGTTCCATCGCGACGAGTGCAGTGCGTCGCTCCGGGCGCTCGCTGGAGTTCCGGTCCAGTAGTGTGCGCACGTTCCAGCACCCGATGCTGAGTGCTTTGCGCGCAGGCCTACGATTGCATTGGTGAGCAAACGCACGCGAGGTGGCGGTTGTGCTTGTGCCATAATTCTGATGACACCTCATCTGTATTTAGGTTGTGGTTTATATATATATATATATATAACCACAACCTAAATACAGATGAGGTGTCATCAGAATTATGGCGAAATAAAGGAAGAAACGAAATACATCAAAATACAAAAGACCCATTTCGTTTTATACACACCGTTTTGGTAGTTTTTGTGTTTTGTAGTTGTATGTTCAATGAGACGGTCACAAGTAAATGACATGGTTGTACAGCCCTGTCTCCGCTGATGTCTGTTGCGAGCCATAGCGACCAACCTTTCTAACCACTGGCATTCCGAATTGCTTGGTCCCCATCCTGGTTGTTGGACCCGTCCGACGGATGCTAAGCTCGAGGTTGCCTTCTTAATGCTCCTTCGCCACGTCATTGGTTTTCCACCCCTGCACTTCTAACTGCTTCCGGGGAGCGCAACTAACGCTCGACAGGGAAGGCGATAGGTTGGCATGTGTAATACGCGGTCAAAGCAACGCATGCGGTGTCGGAGCATAACGGTTTGGAGCCATGGGTAGTTGGCTCCAAATACTCGCTCTTTGACTTCCGCGTTACTCACGTGATGATGCCACCACACGCGAGCAATCCTACACAGACAACGATTGTTGAAAACGGACAATCGTTTTTGTCTTCCGAGTGAGTCGGCCAGGTCTCACAACCGTACAAGAGGACCGCACGGACAGAGGCAATGTATACCCTGCCCTTGAGTTTGAGAGTGACATCGCGACGGCGCCATAAGTGTCCCAGTCTGATGAGTGCAAGGCGGGCCATTGCGATCCGTTGTGAGACCTCAGCTGTAATACAGCCGCCAGTTATGATGTAACTCCCTAGATAAGTGAAGCAGTCGACTTGTTCCAGGACATCAACAGCAATGGTTAGGGCAGGCACAGGCGCTTGCAATCCTGGAGTAGTATTTTACATTTGCCTGGCGTGGAACACAGGCCATACTAAGATGCCCCCATCGCTAAACGGTTCAGAGCACTGAACAGCCTGTGGACCGTCTCCGACCAAAGCGATATCATCGGTGTAGTCCAAGTCCGCGACCCCGTCACCTTGGAGAAGCTCAATACCGCAGTTTTAATGGCATTCCAATGCTCGCTGGACGACATGTACAATGGCAAAATGGAAGAGAAAAGATGTGATGGGGCAACATTGGCGCACGCCGCTGGTGAGAGTAAAGGAAGTGGAAAGCGTGCCGTAAGTCCTGATTTTGCCCGACATGTGACAGTAGAGATCCTTCAAGATGCTTACAAACTTGTCGGGCACACCTTTCCTTAATAGACAGTTCCACAACATATAGATCTATATACTGAGCCAAAAGCCGCTCGGATGTCCGAAAATACTACGATCGTTGGCCATCGGTGGAGGTGACGGAGTTCAAGAATTTGGTGGAGTGTGGTCAATGCAACCTCGACCTGAGGGGAAACACGCTTGTTCCTCTCAGGAAACGTCTTCTCTAGTCGCTGAGAGTGCGGAGTAGAACAGACAAAAAATCTTAGACGCAACAGAGGTCAACGAAATTCCGCGGTAATTGGTGCAGTCCTCAGGGGAGCCTTTCTTGTGAATCTGGACAATGACCGATTCTCCCATACAATTTGGACTTTAGCGTCGGTCCAAATTTCGGTAAACAGTGATAGCATTTTATTGACAAGTGCACTCCCGCCGTGTTTGAATAGAGCCGGGGCTAGGCTGTCACGATCTATGACGCCTTATGACGCTTCAAAGATTGGATTGTGCTTCGTATCTTTGTTTCGGTAGCAGCATCCGTGATGATAGGCCAAGCACCATCCGAGGAAAACGGAGGTGTCACAGTGGGCTGTGCTGAGCAGTTAAATCGGAAAACAAAGTGCTCTGCCCAGCGACACAAGCGCCTGTGCAGGTGGGTGATTTTCGTGCCGTCTGACTCACAAATAATCTGACTGACAGTGTGTGAATTGCAACCAATGGTTTTGATGAGGTAAAAAATGCGGAAGTTTGCAGCCGATGCAGCAGCTTCCATCTCAGTAGCTTGTTTTGATCATTACGATTTGCGGTCAGCGCGGACACTTGACTTCAGCTGTTGAGAGATAGACCGACGAAGTTCATTGTGCTCCGTACCGGCGGGTACAGCCCGTCGACGATCCAGTAGTTCCGAGTATCTTACCAAAATCCCGCTCCTGGTTGTGAAGCGGGAGAGTCCGCAGCTGGACAATCAGGCGAACAACATTGCATGTTTCAAGTTTGACTAGCGTTGATCAACATCCGGAGCATGGCGTAGAGCGAAATTTTCGCGGTCTCTGTTGATACTGCGTTCTCACCGCTGTGTCCTCCAACTTGTGAGTGTTGAGTCGGGTTTGCTTGACTCTGGGTGAACAGCCGAAAAGCATGCAAACTATCACACTTACTAATGCATGATCGGTGTCGACACAAGTTGACCAAAAATGTTGGCAATCGCGTACGCTTCTGCGCCACTTGCGAGTTATGGATATGTGATCAATTTGTGACCAGCGCTGGGTTGACGATAGACGACGCCAGGTGGCACAGTGGCGTCCAGGGTGATGAAAGCTCATACTGGAAAGGAAAAGTTGATGGTCAGCACACAGGCTGAGCAGTCTTTCTCCGTTGTCAGAGCAAATATCAGCATAGCCATGCGGTCCACCGAGGTGGCGTTCACATGACAGCAGCCGATCAATACACGTGTTTAAGCCTCCTGCCATAACGATGTCTAGTTTAGGCGCCTTTAGGAGCAGCTCATGAAAATGTTGATAGAATTGGTCCTTGACTACATCCGAGCTGCAGCCACTGGGCTCTTAGGCGGAGATCACGAAAAGAGCACGTTTGTCTGCGCGATGCCTGTTAAACATACAAGACCAACGGAGCCTCACAGCGCATAACCGATTGTTGAATGGGATCCAGTCAAGGAGGGCGACCTTGGCTCTAGCACTGAGGGTGATTTCGACACCAGCTAGCCCAGATGCGGAGGACTCAGCATCATCAGAAAGGCGAAGACAAAGACGGCCGTGTGGTTGGACTGGTGACGACAGCTGGTAGACTGTGTTGGAATCCTGCAGTCAAGTTTCACTCAGGCAGCAGACATCAATTTCAAGGGTCTCCAGTGTGTGTGCAAGTCCAGCTTGCTGTCCGATCTGCAGTAATGTGCGCACGTTGAGGGTTGCTAGTTTGAACTGCATTCCAGGTCGCAGTAGCGAAGATGGCAGACTTCGGGGCTGGCAGCTCCCTGTCGAGGACTGTGTGGTTGAGTTGACGGGTGGCGAGAGAACAACTTCATCGGCGGAGGTAGGATTGTTCACAGGTGAAGAATCAAGTAACAATGGGGATGTGTGATACAAGGAAAGAGTATGTACTTTGATGGCGTGTTTGTAAAGTTGGCGTAGTCATAGGACAGTGGGTCACGAAAGTGAGGGTGGCCATATTTGTGCTTACCCATGGTTCATCAGTAGGCGAAATACCACTTGGTTGCTTAGGGTGAAATGCAGGCCAATCAAACAACAGGATCTGCTGCCTTTCACTACAGCAGACTCATTTGTATAAGCTGTGTAGCTCCCCACTCAGCCCCATTGTCCGATAAACGCTCGTTAGATGTCCGATTGGTGACCGATCGTGCGCCCGATGGGCTCCCAAGTGGAAACAAATTGTTTCACTCATGGGGCGCTGGCAGAGAAAAATAACGTAGCGCCTCCCTTCGCACGCTCACATTTCCCTGATTTCCGGCCGTAACAAGAAAGCTTAGGAGCATTATCCTTCCTTCCAATTCCACTGAAAGCACGTTAATGCGATCGCACACATTGCATGCCCTGAACACAACGCAGTTAGCGAAAACATAATGTAATATGGGTTAAATAATTTACAAAGCCGTACCTCGCAGTGATAACCGCTCCGTTTCCTTCTGTAGCCTGGCTTCACGCGTTTTTATTCTTTGTGTCCAGCTTTGCAGCTTGTCAACAATATCAGGCTCTGTGCATTCTGGTATGTATTTTCTCATAAGGGAATCTGTTGAGAACATGCTTGTTGTTTATAACCTAACATACCCAGGACCGCTCTGGCGAATGGTGTGTTTGCCATCTTATACATCTCATGCACGCCATGCAAGTTCACTCGTCTGAACAAGTTGTTTGTCCTGCAAGTAAGCATGGAGTTCCGCACACATTCTGAGATTGCCCGGCCGCCTACGTGGGACGAATAATACACCTACGAATAAGCGAAATTGCATGAGACTTGCCATGCCGTTCACGAATTCAGTGTTCCCCAGTGTATTGGTTAAAACTGACAGTTGCCCTATTGTGTCCGTTGGTAATGGAAATGGGCACGCGTTGCTGGCACCAAGCGCCTGAAGTGCATGTAGCGTGTTGAAGGACAACTCTAAGCTGTCATTCGTTCTCCAAGTTTCGTTGCTTCGCGATGTGATTTTCGCAATGGGGCTGCAAGTGAAGGTTGCAGAGAGGCTGTGAATCAACCATTCCTTTTCAACATCAGTGTGCTGTCACCGCATGTCCCGCCAACAGCTGAACGCTGAGAAACGTCTGTGTGAATCGGAGTAACTGCGTAAAACAAATGCATGGTGTATTTGGATGTGTGGGGATAGGATAATGGATGTTCATTTTCTTTCTCAAAATCTGCGCTTACTTCTTGCTCAAAATACAGCTTTAGATGTGGAGGTGAGAAATCCAAGTTCACGATTTGAACAGTACCCTACGTTACGGCTGGCGGTGATTCACAGTTAGAAAAAGTAGTTACCGTGCTGGGATAACATAATACCTAGCTACAACCTACATGTTTTGCTCCGTCCCTCGCAAAATCGGAATCTTCGCGTTGCTAGATGGTAACTCGGCTGATGTTCGCAAGTTCTCATCCAACTGTTTAGCTTCCAGGTATTCATCTAAAAATGCGTACAAATAAATCGTTCGGTAGCCTGACCTGTACCACTGTGTATTCGTACTTTGTACGTCACAGCAGACGCAGGTGCTGGCAGGCGATGCAGCAAGAAATCCTGTAATTGTTTTGTTGACAACCGATCCTACAGAAGCTCTACATTATTAACCATCCAGGTTGAAATAACCACTGCAAACGAAGAATCTTGAAACCACCACGCGCCACATCTAAAAAATATGTAATCAGAGCACAGCATATCCAGAAGCATATTAGAAGAGGTAAATATGTTCGGTGGTGTAGCTTTTATTTGCAATCTCAGGTGCAGCAGCGCCTGCAAAGAATGCTATACACCGTAGTGCATGTTCAACTGTAAGGGCGCAACCCCGTTACATGTGTACAACGAGCTTCCGCACCCAGCTTTGAAGTACAAATAGGACTGTTTACTGAAACAAATAAATAATAAAGTAGGACAGCTTACCTACGTCGCAGGTTTCTTGATATCCTTGTGCCTCCAGCTGTGCATAATGGGGTAAAACACAGTTTACTACGCGCAAGGAAACCTAAAACACTTGAACCCGATTGCACTCGACGGAATCCATGCCGGTGGAGCTAAGGAACCCCAACATTTAAATATATGTAGGTCCGTGGATGGCAAAAATTTTAGGAACAGAGAGGTAGTCTTTGCGAAGCGCTGCCCACATAATTGGTTTGAACGCCGACACAGTACTAGAGAAGGCTTATCACGTGCGATGACAGCATTAGCTAGTTGTGCATTTGCAATCAGCGCACCGAAATGTAAGAAACCGGTTTGTCGCTGACCACGACGCACAAATATGGTCGATCCAGTGTCGTCAAAACAACAGCCATTGTCTATGACAGTCGTTGTACTTCGCTCCGTTAAGCGACGAAAAATTTGCGATGGCGCAGACGTCGGGCCAGTTTTGAGCTTTCGAAGACGTCGTAGAAAGAAATCAAACGAAAATGCTGTAACGTTATCCATGGGTCCGAGGCATCCGATAGCCTGGCACATATGCACTTAACGGTGCACGTTAAATCCACCTCCTTCTCACCGCAGAGGATCAAGGTGTCAAGCACCACTCGGTTAAATACTGCCTTTAAGTGCGACAGGTAATGGGTGTACCATCTATGACAGCAAAGAATTTATGCGGCGACGAATAATATAACGATATTATTGTACAGTGCTTCCGGCAACACGCCGCGCAAAACCATTGGACCCAGCTATAAAAGAAACTCTCTGAATTACTTTGCGTGTCATCGTTCCTCGTCCTCAAACGTGCGACACTTACGCGGAAACTCCAACGTTAGGTAAGCCGAACATATGCGAAGTCGGTGGTTGATAATATCGATGGACATCGCTGACAATCGTATGTTGCCACCTGTCGGGCCGCAACGCCATAGCCTTAGTAACTTCTGTGTTAGTCCCAGACACAAGGTATGCGTGTAATAAACTGGGAAACAACTTATCATATTAATCCTTATGGCTCGAAAGGCGATTCTCCGATGTCATGTTCCGGTGGTTTGCGGGTTCTAAAATCCGTGTCATTACGTAATGCGCTTTTGGCATCCGTAGGGAATGTTATTATGCTATCAGCGTGCGAACCTGAAAATGTTTATCAAAAGTTACGCTTTGCTTACCAGCTTTAGTGCATTTCTCGCATGCAAAATATCCGGAAGGTTGTTTCACCTGCCGAACGTTTGCTCGTGCAGGTGCATTGGCAACCACGCAATCCAGAAGAATATCTATAGTATCGTCATTATCATTTAAGCAGCCAACTTCACGTAATACATTTATCAATTTATCCACCGCTGGCTGCAGGAATTTATGCAAAATAATGGTTTTCGATACTCCACTGTAAAAAAAAATTAACAACACCTCCCTCTGCGGATTTATCAGCCTAATAAGTATTGGCCAAGCTGTCTGCACGGGCTTATGAACACGGTCATTCCGTCTATATGGACCTGCAACTTGCGCAACGACTGATAGGGTAAACTCTTTCGGCGCAACACGTCGCATATAGCATCCTGCTAACCCATATGGATGTAACTGCCACCTCGGATAAATCGCGCAGATTGGGCGTTTTCAAAATGCTCCGAGCGTCAACCGGTATGTTAGAATATAGGCGAAAATGATTGCGTAAAAAGAGGTTAATCCAGGTCAATTAATGCTTCCGTCTAAAGCCACGTCAAGCAGAACTTCCTCTTAGGTAACCGATGCCATTGGACACCAAATGTTGGTTGGTCGGGCCAAAAGGTCACGTTATATACAAAAATGCTGCATACGGAGATGTATTGAAGACAAAGCAGAAGGCACATCCGATTCGTATGCGTGGTGAAAGACTCCTCCAGTAGCCGATACTGCGGCTATAAAAGGCGCACGCACAGCATGTAGCGAAGAACACACATCTTGTGCAGTAGGCATAGTATTTAGCATCTCGCAGGTAGCTGAAAAACATTCAGCGAAAAGCAAAGCACATACCTTTTAATGCCATAACTCCTTGCACTTCTCTCTGTATGTCAGCTTTCATACTTCGTATTCTACGATAAATACTTGTGGCAGAGCATTGGTAAAAACATTCCCAGACTTCTTATCCATAGCGGAAACGGGACAGGCGAACTCGGCAAGACACGAGAGCGTCGGATTAATCGGAAACAGCTGATCGTAATCTGGGGGCGGTACTGTTTGCTGTACTGGGTGCTATCAAGGAATGTTATGAAACACGTGGTGGTATTATGCCGGTTCCATTTCCTGCAGAACTTTTCACGCAAAT
This sequence comes from Dicrocoelium dendriticum, assembly GCA_944474145.2. Taxonomy (NCBI): domain Eukaryota; kingdom Metazoa; phylum Platyhelminthes; class Trematoda; order Plagiorchiida; family Dicrocoeliidae; genus Dicrocoelium; species Dicrocoelium dendriticum. Next base: position 25,035,679 of record OX104064.1, read on the forward strand.
GTCAGTCTTTGTCAAAAGTAAAAAAGGCGGACAGAGTTTTGCTGAAGCAGTAAATGGATAGATTAGTCTACACAAAGACCGAATTACAGTTTCAGACGCTGCTTACAGCTATAAGGGTTAGAAGCAAAGAGGCGTCCACGTACCTCTGTCGGACGTGGTTGCACTTGGCAGGATGCTTGGTGTACCATCGATTGCTCAAAGTGCGTACATTGGGTGCCTTCCCCACAAACAGAGTGGAGAACGAGAATAAACACCCCAAGTGTGGCTTAAGCGCAAGGACATCGCTTTTGCTACCTTTTGAGGCAGTTTTTCGGAGAACACGCGATGCAGAATCGCGTTGGACCACGTCGGTAGCCAAGTTGCGGATGTCGAAATCACACACCATTCCAGGAACTGGGCAGGTGAAGAACTTGATTTCTTGTCTGTTAACTTATGCTGCCGGCATATTTATGCGACACATTTCTTCGGAGACGGTCATATCAATACGACCTAACGGCACTGGGTATGAAGTATTAGGTAAGATCGACAGCAGGCACATCGTTGTGATGGGTAATGAAATGAGCTGTGATTACGCCTTCGTAAGTCAGTGGAATATACGATGCACACACACTGCGCTAGTTGCTGGCATGTTAACCGCCAACATAACCCTGCTTATGCACAGATGTTGGTAAATGCGGGACCGCTAGATTCCCATCCCTTATTGCGAAACGTTCTCAGGAGAACTTCAACCGAAGCCCTCTACATCAGCCTCCCCGCCGGTGGTGTTAACGCGGGAGGAAAAGTTCTCCCGTGCCAACCGGCTGTTCGGTGATATAACCGTTACCATGACCAGTCTGGGTACAACAGTTTTTCTTGAGGCGGAGCAGTTCTGCCGCAGCAGTTTGAATACGTTACTACGTAGGTAGAGCTTGGTGTCAGTTGGAAACGGCCTTCCTGACAACCTCGCCCAGGCTGAAGCCATACCACAACGTCACCGCCCATAGGCAACAGAAAGGAAGCGGTCGCTTTCGCCTAGGTGATGGAACCCCCGCAGCGGATTAAAAACTGCTGGGTACCACTTGGAACATACCGCATGGCAGCCTACTGGGTGGCTCTACGAACGACCATTATGCCTTAATGTTTGACAACAGCATCCCATTCTGAGCGGCTGTTCATATATACCGTATGCCAAGCATACTGCCGCTAATCATGATTTGCTCAGTTAGCATGGCGTATACACATGTCTTTCCATGACCCCTCGCAGGTGCCCATACGAAGCGTCCATAATGGCATCGTTCACCAGGTACGTTCAGCAGTTATTTCATACCCCTATTGCTATTGCATGGAATATAGCCAGGACCTCAGCGATCCACTGTGTTGACGCGACAAACCAATACTGTCCTCAACATCAGCGTGAACACTGCATGGGCCTGAGCAACACTTCCGCTGCGTAACATTCACCCTTACCTTGGTAGTACGTAAACGCTGTTTTGCTGTCAGACATTAAATGGAGTAGGCAACGTATTTCATTTACTAGCGTCCAGCTTATGTTAGTCGTCAGTTAGCTCTAATGCACATGGTAGCATCGTTGTGACACCTTCTTTGGAGCCGGTAACATCTTTTATTTGCTAGTGGTCAGCTTATTTGAGTAGTCAGGCAACTTTATTGCAAATGGCAGCATTCCTGTGACATCTTCTGTGGAGCCAGCAACGTCTAAGACTTAAGAGCGACCAGCTTATGTGAGTGGTCAGTTAGCTCTATTGCACATTACAGCATTGCTGGGAGACATTAAACTGAGCCGGCAATATATTTGTATTACTGGCTACCAACTTATTTTAGTAGTCCGTTTTATGTACTACGCATAATGAACCACGTAATCGCCTCCGTATCTCTTTGTCGTGCGAAGATAACCGTTCAAAAAGGTCTTGTTAGTATGTATACCTATTTACAGTCTACCGCTTATTTGTCTACTGAATTAATTTTAAAAGATCATTCGCCCTATTAAAAAGGCTGCATCCAAACACCCTTATTTACGGCCTACTATATCACTTAGCAAATCAAGAAATACACGGCTTTTTTAAATTCGGCCTTTTCTTTGCCTACCCATGTCTTTTTGACATCGCCTCCTGCTACTGTACAAACACAGCATCTTTTACTGAATGAAAATTCCTTGTAAATATCCTCACCATTGATTCTGCCCTTACCGCCCGCTAAACTAGTGTCGATTACAACATATACCTTTCATATTTACGCACATTATGTGCCCTTACATAACCACTCATTCATTGGATCATTAGATCATTGGATTTCACAGAGCAGAAGGAAAGTCCTGTGTCAGCTGCTTCACTTCCCGATCATTGCGTGGATGCCGTGAGTCGCTACGAGACGGTATTCCACAAGGGGGCCGTAACAGCTACATTGGAAGAAGCAGGGTCCCAGCTTATTCATCAAGTGAGAATCCAAAAATCGCTGGAAACATTCCTCAGTCTGCGCGTCGACCACATGTTTCGGCAGGTCGTTCCAGGCATTGACAATGCGGGTTGATAGAGCGCGAGTGGAGCGAACTCTGAGTCTTCTGGGTTTATATAGTTTCCAGTTGTGTCCCCGAGTGGAACTATTAGTGTTGACTTGAAAGAACGCTTGTAGCTCCACCCCCATTTCCCCCATCAGAATTCGCCTAGTAAAAATCAGATCACCCCTACGTCGGCGATATTCCAGGGAGAACAGGTGCATCCGCTGTAGTCGAAGAGGGTAAGGCAAGTCCTTTAACTCCAGTATGGATTCCGAGGCACGCCGCTGTACCTTCTCAATCACGTTACACTCCAACTTGGTAAGAGGACAGATGGCGGGTAGTCCGTATCTAAGGATCGGGTGCACATGAGAAGTAAACAGGATTCTGAAGATATCCGGAGTCAGTCGTGAGAAGGCTCTCCGTATGGCATGGGACATCCTGTTGGCAGCGGCAACCCTCCGTAGTGTGTCTTCTGCTGTCCGTAAATTATGTGAGACAAGGACACCGAGATCTTTTTCAAGACTGGTGATTCTGAGTAACACCTCACCAATATGGTATATCCCGAACGGTTCGAGGGCGCCTATGGGGAGAACTGAGCATTTTTCACAATTTATGGGCAATTGCCAGTTGACTGACCAGTTGTGTAGAATGTCCAATGACGCCTGCAATCTGTTGGCATCCTCAAGACAGGATACCTCCATCCACCGCTTCAAGTCATCGACGTAAATCAGGCAATCCTTCTGAAGCGCCGATGGGAGGTCATTGATGAATATCTTGAACAGTTCTGGACCAAGTACTGACCCTTGCGGAACACCGCTAGTCATTAGCACAGGAGTAGAGTAGGCTACATTCACCTTGACTCGCATGGACCGGCCAGTCAAAAAATCAGCGATCCAAGAGAGGACATTCCCAGAGACACCGGTACCTCGGAGTTCAAGAAGGAGCCTTTCATGGGGACTTTGTCAAACGCCTTGCTGAAGTCTACAAAAACCGCATTTAATTGTTTCCCAGCGTCTAACGACCTGTCCCAATTTTCCCTAGCAACAAGCAGGTTCGAGGTACATGAGTGTGCCCGCCGAAAGCCATGCTGGGCGTAGGAGATGATGTTAAGGTTCTGGAAGTGAAGCTGCAGGGCGCGCTTGAGAATCTTTTCCATTAACTTGCACAGTACGGACGTTAAGTAGATGGGTCGATAGTTTGCAGGAGCTTGACGATCCCCTCCCTTGTATATAGGTTTAACAGTCCCCCAATTTCCAAGCAACCGGGAGTCGTCCAGCTTCCAGAGAGTGACGAAATATCTGACAGACGGGAGCAGCAATGTAGTCCGCCACGGTCTTGAGGAACAGCGGGTGCAGTCCATCAGGACCCGGCGAGGAGTTCGGATCTAATTCACGAAGGTCTCTGGCCACGTCAGCCACAATCATTTCTATGTGCTGCAATGAAGAGGGGCGGATTGGCGCAGTGTCATCGGGTAACGGCGTCTCGATCGAGTAAACGGATGAATTTTGTAGGGCAAGTAAACTGGCTTTCGTCCCATCGTCGTCAAGTAAACCGTCCTGCTCTGCAGAAAACAGGACAGGAATGCACTGCCAGCTTTGATACTTGTTTTCAAGTAAGAGTAGAGTGCCTTCGGTGTCGTTCTGGATTGCACAGCTAAACTGTGTTCATACTTATGCCGTTTCTGACGTTTTTTAAGATGCAGTCGTTTTTGATCAATTTGTGCTCTGAATAGTCAAGCGCGCAGTGAGTAAGCTTGAATCGATCCCATAATTTCGTCTTTTAGACATTAAGCACCTCAATTCTTATTCTATCCATGAAGGGCCACTGGTAAACGTTCGCATTTTGCAAATAGGAACAACCTGCTCAACAAGGGAAATCAGCTTGGAGTACAAAAGTTTCCACTCCTCATCTGAGTTCGAGGATAGGGGGATATTCCACTCCACACCGCTAGCGGCCGCTTGCTGGCAGATTGAATCGGCACGCCAGAAATTCCTGTGGAACCTATCTTGGTTGTGAAGAGTGAGGCGTCGAGTCCAGAGGAATGAAACGATACAGTGATTACTATTACCAATAGGCGGAAGAGTGGTAATGTCTGCGACATCTGATTGCGCTGGGGAAAGCAGAAGATCGAGAATATGGGGGGTTTGTCCGACGCATATACGGGTAGGCGCAGTAACATGTTGAAATAGGTTACACTCGAGAACGGCTCCCAAAAACTCCGCAGCGAAAACGACTGAAGTAGTAGCACAGTGTAGCAAATCCCAGTCGACACTTGGGGTATTGAAGTCTCCCAATAGTGCATAGTCCTTTCCCCCACCATGCATTTTAATTGAATCCAACAGCCGAGCTGCGGAACCCAATGGAGCTCTGTATACAACCCCGACCATCAGGGATCGGCATCCATCCTGAACCCGGCACCACAGGGCTTCGAAACCACTATTACCATCACAAATAGATTCTACTAGATGAGCCTTGAGGTTTGCATTCCAGTACATGGTCACATCGCCACCAGATCTCTCTCCTTTGCGGTCATCCCGGCAGAGGTGAAACCCGGGGATCTGCATCACGGAGTCCAGGATATCCGCGGACAACCAGGTCTCGGTGAAAGCCACTAGGTCAGGATGATTCGCTGAGGCAAAAGATTGAATTTCATCGCGCATATTAGCGGAAATTACGTGCGATCCGTTCTTTACCTCTAACGCCTGGGCATGACAATAAGTGGTTTCCAGCGAATTTTGGTAGCTTTTCGGACTACACGAAAATCCAAAAAATGTAAATCTGTCTCACCGTTGTCTCGACGTGATCTGGGTTCTTCAACCGCTTGTTTCATTCGCACTCGATCCCCAGGGGAAAATCTCGCAATACATTAAAGTGATTCACCTTTAAGTCGCGGAGCTCGTCGAAGAATGCGACGGCCCTCGTCATCATTTTGATATACAATTTTAAGTGGACGCGTCTTTGAGGAGTTCTCCTGTTTCTTGCCGATGCGGAAAGCTGAAACAATGTTGATCCCTTGTTCTCCTTCATCGAACCGTACAGAGATCATCCACTGTAGGAACTCCTGATCATCTACAATCCTTTCAGCCGGGGTAGCCTTGATGGACTCGGCTGCATTCACGATGATAAGGCGGCGGGCGCGGGATGACGATATGGCATTCTCATGGATCTTCGGCTTCAGAACAGCGGGGCCGTTCTTAAGCAGTTTCTCCAGTTGACTGACTCCATCGAGAACAAAATGCAGCTGCGACTGATATGATGACGACTTGGATTTTAGCCTTACCCCTGTCTTGCTTTTGTGTTCAAGATTTCGTACGTTTTCCTTTACCACCTCTGCGTACCTCATGATCTTAGGCTCATCGCACTGGTCAACAACCGCCGGCGTCTCTGTAGATGTGGTGGACGGTGCTCGACTACGCTTACCGGTTGGGGTAGCTGCGCCAGAAGTGCAAGTGATAAGGCAAGGAGTTGGTAGTGAGACAGCAGCGATGTTCATCTCAGCTGGAGCAGGAGAGGGGAGCAGAGAGAGCGCAGGCAGTCCAACAAGGCATCGTCTGTTGCTTACGTAACACCGCACAGGTCGCAAAAGAAACCTAAGCCCGGCACGCTGGATCGCAGGAGAAATTCGTACAAATCATGGCCGACTCCACAGCAAGCTATGTGTGTCCACCCATCGCAGATGGTGCACTGCAAGGCTTTAGAGCGCGAAGTAACTCCTTTAAAACATGACAAGCATTTGGACGTCATAGCAGATGTAGTCCAAATAGTAAACAGATTCGTCACCAAAACGAGCTTGATTCGTCTTCTTTGGATCAAAATACTTCAATGAACCAGAACTCTCAACAGGACCTAAGCTTATGCCATTTCAAAAACACACAAGTTAATTAAGCATTACTTTTCGTACATTGTTCACATGACGGCATAACAGTTGTTTTATCTTTGCAACTCTTTGACAATGGCGTACCCAACTTCCGCGGCCAGCAAGTTAATTTCTCGTGTCATTTTGATTCAACCTTCCCGGCGAGACACCGAAGCGAAATCCAAATGACGCACCAGCAATGCCGTATTAAGATGGCGCATTTCAACATAGTGTCGCTGCTAAAGTCTTAATTATTATCGAGTAAACTAATACAAACACCGTTGTGTATGCTAGCTTTAATATACTATGCCACCTGTACGTTTCCATACATTGACAGATATTATGAAGGCCCTATGAGTGTCCCGATCCGTGCTCTCGAGTGACCGATGGGGCTGTGAGGGTCCGTAACCATTATTCAAGGTGTCCTATACAGAAGTCCAAAACCAAATGGTGTATCCATCTCTCTATCCTACCCATTAAACAATCTAATCCGGCAGTAGCACAGGTCTACCAATCACCGGCAAGTCATACCAAGGCACCATAGCAAATAATGCTATTCCTACAGGAACTTAGCTTGTGAACCCGCTCTATTAATACTAGCAGTACTATCGGCGCTCTATCGTACCAGCCACCTATGCAGTGTAGTTAAAGTCAGAAAAATGGTGACGGAATTAACTACAGCAAACATGATAAGATTGGTAGAAGAAGTCCGTGCGGTTCTACAGCATCAGCATTTGCGGTTAGTGAACGCTCGGCTCACTCTACTGGATACGAAGTCACATAATCTTTTGTGCTGATTGTGCATAAAATAGTTAATGATTGATTATTGTTTCGTGATTCATCAATTGACCTAGAAAAATGTGCCCTCGAAATTCCATTGCTGATCCGGGTGTTCTTACTGAGTCGAGGCTAACTTGGCTAGAACCAAATTCTATCTCGACTCCAAACCTACCATCATTAGCTTCGTGGTAACTGTTTCTTGCAAAATGAATACAACTACCCAATCCTTAAACGTAAATGCCTCTCCTCGGGAACTACAAGAATACATGGAAAGCTTCCAGTTTTGGTGGCTCATCGAAGGCGACCTTTGCGAAGAATTCAAGGGTGCTCACATTTTAACTGTCATTGGATGAGATACCTTTTCTCTCTTGAAAGGCCTTGCTTATCAACAACTACCGTCGAAAGTTGAAGTATCTCATTTTGTCACGTTTATTACCGGAACATTTCGTGGTTGCCGAAAGGATAAAGTACAATTTATTGATGTGTAATTCTAATCAATCTGTCCGAGATTTCATTCTACAACTGCAGTCGCAATCTTCATCTTGTGCATTTGGGACACGTTTGCTGAACACCTGAGAGATCGCCTGATGGCTGGCATAAGTACTCTCGATTTACGTCGACAGCTCCTATCACATCCAGTACCGACTTATAATCAAGGTAAGTCCATCTGTTTGCACTTTTAGAATTGCTGAGGTTACGGAAATCCAGCCGACTGTTGTTTCTCAACAAGTTTTGTTTGGTTCGAGCAAACGCCAACTTCATCTCAAAAAGCGAAAACAATGGCAATAAACTCGTCTAACACAAGTAGATACAAGGTTTGGACGAACGTGTTCTTGTGGAAAGCTACTTTCCCACATCGTAATTCTAAATGCCATCTGTGTGAAAAAGTCAGACATACCCGTAGTGTTTGCCGTCAATTCAAAAGTTGTAATATGGTGAAACAAGTTGATGATACCTTTGTGAACTCGCAAACGGATTTCCATTCGTTAACACTGGATGTGAATACAAGTGATTACCTGTTGCATACTTTACGCTTCAGAGATGGTACGTCACACCGTTTACTTGTTGATACCGGCAGGGTGGAGTCTGTCATTTCAAAAACGAATCTCAACCAATTATACCCTGAAGCTCAGCTTGATTCTGCATCCAGCCTTCCGGTGACAGGATGCTGTACTTTACCGCTTTTACATATGCATTCTAACCCAGTCAAATGTACATGTTTCTTGTCATTCGTCAAAGGCCGGCTATGCTCGTTCCTAACTTTAGGCAAACGTCTCAAATAAGTGTCACTGCTTGTCATACATAGATACTGACACACAACTTTGTGGATTAGAGCACGCGTTACAGTGAGATCTGGTGGCATGAAAATCCCGCCTTGTATGTTGGATGTAGCCGTAGCTCCTGTGTTCTGTAAACGCCGTATACTACCATTTAGACTAACGGACCTCCCTCCCAGCACAGTCTTACGAAATTTTGCCCCAAAACTTAAAGAAATCGTAGGTGAGGTACATTTTACAAAATGGGCTGTTATGTGAATTGCGTTCCTTTATTATAGGATTGTTAAATGTGTAACATTAGGCCTAGTAATATACGTCGCAATATTATTTTCGTGCTTTATTTATTCAAGCTTCTCGGTGTTATGATTTTTTATTTGTCTACGCAACATCACCATTTTGGACCTTGACGTCCTGCGATTTTCGCACGCTAGTTGTTCACCGCTTGACTTCGTCCCGTTTCCATTCTTGGTACGTTTACTTTTTGGGTTACATTGTTAGGTAATGTTGTTTAGTTTGCGCTGTGAGTAAACATACCTATTTAGTGCGTTTTCATTGTACTAACGAGATAGGCAAACCTATCGCACCTGCTCGGACATTTTGCCGTGCAACGGACCTTCAAACGCATTTTGCGGAGATATGCGTTTCCTGTACGATCCTTACGTGGACAAAGAAAACTTCGTGTTGATGCCTACACTAGCACTCCTGCGCAATAGCATCTTCAGTGCAGTAATAGGCAGTGTGTATTGCTGCTTAGTGGATTGTCAGTCCGTCATGCACGGGCAGGTGACTTTTGAAGGTGGCGATTTCGATTTGTGCCACGTGATCTCTGCCCATTTGCTTCCACGGCTGAACCAGATCTTGCGATTCGCCGGAGATCTTTCTTTCGGAGTTGATGGTACACGGGGTCAATGTCGATGCGCATGTTGATCGAATTATTAGAGGAGTACCATGCTTCTAGGAACTCTCTTCCTTTCTGTGTTGTTGTTTGAGCTAAAATCACTGTTTGGTCCCAACTGAAGCTATGTCCCTCCTCATCTACATGCGCTGAGACAAGAGAAGATGCATAATGTTTTTTACAAGCCCTCTGATGTTCTTGTATTCTTGTGGATAGTTTCCTTCCTGTTTGCCCCACATAGTTCATTTCACAATTATTGCAATTTATTTTATACACGACGTTTGTTCGTTCTTGTGCATTCCTCATATCCTTTGGGTTTGATAGTATTCTTCGCAAAGTAGCGGTTGGCTTATGCGCGACCACGATGTTGTATTGTTTGAGCAATCTGGCAGTCATTTCAGATATGTTCTTCAATATGTCTTCATATATGAAGAACATATCTGAAATGACTGCCAGCTTGCTCAAACAATACAACATCGTGGTCGCGCATATGCCAACCGCTACTTTGCGAAGAATACTATCAAATCCAAAGGATATGAGGAATGCACAAGAACGAACAAACGTCGTGTATAAAATAAATTGCAATAATTGTGAAATGAACTATGTGGGGCAAACAGGAAGGAAACTATCCACAAGAATACAAGAACATCAGAGGGCTTGTAAAAAACATTATGCATCTTCTCTTGTCTCAGCGCATGTAGATGAGGAGGGACATAGCTTCAGTTGGGACCAAACAGTGATTTTAGCTCAAACAACAACACAGAAAGGAAGAGAGTTCCTAGAAGCATGGTACTCCTCTAATAATTCGATCAACATGCGCATCGACATTGACCCCGTGTACCATCAACTCCGAAAGAAAGAAAGAAAGATCTCCGGCGAATCGCAAGATCTGGTTCAGCCGTGGAAGCAAATGGGCAGAGATCACGTGGCACAAATCGAAATCGCCACCTTCAAAAGTCACCTGCCCGTGCATGACGGACTGACAATCCACTAAGCAGCAATACACACTGCCTATTACTGCACTGAAGATGCCACCTCGCATGGTGGTGAAACGTATGCGATTTCTTAATCAAGCTCGGAAAAAACAATCAACAGGTGAGCAACCAAGCCGAGCTACCAGTGTTCCAAGTTATTTCGTAAATCATTTGCTTCATTGCTTAAGGCCAGTTGCAAATGGACTGACTCTTGATGATTGAACTAATGTGCAAGCTCCGATAAACGGAAACGATTAATATATACCCGGGCAATAACAGTCATGTGGGCTTGGGGCTAGTTTATCCGTGCTACTGAGGGGAGGCTACGTGAAGACGACGGATATCGTGGATCTACAAGTTTAACTCGACGGTTTTTCTCCGTTCATATCTTCTCGGATGCAGGCTTGGCGCATTTTGTGCAGCAGTTGTGCTCCTTCGTTCAGGAGCCTTTCGTCAACGGATTGTATAACGCCACGCGGAAGCCCTTCCGCGTTCACTATTTCCTGTCAACTGTTGTTACCGAAATGTCCCAACTGCTCAAACGAATCGTTATCCTGGAAGGTAAGCGGATAACAAACAAAGTGCAGCTTACAGCTGAGCAATGCGTCGCTCCTTCGTTAAGCGAACGTAGTCCCACTCAAGATATGATAGCGGCAGTAACTGCCTACACCAAGGGGTTCACTTGAATGACAGTCACCTTTCAAGCCACTGGTTGCTGACTACGGAGGAATGAGTTTTTTAGTTCATGGTGTGGTCGAGAGAAGTCACTATTTGAATAACTACCGATTGATATGGTTTCCGCCTCTCTTATTGCCTACGTGCATGCGGTGTGCCGCCGGGTAATGCGCAGATTGTTACGGTTACGGACAGTAGCTCCAACGGAGAAAGCGTACCGCCTTAGGACGGAGAAGGTAGTTGAAGTTAACTCACTTATGCGAATTATTGTTCATGGCCAGTGGACTGTCACACACGCAGTCGCAGTTTGGAGCAATTGGCAAACTAAGTAAATGGTATATTCTCGGTAAAACGAGACACCCCTGTAAAGGCGCGATCAAAATATTCATGCAAGCATAGCTTCTTTGGAATACTAAAACATTTCGTTTTAATGAAAGGTATAAACGAAAAGATGTAGTCCATAAGAGTGAGCACTTTGTCAGGTAATAGTCAGATCAAGGAACATGATGGCTCTGGGGCGCGTAAAAATCAGTCATAACTGTTGCGTCAAGATACAAGTTGGGCGTAAGTTCGCCATGTAGTAATCCATGAGCACAGGAGCCCAAACAAGGTTTTGGTACAATCAATGACCATTACGAAGTCGGGATGATCTGTGCTCCATCAAAGCATTCTTCATAGTAAAACCAGTTGCACAGGTTGGATGTAGAAGGCTGTGGATTGCGTCAGTGTGAAATGGTTAGCTGTGACTTTATTTAGTTGCGAGTCACATCCGCCACGTTGCAGTGTTGCTATGCGGACATTTGTGGCTTTTTATAGGGAGAACGCTTGCCAGGCGAAAACCCACCACGTCCTGGAACACTGCCGTAGCTTCCGTTGAACAGTAGTGCTAGCCGGCTATGCATCGTATAGACCGATTTTGCACTCTATTATGCGCAGTCGGTTGACAGCCAAAATTCTTCCTTGGTTGGCCGAATGGCTTCGTAATGATCCGGCAGTAGTCGTTGAAACCGGTCAATGATGCAAAAGAGTCGCAGAGTCGAATGATAAATGATGCAGGTGAGTAAACACATTGTTAATAGAGGCCGGCTTTTTCTGTTATATTCTTGTTCGGCTCGCAAACTGTGTCAAGCTATCCATGCTGGACTTGTCATGGGGATGGTGAGTGCAGTTGTTCCTTGTGGCTGAATATGTCCATAACAGGCGAAAATGCCATTCCTTTATCCAATGCGGGATGGTTACGAGTTTCTTACTCCGCAAAATGGATTCGGAATTCCTTCAAATGTAAGTAAGTGTAATTGTCTCCATGGTCAAGTAGAAACTCCATGAAAGACCATCAGTAAAGCCACTTATACGGGCGCAAGGCTGTCCGTGAAATGACATCAGAAAAGCTCCAGGTGACTGGAGGATCGGAATGTTTGAGGTAGTGAAGGTAATCACGCCAGAATTGTGGAACAGGGGATCCATGTAAATATATTATTCCAGGTGAGTAAATTGATATACTGTGAATACGAAACGAGCTAAACTCATTTGTTTAGACACTGTGGTAGTAGCGTCTCCAGAATGGCGGAAAGAGCTCCATTTGGAACGATGTGTGGGTTCTTCATTTCCGGAGAAAGGATCAAGTGTTTAAACCAGCTGGGTATTGAGGATGGGTCGGCCAGTCCCAGTGGATAAACCTTCTTGTTTTGGCGGATGTAACGGTGGAAATCTCGGGAAAAAAACGGACGAAGGACAAGAGGCAGCCAAACAGACAGACAGTAATGAATCAAGAAGCACTAAGAAAGACTGGTGGCGCGCAACGGTGCCTATGATACATTAAAGCTTATATAATTTTGTTAAGTATACATGATTTGCAAGGGCGTTCTTTACACCACGTCGCTGGTGCGGTTCAGACTACAACTACTAGGTAGGAAGAAGGTTCTGCACGCGCATGGTCAAGCGACCGATATAACAAAGCGTGTTTACAAAAATTGAGCGAATAATACGATTGTTGGAGAGAAACAGGTAAACCGATGATGATGACAGCAGTCCGAATGCGAGAGGCATCTTAGGTGAAACTAAGGACAACTAGGTTGAGACCGAATGCGGGAACAACAGTACGTATAACAACGTTCCAAGAGGTAAAGGAAATTCAAATAATCGGCGAGGAGCGGATGAATGCGGATGGCAGTGCGAAGAGTAATTCGTGAGAGTAATTACGCTAAAGCGCTCATAATTCCATAGTCCAAAAGCCGTCAGAATCTAGAGAAAAGGGTCACAGAGGGCCAAAACTGCCGTGCATTGGGAGTCGTTATCCCACTTACGGTCGCACTAATAGGCAAATTCGAACGTAAGGTGAAGAGCAGAGGCATATGAAGAGAGGTAAGGCGAGCATACTAATGAAAGTAATAGTCAAGAAACACTTAGCAATGTTCCGAGTGCCACCAGTATTCAGGAGCGAGGTCGGAGCGGAGGAGACCACACGAAGGTGGATCACTTGGTTCGGCGCAATGAGTGCAAGACGCGGGAAGAAAAATGAACCGCAATAACAGAGAAGGCCGTAGATAAGGGGAAAATAAAAGTAGCAAGAGTCTAGACGTAAGTGGAAGAGAGCAAAGTCAGGTAGGACAAACACATGTAAGTTAGCGTCGAATGAAGAAGAAATGTAACAGAAAGCACAGGAAAAAAAGAAAAAGGTAGTAAACAGGTTCTATTGGGGAGAAGTGGAAAAGCCGCCGACGTACTTCAGGTGATGATTCATCCTTGTTACTAAAAAGGGGGATGAATAATGCCCAGTGATATAAATAAGGTAAGGGTGGCAGAGCGTTGCGCCGGAATAGGTAGATAGTATGACGAGCAAAGCACAAAGGATGAGGGGCACAGAGTGTTGGGACTACAGAGCCTAAACCGTTCATGTCTCGGATGTCTGGAAGCAATCAGAAAGAAGGAGACTGGGCAGTCGAGGATATATTGGAGCCAAACCCGAAAAGTTCTCCGTCCAATTGAAAAAAGGAATGTAAAGAGGGCGCGAAAAGGAAAGAATGAGGTCTGGAAGGAAAAGTGTATATTGGGGAGAAGTGGAAAAGGTGTTGGGAACAAACCATTGGATCTGTCGATGATTCATTGATAAGGCCTCAGCAGTCAGAAAGGAGACCATTGCGACGGAAGTAGAATGTCGGCTCATAGAGTGAAAGCAATATTATTAATGCCAGAATGTTAACAGACAGAGTCGACAGTAATAGATATGTTAAGCTGGTAAGGGAAATAGAATAAATAAGATAAATCACGACCAGTAATGTTCATGAGATGAGAGTCACAGTGCGGTACGTCGGCAGAGCCTAGATCACTTAGATCTCAGACATCCGAGAGGGTTCAGAAAGCAAGAGACCGTTTAGACGAGACCGGATAAGTAAGCAAGATGAATCAAGACCGCCAAATTAAAGTGGGAATAACAGTAGTGAGTGTCATAAGAAAAGAATAATTGCCTGACGACAGAGGCTATATAAAAACCAGTTATCATGTCAAACGAATCTCGCAGGCTGATTAGGAGGGTGTGTTATGGCTGCACAGACTAGAAAATTTGCATCTCAGATGTCTGGAAACAGTCAGAAAGTAGGAGACTGGACATATGAGGCTAGAGTAGAGCCAGGCCCGAAGAGTTATACGTCCAATGGATAAAGGAATGCAAACAAAGAGCGCGAAAATAAAGAATGTGGTCGGAAAGGAGAAGACTTAAGGGGAAGTGGGAAAGCCTACAAAGATCTCGAGGTTTTGCGAACAGACCTTTGAACCTGTCGATGGTTCTAAAGTATGGGCTCAGTATTCAGAAAGCAGGAGACCATGGAGATGAGAGGAGGATATCGGCTCGTGGAGAGAAAGCCGTATTATAAACGTCGGAATGCTAACAGAGCGTCAACAGAATAGAAGTGTTAAGGATAAAAGGGGATATACTAATGATGAACCATGAGCAGCAATGCTCTGC
>OX104064.1:25050813-25084763 GCA_944474145.2 Dicrocoelium dendriticum
AGTTGATTATCACCCGATGGAGTTGTACAGAATTATTTTCTACTTGCTCCAAAATACAGTATTCAGTATTCACTCGTATGGACTACATCTTTTCGTTTATACCTTTCATTAAAACGAAATGTTTTAATGTTCCCCTAAGCTATGCTTGTATGCATATTTGATCGCGCCTTTACAGGTGTGTCTCGTTTTACCGAGAATATACCATTTATTTATTTATTTATTTACTAGATGTGAGCCAAACTGCGAAGGCACCGATATTCGAACGTAACTAGCCTCTTTATGTCCGCCGATCTTAGGGTCCAGGTTACACAACCGTACAGTAGGGTCGAACGTACCGCTGCATTGTACACTACCCTTCAGGACGAGAGTGATGCCGCGCCGCCGCCACAGGTAGCAAATGTTAGCAAAAGCACTTCGATCTTTTGATATACGCTTCGTGTTCTCATTTGCAGTCCCTAGGGTGCTGATACAACTTCCCAGGTAGTTGAATTTCTGGACGTTTTCTATCTGATCCCCACCAAGCGTCAGCGCAGGAGGCGATCCCTACCAATCTTGAAGGAAGGCTTTGCACTTCCATGGTGAAAAGCAAAACTCGAAGCGGCTGACAGCCAGTGCTAATCTGTCCAGCGCAACTTGGCACGTCTGGGAGCTGTTACAGATGAGGGCATTGTCGTCTGCATACTCCAAGTCAATAAGTCGTTCTCCTGGGAGTAGCTCCACGCCTTCCAAGTCGTCCTGTAAATGCAATCTCCATGCTTTCGTCAATAGCGAAGTTGAAGAGGAAATGTGACAACGGGCATCCTTGTCTCACACCGCTGGAGATATTGAACGGTGGCGACAACTTGCCGTAAGCCCTTACTCTGCCTGAGCTACGCGCGTATAATGCTCGGATAATATTTACATATTTCTCAGGCACACCTTTCCTGAGTAGACAATTCCATAGGGCATATCGATCAACCGAATCGAATGCACCTTTTATATCGAGGAACACGACAACGGTGGGCCGCCAATATATGTGACGGTGCTCCAATAACTGGCGCAAGGTGAATATGTGGTCGATGCAGCCACGGCCCGGACGAAACCCGGCTTGTTCCTCACGAATCTGGTTTTCACGAGCGCTAGTCAGTCTGTGAAAGATTTTGGAGGCGATGGACATCAGACTGATTCCTCTATGGTTGCCGCATTCCGAACGCGAGCCTCCTTTGAAGGTGGGAACAATAACGGAGCGGCTCCAGTCGGTTGGGACAGTCTCCTGCTCCCACAGTTTCACTAGTAATTCATGTAAAGCATCAACAAGAGCAGAGCCCCCGAATTTGAAGATGGCTGGATAAAGATCGTCTGGTCCCGCGGCTTTGTTCAACTTCAACGGTCCGATCTCACGTTCGACTTCTGAGCAAGAGGGCGGATCCAAACGGACAGCCCACGGAGCAGGGCGATCACTGGCCGGCAAAGAATCGAACAATTCTAGCCGATTAAATTGCTTTTGAAATTGCTCTGCCCAACGCTTCAAACGTTTTGACAAATTGTAGACTGAACAACGAAATGGGAAGATGAATATTGGCAGATGCTAGCATTTCGTATTATCTCATCAGTACCAATACAATAACAGGGAAATCCTTTTATATGTATTACAGGGCACAGTCAAGCCAATCAAATTTATGGTTGTGGTCATTGTTGTTGGGATTAGGCCCACAGCAACCGCAGGTTGACAACTAATTGCTTTTGGACACACAAAGCTGGTCTAATTCGGCTTATCGCGACGGCCTCGACAAATCGTAAAAGGCGTGCATTAGTATGAGGTAACAAGATTCGGAACGTTTATAAGGGATTAACCCGGTGACAAATCGCCAAGATGTGCATGCCTATGGAGAACGCTGGCGGCCTACGCGAGCACGTATCATCGGAGGTGGATTGAGTAACTTCGCGCTGAACCCAGTTTGGTAAGTGTTCCTTCACTCTGGAATCTAAAACCCGTTCGGTCCTGTCGATGTAACTGATACCGCAGTCACACACGAATTGGTAGACACAATGTGATTTGGCGCCGACGGGTTCATCTTCCTTTACTGAAGGTAACGGCAACTTTCGGGTTATGCTGATAAGTACCGCCTCCGCAGCACAGTATGTACGCTGAATGGCCGAGACAATACGTTTGGTTATCCTTCTTGCTGCGGTGTCACCCTTGAATGGTAGCTCAATGTACACCTTCTTAGGGGCTGTCAACACCATCTCCTTGGGCGGTCTAACTTGGCTATGTTTGTCTATGAATCGCTTTGGGTAGCCATTCTCCATAAGTGTTTTAGTGATCAGCTCAAACTCCTCAGGCAGGCAGTCGTTGGAGCAGATACGTCTGGCCCAAATAAATAATGTTTTTACTAGCGCGCGCTTGTGTGCCATTGTTGAGAAGCTAGTGGAGTGTAGGTACTGGCCGGACCACGTTGGTTTCCGGTATACAGATCGCTTAATCAGCCCATTATCCCTGCGACTCATGAGAATGTCTAGGTACGGGAGACGCCCATTCGATTCGAATTCAAGTCACCTTCAGGTTGGCGTGAACATTATTAAGTTGGTCTACTAGCTGTTCGATTTGCATCTTCGTGGAACCAAAAATAAGGATATCATCTACATATTGTTTGTAATACGGCAGCTGAGAAATCTGTCCACTTAGTTTCCTCTCAAGCATCAGCATGAAAAAATCAGCCAGTACCGGGCCCAACTGACTACCCATAGCCACTCCGTCAATTTGACGATATGTGATCTGCTGGGGTCGGAAAGCGACGTTCTCCGTGCAAAGTAACAAGGACTGTCTCAGGAGGTCTGCAGGTATTGGTAGACGAAGATTCTCCTCTTCTATCAGGTGGCAAATGTAATCAACTGTCTCAAGCAAAGGGACATTACTAAATAACGACTGGACGCCCACGGAGCAGATAACCTTGTCGGCTAGACTGATTTCGTCTTGGTCTTATTTCAAAAAGTGTCCTTAATGCTATGCGAATTGTAGTGCTGCCTCAGGGGCGCAAGGATTCGAACTAACCAGCGTGCCAATTTGCTGATGCTTGAGAGGAAACTAAGTGGACAGATTTCTCAGCTGCCGTATTACAAACAATATGTAGATGATATCCTTATTTTTGGTTCCACGAAGATGCAAATCGAACAGCTAGTAGACCAACTTAATAATGTTCACGCCAACCTGAAGGTGACTTGAATTCGAATCGAATGGGCGTCTCCCGTACCTAGACATTCTCATGAGTCGCAGGGATAATGGGCTGATTAAGCGATCTGTATACCGGAAACCAACGTGGTCCGGCCAGTACCTACACTCCACTAGCTTCTCAACAATGGCACACAAGCGCGCGCTAGTAAAAACATTATTTATTTGGGCCAGACGTATCTGCTCCAACGACTGCCTGCCTGAGGAGTTTGAGCTGATCACTAAAACACTTATGGAGAATGGCTACCCAAAGCGATTCATAGACAAACGTAGCCAAGTTAGACCGTCCAAGGAGATGGTGTTGACAGCCCCTAAGAAGGTGTACATTGAGCTACCATTCAAGGGTGACACCGCAGCAAGAAGGATAACCAAACGTATTGTCTCGGCCATTCAGCGTACATACTGTGCTGCGGAGGCGGTACTTATCAGCATAACCCGAAAGTTGCCGTTACCTTCAGTAAAGGAAGATGAACCCGTCGGCGCCAAATCACATTGTGTCTACCAATTCGTGTGTGACTGCGGTATCAGTTACATCGACAGGACCGAACGGGTTTTAGATTCCAGAGTGAAGGAACACTTACCAAACTGGGTTCAGCGCGAAGTTACTCAATCCACCTCCGATGATACGTGCTCGCGTAGGCCGACAGCGTTCTCCATAGGCATGCACATCTTGGCGATTTGTCACCGGGTTAATCCCTTATAAACGTTCCGAACCTTGTTACCTCATACTAATGCACTCCTTTTACGATTTGTCGAGGCCGTCGCGATAAGCCGAATTAGACCAGCTTTGTGTGTCCAAAAGCAATTAGTTGTCAACCTGCGGTTGCTGTGGGCCTAATCCCAACAACAATGACCACAACCATAAATTTGATTGGCTTGACTGTGCCCTGTAATACGTATAAAAGGATTTCCCTGTGGTTGTATTGGTACTGATGAGATAATACGAAATGCTAGCATCTGCCAATATTCATCTTCTCATTTCGTTGTTCAAACTACTGAAGGGGACTAACTGTTTTATATTGTAGATTGGCTGTCCACTCTCGTCACGTATAGTTTCACTAACATCAATTCTCCTGCTGCTCGTTTCCCGTATCAGACAGAATAACTTACGATGGTTACCAAGGGCAGCGGCCACTTCCATCTCTGACGCGCGAAGTGACCATCAAGATTCGTGGTCTCTCTTCAGGCTAGCACGGAGTCTTACCCGGAGCTCTTTGCGAGTTTCATTGTGTTCGCTTCCAACCAGGATATGCCGGCGAGCATCGATAAGTTCTAGCGACCACAAAGAGACCCAATGTCCATGTTGGCTAGTAGACTTACCACATGAGGATTTTCCTGATGCTAACCAGGTCTGGTAAACATGTGACCAGTACCCTTCAATTGTCTCCAGTGAGCGCTTACTCAACTCGCATGACATCGTACTTTGATAGGCATTCAGAACTGCTGGTTTTGTCAGTTGGCTGGTGTCAATGCGCTCACAGCGTCGTCATGGGCGTCCGCCAAAACGCATCCGCATGTCAGCACATACAAGTGCATGATCGGTGTTAACACATGTGCTCCAAATCGAGCGACAGTTCTGTGTGCAGCCTGTCCAGCGGTAACTGATAGCAATGTGATCTATCTGCGTCCAAGTCTGGTTGGAGGCTGGTGGGCGCCAAGTCACCCTCCGGCGGGTGCTGTGTCAGAAGTTAGTGCTCGCAAGAAATAAGCGAGCATCTTCACACAAATGAAGTAACCGCTCACCGTTATCATTACGCGAGCCTACACCGTGCTGACCGCCAGATGCATTTCATCAGTGGACGACTTTCTAACTTGCGCGTTCAAATCCCCCGCCAGCACAACAGTGTCCGTGCTTCTTCTGTGGCAAAAGAGCTGGGTCAGTTGGTGGTAGAAGTTGTTCTTTACCGAATCATCGCTGCAGTTTGTGGGCGCATAGGCAGCGATGATGAATAGACACCTGTTAGTCCCGCGCGACTTCGAAGCACTGAACGAGCCAGCCAATCGGACTGCACACATCCGGCTACTAATTGGAATCCAATCAACCAGAGCAGCTTCAGCCCGGGGACTCAGGGCAATGCTAACACCAACTTGGCCGGTGCTTGAAGCTGCATCGTCACTGGATAGGCGCAATGAGAAAATACTGCTTGCGTCTCATGAAGGGGATCGCAGAGTGAGCACAGTGCTCGAGTCTTGCAGGCGGGTTTCTTACAAGCAGTACATATCGATCGAGAGGGTCTCCAATTTTCAGACAAATGCTGCGTATTGAACGATCTGTAGCAATGTGCGTACATTGAGGCATGCCACTCTGAAGGAGGATCGAGGGCTCCAAATGGAAGCCGATGAACTGGAATGGACCGCTTGGTTGGATATGGGCTTGTCGACAGGAGAGGAGTGACGCTCCGCGTTAGCATGTGAGTTGAAATTTGAAGATAAACGCCTAACAAAGTCTGTTGGGTGAGGGCCAAGAATCGGGGGTTGAAAACTGGGGGGATGAAAGTGAAGTTGGGACGGGACGCTGAGGGTGCAAAAGCGTAAGAGGGGGAATAAGAAGACGAGAAGGCTTGAGCAGTAGCATCCAAACCCCTATCCACCCTGCTCGATGTAGTAGATAGGGCACCGTTGATTATCCTCTGCAGTGGCCAGAGCATCAGAAATTTGTTTGAAGAGAGATTCATTGTATTGCGTGGGCACGATACTGTCAGGTTGCCCAGGCCTAGACAGGAGAACGATTAGGGTTCTCAACCAAAGCCTTTGGTTCAAAAACCTGACCGCAAGCAGCGGGTATGGCATTTGGCTACAAAGAATCCGTTTTAAGGAATAAGGTGCCACCCTCATTCTAACCCCCAACCTGGAGGACCAGGAGGCTGAGTTTGTCTGACCTCTAACCATTGACCAATCTGGTTTGAGTGACTCATAAGGTACAAAAAGCACCAACCAGAATAGCTCAATGGATCACTGAGGCACACAAACCATCGAAGCACGGTAAGGTCCAGCCTCACTGCGATAGTCGACGCTTTACTCTCCACAATCAAGGTCGCCTCCGCAGAAATTTCTGGCATGTTGATCCTCAACGCGTACAAACGGCCGCCAGTACTGCGGACTGGTGTATACCCGAACCACTGGATCCGGACGATGAGTGGAAACTCTTGTACTCCAAAATGATTTCGCTCGTTCAGCAGCTCTTTCCTGTCTACAAAAGACCTTTTGCCAGAGGTCCTTCATGAATTGATCGAGAACTGAGTGGCCTAATGAACAAAAGACAGAAACTGTGGGTCCGATTCAAGCTCACGCAATCCGATTCTGACTATTCGGAATATAAAGGGGCCAGGAATATCTTCAACTTGAAAAAAGAGAGAAACGGCAAAAGTACGAACTCGGTATGACTGTGCAATCCAAGACGACTCCCAAGGCACTGTTCTCTTACCTGAAGAGAAGCACCAGAGCAGGTAGTGGTATTCCTGCTCTGTATTCTTTGGCGCATGTCGGTTTACTTGACGATGACGCTGCGAAAGCCAGTCTTCTGGCCATGCAATACTCGTCTGTTTACTCGATGGAGACGCCGTTTCCCATTGACGCGGTGCCAATACTCCCTTCTTCGTTGAAGCATGTAGAAATGAGCGCTGATGTCGTTGCCGAAGACATACGTGAATTAGATCCGAACTCGTCGCCGGGTCCTGATGGGTTGCATCCGCTGTTCCTCAAGACTTTGGCCGATTCCCTTGCCGCTCCTGTTTGCTGGGTATTTCGGCATTCCCTTGAAGTTGGACGGCTCCTGATTGCTTGGAAAGTGGGGATTGTTAAACCCATGTACAAAGGAGGGGATCGTCCTAATCCTGCCAGTTATCGACCCATCTGTTTAACATCAATATTGTGCAAGGTAATGGAGAGGATTCTCAAGCGAGCACTTCTTTTCCACCTCGAGTACCTAAACATCATCGCTTGTGCGCAGCATGGTTTTCGACGGACACACTCATGTTCTTCCAATCTGCTTGTGGCCCGTGAAAGATAGTTGAAATCATTTGACGCTGGGGAACGTCTGAATGTTATTTTTCTCGACTTCAGCAAGGCCTTTGACAAAGTTCCTCATGAAAGGTTCCCTTATAAACTACGATTAATCGGTGTTTCTGGGAACGTTCTCTCTTGGATCACTGATTTTTTGGATGATCGGACAATGCGGGTCGACGTGAACGAAACTTACTCCGCTCTTTTGCTAATGACTAGCGGTGTCCCGCAGTGATCTGTTCTTGGCTCAGAACCTTTCAAGCTCATCAATGACCTCCCGGCGGAACTTCAGTTGGATTGCTTGATTTACCCTGATGACTTGAAGTTGTGGATGGAGGTATCCTGTTTTGACGATGCGGACCGATTACAGGCTACACTTGATAGGTTACATGAGTGGTCGGTCAAATGGCGATTGCCCATAAATCGCGATAAGTTCTCGATCCTCCCCATTGATGCTCCCGAGCCTTTCCGGACGTACTACCTTGGTGGAGCGTCGCTCAGAATCTCAATCCTTGAAAAAGACCTCGGCGTCTTGGTGTCATCTGATTTACGGACTACACAGGACACGAAGGGTTGCTGCTGCCAACAGGATGTCCCATGCCATACGAAGAGCCTTCTCGCGTTTGACTCCGGATATCTTCCGACTATTGTTTACTTCCCATGTCCGCCCCATTCTCGAATACGGGTTACCTGCCGTCGATTGTAACCTGTCAGCATCTTCCATACTGGATACCTCCATCCACAGCTTCAGGTCGTCGGCCTAGATTAAGCAATTCGGCTGGAGTGCGGACTTTAAGTCATTGATGAAGACGTTGAATAGCACGGGGCGGAGGACAGATGTAATTCAGATCGCTAATTAGCGTCTGCCCAGTAATGGTCAGGATGTTTCCCGTACACATTCCTGGCGAATCATGTAGCTCATTGTTGGGACGACCTTTCTACCTCAACAGAAAGATATAATGCAGACGCCTTTAAAAAGTCATGAATACTTCCCATTTTAAGATAAGAAGTCCAAATAGCGAATAGATCTCTTTTCGATTATTCTCATCAGGCCATTACATTAATAAGAAAAAGCAACATGGTAAGTTGCTGTCAGGTACACTGAGAACAACTAAGCCAAGAGTTTGAACGGGGTCAGTAGGTCTGAGCGATGCCAAAGTCGATTCACTTACGGTAGGCTTCGCAGCCAATAGTAAGCAGTTAGTATCCGATCCCGAGTAGTTGCCGTGTGGCCAAGGTAGGAGGGCTCGTTGCATACCAAGCTCGGGCTGCGTTAGTCTGATGGGAACTGCTTCAGCTATCTGCAAGAGACGCCTTCTGAGAGCCTTCGGATGGCGTGATGAGATAGAGTAGGAGATCTTACACGCATCCTATGTTTGATTTCGTGTCCGCTTAGGATCAGCTGTTCCAGGATAGCACTGTTTATGTCTCTGCCCATGCCTTTAAAAAGCCCTAGATGACTGTCGGCATAATCTCGGAATTACCTTAAGTTTCTCGGAAGTTGCCACTGAAGCGCCAAGCACTTCTGCGTTTCGCCTTTAAGCTCAAGGGCACTGGTGTCATTGTGCACCCAGATCTCACTTTGGCGGATAGGCTGAAATTGTGGACAGCTGTGAGAGATCTTAAAGCCCATCGTGAAACAGGAGAAAAGGGTCTCCGCTTGGTGGGTTTTTCGGTGATGAGCCGGCGGCCCACTTACACCCTACCAGAGCCGGTTCTGGTGGCGCGCGATCCCGGACTCAATGCTAAATCCCTTCAGGTGATCTTAAGCAATGTGCGTGGCCTTCGAAACAAGCTGTTCGAAGTCGGCGCCCTTGTCAATGACTGCCGTTCAGATGTTCGCACATTCACTGAAATGTGCTTGTCCACCGACATCAGGGAAAGTGAAGTGTGCTTGCAAGGCTACGCACTGCTGAGATGTGACCGCACCTCTGATTGGCGCGGAGGTGGCATTGGTTTGTACGTTAACTCCGCACTTACTGTTTTTAAGACGTATAGTTCCCAATCACCAGACGGTGAGGTTGAGGCACTCGCAGTTAACCTGTGTATTGCCTCCGCGCAACTTAAGGTTGTGCTGGTCTATATAAGCCCCGACAGCGTTGCTAAGCGTCTCATTCATTTCATTTGTGAACATTCGGCAACTAGGTGTTTAGTGATGGGGGGACTTTAATCTTCCCGACATTGGCTGGCAGAATTTTTCCTGCGACGCTCTTACAAGGTGTTTGGCTACTGAACTTCTTGAGCTGGTCTTGCATGCTTCCCTGCACCAGTTTGTCGATCGGCCAACTTGATTCATGATGGGTCAAAACCTGTCCCTCTTGTACTTGATCTTCGCTAAATCCATTGATTTTGTCACGGATATTGTATACAACCCACCTCTCGATGCTAGTCACCACGCATGTCTCTCATTTAAATGCGCCCTTAGTCGTCAGACTGATGATCGTCCCGACCGAGTTTCAAATATATGGCCCGTGGACTTTCAGCTAATGAAAGCCAAGGCCATAAAGTCTCCTTGTATTATTTCGGAAAGAGACGACATTCAAACGACCTGGAACAGATTTAAATCATACTTGAGCGAGTTGTCTCTCCCCCATATACCACTGGAATGCGGCAACCATAGAGGAATCAGTCTGATCTCCATCGCGTCCACATTGCTTGCCCCTGTCATCCTTTACAGACTGACGGCACTTGTGGAAGCCATATTCATGAAGAGCAAGGCGGGTTCCGTCGAGGTCGTGGCTGCACTGACCCCATCTTCACTTTGCGTCAGTTGTTGAAGCACCGTCACATATATTGGCGACCCACCGTTGTCGTGTTCCTCGATATAAAAGGTGCATTCGATTCGGTGGATAGACGTGCACTTTGGGACTGTCTACTCAGGAAAGGTGTACCCGAGAAATATATAAATATTATCCGATCATTATACGTGCGTGGCTCAGGCAGAGTGAGGGCTTACGGCAAGTTGTCGCCACCGTTCAATATCTCCAGCGGTGTGAGACAAGGATGCCCGCTATCACCTTTCCTCTTCAACCTCACTGTTGATGAAGTCCTGAAAATCGCGTTCACATTACACGATTTAAAAAGTGTGGATCTGCTCCCAGAAGAACGACTTCTTACTTGGAGTATGCTGATGATATTGCCCTAATCTGTGACAGCTCACAAACATGCCAAGCGGCACTGGACAGATTAGCACCGGCTGTCAGCCAATTCGGACATCGCTTTGCACCATCGAAGTGCAAAGCGTTCCTCCAAGATTGGCCTGAACTGCTTCCTGCGCTAACGCTTGGTGGGGATCAGCTAGAAGTCGTTCGGAAATTCAGCTACCTGGGAAGTTGTATCATCGCCCTTGGGATTGCAGATGAGATCAGGAACCGTATAGCAAAAGCTCGAGGCGCTTTCGCTAACCTTTGCCTTGTTATGGCGCCGGCGCGACATCATTCTTGCCCTGAAGGACACAGTGTATAATGCAGCGGTACGTTCGACCCTACTGTACGGTTACGAAACCTGGCCACTTAGATCAGCGGACATAAAGAGGCTAGTTACGTTCGAATATCGGTGCCTTTGCAATTTAGCTCACATCAGGTGGGAACACCGCGTGAGCAACGAGCGTGTTGGACGACTTGTTTACGACACAAGAAAAGCAAATGAGCTGCTCAGCACAGTTTACGTACCAGGCTCCGATGGCTGGGCCACGTGTTACGCATGCCAGCCCACCGACTTTCGCGACGTGCGTTGTTTTCGCGCCGGTGGTGTGGATTAAAGAAGAGAATAGGTGGTCAAGCGAAGATTTGGTCGAGAGGAATGAAGGCCCTTACTTCGAAGCTGGCCTCAGTTGGAGCGTCACAGCTCCCTGGTTGTGGTCCGGAAGACGATGAGCACGTTTGGCTGGATACACTTGTTGATATGGCTAGGAGCCGACCTCAGTGGCGTTCCTGCTGTGAGTTTCTTTGTCTTACCCCATCCCTCTTAACCCCGCCCTCCAACCAAGATCTCATTATTTAATCTTATGTAATTTCGCATAGCAATTTTTTTGATTCACGGTAGCTGGCTGGTAGTTTACCGGAAGGATGCCCATCCGTTACCATTAGCTCTGCTGCTTTGTACCTGTTGCGTTTCCCCAATTTTTCTTCTATGTATTGCAGTACAGTAGCCTAAAACGAACCGTCCAAGGACTATTTGCAAGAGCTGCACCAAAGCACACCTTCTTAGAATCACGTCACAGCTCACAGCGTTGATCAGGGAATAATCCGTCGTTGTTAGACCTAGTGCCCACTAATTAGGAGTTCATGTTTGATGGGCTAGATATGTGCAGACCTTTGGATCGAAGCGATTATGTGACCCTACCGTTCGATCACGTTTGTTGCACCTATTATCCTGATGCAGAGCTCCATTAACAGTGTACTGTCCGCACTCGTTGAAAATGCTTGTTGGACATTCATGACTGTGTGCACCCCAGAGTTATAGTACAGAAAATATTCTTAAGAGCCTTCACGCCACTAGTCGCGAAAGCATTAGCGCCGAGAGCTTTCCACCGTTTCCTCACTTGAGTCTTTTTTGAAAAGCAGAACACGAAAATGTATGGCTCTAAAAGACTGAACATGAGGGCCTTCACAACAACTCTCGGCGCAGAAAATTGGACAATGTACGT
This sequence comes from Dicrocoelium dendriticum, assembly GCA_944474145.2. Taxonomy (NCBI): domain Eukaryota; kingdom Metazoa; phylum Platyhelminthes; class Trematoda; order Plagiorchiida; family Dicrocoeliidae; genus Dicrocoelium; species Dicrocoelium dendriticum. Next base: position 25,062,672 of record OX104064.1, read on the forward strand.
GGCTCAACGCAATTACTGTATGCGATTAGTTCGTAAAGACAGCTTGACACACCAACAGGAACTCGTGAAACGATTTTGTTGGAATCGCAAACTTCTTTAGGGATACGCCAATAACCGTAAGGTGCGGCGCAGAATCCCGCCGCACACTAAGATTGGTGGACAAACGTATACGGTAACATAGGCGATCAACGCCCTACGGGTCCAGTGCTCATCTAATTTCCGGCAACGCAAGGCTCGAACGCTATTTTTGTTATTATTACCATCGGTTCAATTAGTGTCACACCCATTGTAGAAACCGTACTGAAAACGCCGCTATCCTTGCGCGCACACAGCTCACCTAGGGCGTATAACATTCACTCGAAAGCTTTGCAGGTAACAGCTACACACCTTTTTCCGGATTCTTTCAGCGCTGTCTAGAGGAGAACATGGTTCCGTCAACGTGATACCGGGTATCATCAATCCTCTTCACAAGAGAGGAAGTTGATCTGAGTTTTCTAATTGCCGCGGGCAGGCTTTTGAGCCAAAGGCTTTGGTTGAGGACCCTAATCGTCCTCCTGTCTAGGTCTGAGCGCACTGGCAGTATCCCAGCCCACATACAACCATGACTTTTTCTTCCAACATAAACTTCATAATGCATCGGCCGTCGCGCCGATTATCAAGGGTCGCCTTATCTGCTGCATAAAGCAGGCCGGCTAAGCGAAAACATGCTACTTCCGGCGCCTCCCTTCTTTCTTTTCCACCTGTTTCTCTTACCCCATCCCGACCCCCATTATTAACCTACCTTCTATAATTCCCAGCTTAATTGACAGCAACAGAAGTGCCACTAAAGTAGAACCATCTGCAGCCACCTTCTCGCGACACGTACCAGACGCCTATCAGCTACGCTATCCCGTTTCCATGGCGACATCCAACGTTCGCAATCCAAGTCAAATAGGTCAACAGGCTGCACTCGCACGCACCTTACACACACTGGGTATGGATGTGCATTGTGTGTCCGAAACTAGGATCAATGACCCTAATGGGTTTGTTGAATTAACTACACCCGGCTTATTCTCTCGTTATTGGTTGCACGCATCCGGAGACGCCGATGCAGCACTCACGGGTCAAGCTGGTGTAGGTATCATTCTAACCTCCAAGACTGAGCCATTGTTGGTTGATTGGATTCCGGTGAACAGCCGTTTATGTGCAGCCCGTTTGACGACATCAGCTAAGGTTGATACACGAAGTGGTACAAAACGCTGTTTGTTTGTGATTCCCGCTTATGCTCCTACTGACTGTCGTTCTAATGCTGTCATGGACATTCCATCACGAACTGAACGCGCTACTACGCAGTGCTGCTACTTCAGATATTACAGTACTTGCAGGGGATATGAACGCACAAGTAGGGCGTCTGCGGTCTTCAGAAGCTCAGCTAGGTGGTTATTATGGGCTTAACTCCGAACGGACTGACAACGGCGAGCTTCTGCTTCAAGTGTTTGCGGAGCACCAGTTGTTTCTTAGTAGCGCTGCTTTTAGACACAGTGGACGCCGAAGTGCCACTTGGCGTTCTCCTGTAACTGACCAGCGATGGACCTAAATTGACCACATAGCGGTAAGTTACGGGTGGGGTGGTTCCATCCTGCATTGCCGGTCGTTCTGTAATATCTGCGTCGACTCTGATCATGCCTTGGTACGCTGTCGTTTCTCCGTGAAGTTTACCGGGAGGCGTAACAAACCTCCCCTCCGATTGGCAACTGGGAAATTGTCTTAGCTCTCCGTCAGGCAAGCCTATCAAGATGCACTGCATGACTCACTGTCTTGTTCTAATGACACTGAACTTCAGCGGAATAGGATGTCGGCCGCCATGCACGACACAGGAGCATCTGCTTGTGGCACTATCATTCGTCACCGCACCAGTCACTGGATCTCCGAGAGGTCGGCGAATCTGTTGGAATCCAGAAGATACCTGTCGGCTGGCTCTGAGCACAATGTAACCAGATGGGCTATTAGGCGCGAACTAAAGCAGAGCCTACGTGCTGACAAGGAAGCCTGGTGGACCAGTCGAGCTCAAGAAATGGAGGAAGCAAGAGCAGTAGGCAATTCCTTTAAGCACTTCCAGCTGACCCGCACCACTGGTCTCAGGAAGCTAGGCGTGAGACAATCAGAGACAACGCGGGTGCACTGACACACACTAAGGTGCGCCGTATGTCTCGTTGGGTGGAACGCTTTCAAGATCACTTCAGCTGGCGCCCTACTCCTGGACCTCTTCACACCCAGGTGCTGCAGGACGAGTCATGGACGGTTAGTTTAGAGCCTCCATCGGAGGCCGAGATCCGAAATGCGATCACAGCCCTCAATCGTTTTCCTGCCGCGGGCCCGGATTCCCTCCCATCTGCAGTATTTAAGGATGGAGGTGAGGTGTCTGCAAAGCACTGACTTCCCTATTCGAACGTATCTGGAATGAAGAGTGTCCCGGCTGATTGGCGCGAATCGATACTAGTGATAATGTACAAAAAGTGCAGTCGCACAGACCGTTCTAACTACAGGAGTATTAGCCTAACGTCATTTGTGACAAAATTACTGGCGTCGATTCTCCTTCCTCTCACTGTGGAACGGGAATCTCGGATCAGGGAATAGCAGGCAGGTTTCCACTCAGGACATGGCTGTATAGACCATATATTCACTTTACGGCAGGTGCTAGAGCAGCGCCACACATACCGCAGACCGACAATAGCTGTGTTCCTTGATTTCAAGGGTGTGTTGGATTCAGTCGGTCGATGCATTCAGATCGAAATACTTGCGCAGAAAGGCGTTCGCTCGAAATATGTGTTCATCTTACGTGCTCAATACTCGAACCCTACAGGCCGTGTAAGGGTCTACGGCGACCTGTCGGATAGATTTCCGACCACAAGTGGCTTTCGTCAAGATTGTCCGATTTCCCCATTTTTGTTCAATTTCATCGTGGATTCTATCATGGAGTGTTCCCTTGCGGGATCTCGCGATGTAGGCGTTGAGGTCCTATCTTGGTGGAAGGTTATTTGATCTTGATTATGCGAACAATATCGTCTTGCTTTTCGACGATGTTGCGGCGGCACAATCAACCCTGAATAGCCTGTCTAGAGTGGTCCCATTATTTGGTATGCGCTTTGCAACTTCAAGGTTCAAAGTATTGCTGCAGGTTCACCAGCCACTTGATGACCCCTTGACCCTTGGTAACGAAGAACTCGAGGTGGTAGATCAATTCAGTTATCTTGGCAGCTGCATCAGCAACGATGGGCGCATAGAAACTGGCGTCAGCTCACGCATTGCAAAGCCCAGAACTGCCTTCTTGAACCTGCGGCATCTTTGGCGACAAAAAGGGAGTTTCACTTCGTCTGAAAGGTCGTGTATACAAGACTCTTTGCTAGTGAGACTTGGCCCCTTCAGTCTGATGATCTGAGACGCCATCGTTGTCTGCGAAGCATTGCTTGTGTCGGATGGCACCAGCGTGTCCGCACCGATGATGTGCGTAGACGAATACTAGGTAGTATAAACATGCTAGCTCCTTAGAACAACAGATAGCACTGAATAAGTGGCGTTGACTCGGGCACGTGCTACGTATGCCTGGTCACGGCTTACCTAGGAGGGCCTTGTTTCGTCTGCCAGGTGTAGGGTGGCACAAGGCTCGAGGTGCACAAATGTTGACTTGGAAGCGGGCTTTGAAGTCACTGACGACCAAACTGGGTGCCGTTGGTCCGTGTCGCCTTCTGGGCTGGAGTCCACGTGAATCGCCTTGTGCTTGGCTCGAGACTTTACAGGACATGGCTCGCAATCGATACCAGTGGCGCGTCTGCTACCGACTTCTAATCGGATTGCCTGATTAAAGTGTGTTTGGTGCTGAGTTATCTGCTGGGCAACGGCTGATTATGACGCTTGGCAGTGAAAGCCGCAAGGAAGCTGTCTCGCCGCTGCCGCCTTATCTTTACACGATAGCTAGCTGTTTGTGACGGTATGTTGTTAATACAAGGTGTATGCGCTTTGACCCTGAATGTTTGCTTAGGGCATTAAGGTTTTCAGGTAAGTCTTCCTTCTCTCCCTCTTTTTATTCTTTATTCCATAGCTTATCTGTGTTGTTTGGCAGCGAAGTATCAGTTCAAGTGGCTGCTGTACTGCTGCTGTTGTTATTGTTTCTAATTGCCGCGTGATAACGCTTCGCTCTGTGGTCCCCAAAGTCATGGACGTGATCATCGCAGGAACATTTACGGGCCTCCTAGGAAGTTACGGTATCATCACTTTGAGGCAGCACGAGATTAGTCGACATCGACTGTTGACTGCACGCAACGACTGCGCTGAGACAGAAATCGATGTCATCTACTTTGACATCAAAGGAGACCACTATCTCATCTCTTTCTGTTGTTATTCCCCTGAGTCTTCCAAGGAATTGTTCCGCCGATCGGATTGAATTCTGAGCCTGTAGTTAGGTGTTTCAGCCGTTTCCAGTTTTTTTTAGAAAGCTTGTAATTTGGTGCCCCGCGAAATGCCATGATGAGAAATCGTTAATGTCAGCACATAGGGATACCGAGGACCACCAATTAGAGCTGGGAAACATTAAGATACTTGGTGGATCAAGGAGCCGAAGGGCGCGTGAGTTCATCGAGGCCTGGCATTCGGGCCAGGTCTACCCAAAGTACACAAAAATGGGATATCATCGTGGCATTACCCGGGGCACCGAATTTCACGCTTTCTAAAGAACTCTAGAACCGACTCAGAAAATTCAATCCAATCGGCAGACTAATTCCTTGGCAAACTCAGAAGAATAACAATAGAAAGGGACAAGATAATGGTCTCCTTTTATGTTACAGCCTTGTTTACATCAATTGATACCAAGCTGGCAAGGCAAACAATGATGACCCCGCTGGAACAACACGGAACGGTAAATACAAACAGCAGCATTGGAGTCACACAAATGATGGAGTTGCTTGATTTCCGTCTCACCACACAATTCACTTTCAACGGCCAAACTTACAAACAGATAATAGGCACGTCGATGAGATCGCCGACCTCTGCACTGGTTGCCGAGGCAGTGATACAAGCACTGGGACAAAAGGCACTGCCGGTCGTAGGGCCCAACTTTTGGATACGCTACGTGGATAATACTTTTGTTATCTTCAAACGGACTAGCTAATCAGCAATATTTTCTCTGGCACCCAATTCACCAAAGAGGAGGAGGACAATAACCAGTTGCCGTTCTTGAACGTGCCCGTTTTAAGACATGATTCTGGCCTCCCCTGCAAACAACAGTCTATCGAAAAGCGACACACACCGATTAGATTCTGAACTACTGCAGTAACCATCCGGCCGTGTACAAGCGCAGTTGTTTAAGCACCCTCTTCAAACGGACCCAAACACTGTTGCACGTCGCAGCTGAGCAACGCGGAGGAGGACCATCTCTTTAACATGTTGTAGCGAAATTCCTACCCCCGAAGTTTTATTCTACGTTGCCTGATGTCGAGGAAGCAACCACAACTCGCATCCACAAGTGTAACGAGATTGTCTTGTTATTTGACGGCGCGGGTTCGGGCCTGCGTAGGGACAGAGCGACCCTCGCAGTATCTTTAGCCCACGTGCGGCCGGTGGAGGTTGCGCGGCAGCGAAGCGTCGGTACTGCGTACCGGCGTAATGCTGCTGCGTTTCTGCTAATGCTGATGCTGAGGTATTTCCCACCTCTGGCTAACGTGTTTAATGATGATGATGATAGCGAGGAGTCCAAATATGCAAGTGATGTTTGGGATTCTGTTTGGACAATTGCGAAACTGGAGAGTGACATTGGTTTCCTTAATTAACAATGGTAACCTATTCCGTGTGAAGGCGTATTTGTGGAAATGAAGTTGGATCGAGTGCTAGATCGTGCTCTAAGCAGGATGATCGAATAGCATCAGGCTTGTCTGGGTTACCGATCATTATGAACTTGTTTAAAGAACCAGTCAGTTTTAACCTCTCGGTTATTTACCAACTTAAACTGGAACATGAGATTGGTCATGTGTATGTTCAACCACAATGGTTCCCGTCTGCGCCACTAGCGTTTTCCGCAATAGTTTAGTACACATACTTTGCACCCGCTCTACCTTTTTGCTGTCAATCCTGTGCCAACTAGCGAGCACAAATGAACAGCGTTGCAATATTGGCCGAGCGCAGAACTTGTAGGGGGCTAGCCTTGATTTAATGAGTAGCGTCGATTCGTAACTACGACCGATGATTGATCGATCTTTAGCTGACCTATAGCTCGCTTGTTCGGTGAAGTTAGGTGAGCTGGAGCATTATGTTCCCGGGTTGCTTACTTAGTGCAGTTTGCATGGAGTAATCCGTGTAATTTTAGCGCGGCTGTACATTGCAGTGTTGAGATAACCTTGTACTTCGCAGGTGAGAAATCCATTTCCACAGATTGCTACAGCCTTCCAGCGCTTTGGGATCGATCTGAACACTTGGAATTTTGTTGTCCGAGTAGGCTAAATCCAATGAAAAGACCACTTTGATGTCATTCGCGAGTAGCAATTGTTTACCATGAGTGAAGGTGTCGAATACGTCATTAATATGGAAAGGGACCAGTAATGGGTCCAAGACACTGCCTTGAAACACACCACTAGTTATTTGTCTTTATTCTGATTCCTTGTTACCCAGTCGTATTGACTGTGCGATTAGCAAAATATGATGTGAACCATTCAATAATTACTTGATGATACCGAACAATCTGAGTTTGGTCAATAGGCCAGAGTGTAGAACGGTCAAAAGCTATTTTCCTTTCAAGGAAGGTGATAATTAAGGTATGACCTGAGTAGGTCTTACGTGTCACGATATGCAAGAACTCAGACTGGCGTATCTGGCAAATTTTAGCTGATAAAAACCCATGTTGGAGCCTCTAGTAAGGCTACGTGGTAGCAGAAAGTCCAGCATTATCCTCTTGACTATCCTCTCCATCACCCTCGATGCGAACGTCGTGTGACTAATGGGGCGGTACTTGTTAATCTCGGTGGCAGCCACTTTTATGTCTTGGTACGATGATCGCATGTTTCCATGCAGTGCAGAAGGCGCTGCATTTCATCGACATAGTACGTGTTAAGTCCTAAGAGTGGGATGTCCGAACCACCTGGTTTCAGCACAGCAAAAAGTAGGCCAGCAGGACCAGGATAATAAGTCAGCTTGAGCGGCTTGATCACATAAGTCAAAGTCAATACTGGGCAGCTCGTCGGTGAGTCTATTTATGTCACTTACTGGTGTCGCATTGACGTCATTGAGTCGCATAACTGTCTGTTGATGTATTACCACAGACCATTTGTTCGAATTTTTTGCCTAGACGTTGTGTACAACCCCATCCCCTTTTCCGTTGTTCGTAACCTGTGTTGATGTGTCACTCGGTCATGATTTTCTTGGCTTGCATAATAATGCTGAGAAATCATTCAGTGGGAGGCTTGGCACCTTTTTACTGTGTGAATTAACCGCAGCCAATATCGAATCACCATTGTTTGCTAACCTGTCCTCCGAGTTCAAGCCGTTCGTTACAAGGTCACATCGACATTCAGTTGGTGATAAACATTTTACAAAAGCTAAAGATAGAGACCACTGAACGACGGCATCAATAATTATTCAACACTCCTTGACGAGCACAAACGCGGGTTACCAGAAACGGCCACCATAAGACGGATGATTACTGAATGCATTCAGACATTCAACCGTTTCACATTACTATACCCTTATCCACTAACACGAACTGATGAACTGATGGAAACTTAATCGCTGTCTTATACCTTATATTGGATCTGAAAGTTGCCTATCATCAGATCCTCATTGCTGAGCACGATAAACCATTTTTTTCGCTTTTGAAGCATTCGGAAACCTTTCCCAATTTTGCCATATTACATTCGGGGTCACTAATGGTGTGGCTTATTTCCAGTGTATTATCGATATAACATTGGAAACGGGAGGCTTATTTCACGCATTTGCCTTATGTCGACAACCGTGCGGTGTGCAACTATGGACTATCACGATCAAATCTCCAGAAGTTCGTAGCAGCAGTTGCTGAATACGGTATAACCTTTAACGGTACTATAACTGTCCCAGCCTGTGAGGAAATTCATTTGCGTATGCTATGGCTCTGAGGTCTTCAGTATCCTCATTAACGACCTGCCATCCGAATTGCAGACGGGCTACTTACTCTATGCAGATGGCCTGAAGTTGTGGATGTACGTACCCAGTCTAACTGATGCTGCTAAATCACGGGCGACGCTCGGTGTGCTCATCGATGGTCGGTAATGTGTCAGTTTCTTACACATCGTAATGAATTCTCTGTTCTCCTAATCGGTGTTTCTGAACCGTTTGGGGCGTACCATATTGTTTATCAGCGGGGCTCCTTTTTATGATGTCCTGATTTGATTTGACATCGGGGATAATCAGTCCGAGGTCTTTTTGGGTGATATTTGTGAGCAAAAGCTTATATTTAGACCTTATCAATCAACATCCGCCAGTTATCGGAAATCAGCATGCATGACTTAAGTTCTGTACTCTGCGATCCCCTTCGCGTGGTACTCGACATTTTCTCATTGCGCTATTCAGAGACAACGGAGTTTCAGTTGTCGGTCAAACCGATGTAAGTATTGCTCCGAGCTCCCACAGTGAGGCTTCTCTGGTCGCTAGATCTTAATCATTAGCTGGATGTTCGCATTCAGGTTGAATGGCTAGTTCTAAGCACCGAAGCCGCGTGGGACAATAAGTGTCTGTTTGTAATTTCTGCCTACGCCCGCACAAACTGTAACACTGACTCAGTGAAAGACGACTTCTATCGTCAACCGGCAGACTTGTTCACGGAGGAAGTACGGATGCTGTGATATGCTGGCTGGCAATCTGCACACTGAAGTAGGGAAACTGCTTAATAATGAGCTTCACTTGAGCGGTCAATGCGATGGATGCTCCCGTGAGCGTTAGCTGCACCTATGTGTAGATGCTCGTCTCTTTCTCGCGAGCACTAATTTCTGACACAGTACTATCTGGAGGGTGATGGGGCCCACAGCTACTAAGGAGGCATTCCCCAATCCGCAACCTGGAGACACGCACGATAGCGTACAGCTCCGCTAATGGAAATAAGAAAACTGTTAGACTTTGACTGCAACAATGCTGCATTACACGGCTGTTTTCGCACTTGTACTCGTAAGCAGGACTACGACTCGAGTCCGGGACCTTTGAGATGTCTGCCGAAACCACTATCCCTTAACCACTGAGTCGGAGGACGGAGCTTCAACCTTATATCTACCACTGCTTATTTTTAGCCTTGTACTTTCTTTAGAGACCTCTTGAACACTCACGTTTTCTCTTTTACCAACCAGTTCCTTGTCTTAAGGCCCAGTTATTTGAACTTCATGCATTCGTGGACATGTTTTCTCACCCTCTTCATGGTTTTAGATGTTTTCGGGTGTCTTTGTCTTTCGCGTTGGAGCCTTGTACAATTCTGGTTCTCCTGTGTCAATTACACCACTGTAAGTATCCAGAGCATATGGATATCAGAGCTTGACATTGTATTGCATTTTTACTCATCTATGCAACACTTCGAAGCAAACTGATGACCAGCAGGCGAGTGACTCTACTTTGCATTATCGCACGCAGAGTTTTGCTTTTGTCGTACGTTTCCTTGGATGATCTTACCACGTATCAGCTAATCGTTCGTCAGGTGAAGCTGCGAAAGTATTTTGACTCTAAGTAGCGCTTATCTCCCACCACACTTGTTAGTGTTGGCCGATTGTCGCTATACTCATAATCATTATACACGTCAGCTAGAGGTGGGAAACACAGCTACTGTGCCGCAATACATAAATGAAGAAGGAAAATAAATACAAAAGTTGCATGCCAGCTGAGCTACCAGCAAAGGATAGGCATCGTTACGGTATGCTACCAGCCGGCTACTAGGATGGACCTTACCGTGGTGCGATGGTTTGTGTGCCTCAGTGATCCATTGAGCTATACTGGGTCGTGCTTTTGCACCTTCAGAGCCACTCATACCAGATTGGTCAATGGTTAGAGGCCAGACAAACTCAGCCTCCTGGTCCTCCAGTTTGGGGGTTGGAAAGAGAATGGCTCCTTATTCCTTAAAACGGACTCCTTGTAGCCTAATGCCAAACCCGCTGCCTTGCGGACAGGTTTTTGAACCAAAGGCTTCGGTTGAGAACCCCAATCGTTCTCCTGTCTAGGCCTGGGCAACCTGACAGTATCCTGCCCACGCAATACAATGAATCTCTCTTCAAACAAATTTCTGATGCTCTGTCCACCGCAGAGGATAATCAACGGTGCCCTATCTGCTGCATCGAGCAGGGTGGATAGGGGTTTGGATGCTACTGCTCAAGCCTTCCCATCTTCTTATTCCCCTTCTTGCGCTTTGTCACCCTTATCGTCCCGTTCCAGCTTTACTTTTATCCCCCCTGTTTTCAACCCCCCAATTCTCGGCCCTCCCCCACCTTGCTTCAATAGTCGCTTGTCTTTTAGTTTCAACTCACAGGTGAACGCAGAGCGTCATTCCTGCACTGTCAACAGGCCTATGTCCAAGCAAGCGGACCATTCCAGTTCATCGGCTTCTATTTGGAGCCCTCGATCCTTCTTCAGACTGGCATGCCTCATTGTTCGCACATTGCTTCAGATCGGTCAACAGGCAGCACTTGCTCGAACATTAGAGACCCTCTCGATCGATATCTGCTGCTTATCGGAGACGCGCCTGCAAGACTCGAGCTCTGTACTCACTCTGCGATCCCCTTCAGGTGACACTGGCAGCACTTTCTCATTGCGCCTATCCGGTGAGGATGCAGCTTCGAACACCGGCCAAGCTGATGTTGGTATTGCAGTGAGTCCCCGGACTGAATCTGCTCTGGTTGATTGGATTCCAATCAGTAGCCGGATGTGTGCGGTCCGATTGGCTGGCTCGTTCAACGCTTCGAAGTCGCGTGGGACTAACAGGCGTTTATTCATCATCGCTGCCTATGCACCGACAAACTGTAGCGATGACTCGGTAAAAGACGACTTCTATCGCCAACTGAACGAACTGCTTCGCCACAGAAGAAGCTCGGACACTGTAGTGCTGGCCGGGGATCTGAACGCTCAAGTTGGAAAATTATCCACAGATGAGCTGCATCTGGGCGGCAAACATGGTGTAGGCTCGCGTAATGATAACGGTGAGCCGTTACTTCATTTGTGTGAAGATGCTCGCTTATTTCTTGCGAGCACTAACTTCCGACACAGCACCCGCCGGAGGGTGACTTGGCGCCCACTAGCCTCCAACCTGGCCTTGGACGCAAATCGATCACATTGCGATAAGTTACCGATGGAGAGGCTGCGTCCAGAACTGTCGCTCGATTTGGAGCACAGGTGTTGACACCGATCATGCACTTGTATGTGCTGACATGCGGATGCGCTTTGGCGGCCGCCCGCGACGATGTTGTGACCGCATTGACACCGGCAGACTGGCGAAGCCAGCTGTTCTGAATGCCTATCAAATTACGCTGTCATCCGAGTTGGATAAACGCTCACTGGATGCAACTGAAGCTCACTGGTCTCATATTCAAGAGGCCTTACTAGCAGCAGGCAAATCCTCATGTGGTATGTCTAATCGCCAACATGGACGTTGGGTCTCTTCGCAGTCTCTGGAAGTAATAGATGCTCGCCTGCATATTCCGGCTGGAAGCGAACACAATGAAACTCGCAAAGAGCTCCAGGTGAAACTCCGTGCTAGCCTGAGGAGAGACCGCGATTCCTGGTGGTCTCGTCGTGCAACAGAGATGGAAGTGGCCGCTGCCCTTGGTAACCATCGTGAGTTATTCCGTCTGATACGGGAAACGGGCAGCAAGAGACCTGGTGTTAGTGAAACTATATGTGACGAGAGTGGACAGCATATCCACAACTTATCAAAACGCTTGGAACGTTGGGCTGAGCACTTTGAAAGGCAATTTAATCGGTCGGAATTGTTAGATTTCTCGCCGACCAGTGATCGTCCTGCTCCGTGGGCTGTTCCTTTGGATCCACCCTCTCGCTCATAAATCGAACGTCAGATCAAACTGTTGAAGTTAAATAAAGCCGCGGAACCTGATGACCTTCCTCCAGCCCTCTTCAAATTCGGGGGACCTGCTCTTGTGGATGATTTACACGCGTTACTAGTGAAACTGTGGGGGCAGGAAACTGTCCCAACCGACTGAAGCCGCTCCATCATAGTCCCAATTTTCAAAGGAGGCTCACGATCGGAATGCGGCAATCATAGAGGAATCAGTCTGATCTCCACCGCCTCCAAAATCCTTCACAGACTGACTAGCGCTCCTGAAAGCCAGATTCGCGAAGAGCAATCCGGGTTTCGTCCGGGCCGTGGCTGCATCGACCACATCTTCACTTTGCGTCAGTTGTTAGAGCACCGTCACACATATTGGCGGCCCACCGTTGTCGTGTTCTTCGATATCAAAGGTGCATTCGATTCGGTGGATAGACATGCACTTTGGGACTGTCTACTCAGGTAAGGTGTACCTGAGAAATATGTGAATATTATCCGAGCATTATATGCGCGTAGCTCGCGCAGAGTGAGGGCTTACGGCAAGTTGTCGCCACCGTTCAATATCTCCAGCGGTGTGAGACAAGGATGCCCGTTGTCACCTTTCCTCTTCAACTTCGCTATTGACGAAGTCATGGAGATTGCATTTACAGGACATGACTTAGAAGGTGTGGAGCTACTCCCAGGAGTATGCTGATGATATTACCCTGATCTGTGACAGCTCACAAACGTGCCAAGCGGCACTGGACAGATTAGCACTAGCTGTCCGTCACTTCGACCTTTGCTTTGCACTATGGAAGTGCAAAGCGTTCCTCCAAGGTTGGCCTGGACCGCCTCCTACACTTACCCTTGGTGAGGATCAGCTAGAAGTTTATTCGGAAATTCAACTACCTGGGAAGTTGTATCAGCGCCCGTGGGATTGAAGATGAAATCACGAATCGTATAGCAAAAGCTCAGGGCGCTTTTGCTAACCTTCATCACTTGTGGTGCCGGCACGACATCGCTCTTGCCTTGAAGGGTAGAGTGTACAATGCAGCAATACGTTCGACCCTACTGTATGGTTGTGAAACCTGGCCGCTTAAAGCAGCGGGCCTGAAGAGGCTAGTTACGTTCGACCACCGGTGCCTTCGTAATTTAGCTCACATATGGTGGGAACACCGCGTGAGCAACGAGCGTGTTCGACGCCTTGTTTATGGCACAGGAAAAGGAACTGAACCGCTCAGCACCGTTATTTCACGCATCAGGCTCCGATGGCTCGGCCACGTGTTACGCATGCCAGCCCACTGACTCCCGCGACGTGCGTTGTTTGCGCACCGTGGGTGTGGATGGAAGAAGAGGAGGGGTGGCCAAGCGATGACTTGGTTCAGAGGAATGAAGGCTCTCACTTCTAAGTTGGCCTCGATTGGAGCGTCTCGGCTCCCTGATTGGGGTCTGAAAGACGATGAACACGTTTGGTTGGACACACTTGCTAATATGGCTAGGAGCCGACCTCAGTGGCATTCGTGCTGTGAGGTTCTTTGTTTACCCCATCCCTCTTACCCTCCCCTTCCAACCACGATCTCATTATTTAGCCTTATATAATTTTGCATAGTAATTTTTTTGTTTTGGTGCACAGCAGCCGGCTGGTAGCTTACCGGAACGATGCCCATCCGTTACCGGTAGCTCAGCTGGCTTGCACCAGTTGCAGTTTTTTCTCCGTTTTTCTATGTTTTGCGGCACAGTAGCTGGGGTGTTCCCCACCTTTAGCTAATGTGTATGATGATGATGATGATTGCTACTAGGCAAACAGTAAAATTATGTTTTGCGCTAAGAAATGAAATCGTAGGTGGAGGGGTGGCTAAAAGGGATGGGGAGGGACAAAGTAACTCACAACCGGAACACGATTGAGGCCGTCTCCTTGCCACGTCAGCAAGTGTATGTAGCCAAACGTGTTCACCGTCTTTTGGACCTGAACCAGGGAGCCGTGACGCTCCAACCGAGGCCAGCACAGAAGTGAGGGCCTTCATTCCTCTGGACCAAGTCATCGCTTGGCCACCCCTCCTCTTCTTCCATCCACATCGCCGGTGAGCAAACAACGCTCATCGTGGAAGTCGATGGGCTCGTATGCGCAACATTTGACCCAGCCATCGGAGCCTGGTGCGTGAAATGAGGGTGTGAGTTTCTTTGTCCTACCCCATCCCTTTTAGCCTTCTCCTCCAACCACGATCTCATTATTTAGCCTTACATAATTTTGCACAATAACGTTTTTGGGCGCACAGCAGCCGGCTGGTAGCCTACCGGAACGATGTCCATCCGTTACCGGTAGCTCAGCCAGCTTGCACCAGTTGCATTTTTTCTCCTTTTTTTCTACGTATTGCGGCACAGTTGCACCTCTAGCTAACGTGTATGATGATGATGATGATGCTGAGCAGTTCAGTTACTTTTCCTGTGCCGTAAACAAGGCGTCGAACACGCTCGTTACTCACGCGGTGTTCCCACCAGATGTGAGCCAAACTGCGAAGGCACCGATGGTCTAACGTAACTAGCGTCTTCATGTCTGCCGATCTTAGAGGTCAGGTTTCGTAACCTTACAGTAAGGTCTAACGTACCGCTGCATTGTACACTGTGTCCTTCAGGGCAAGAGTGATGTCGCGCCGCCGCCATAGGTGTCGAAGGTTAGCAAAAGCACTTCGAGCTTATGCTATACGGTTCGTGATTTCATCTGCAATCCCAAGGGCGATGATACAACTTCCCAGGTAGTTAAATTTCCGAACGACTTCTAGCTGATCCCCACCAAGCGTTAGCGCAGGAGGCAGTCCAGGCCAGTCTTGGAGGAACGCTTTGCACTTCGATGGTGCAAAGCAAAACCCGAAGCGGCTGACAGCCAGTGCTAATCTGTCCAGCTCGTCTTGGCACGTCTGGGAGCTGTTACAGATGAGGGCATTGTCGTCTGCATACTCCAAGTCAACAAATCGTTCTCCTGGGAGTAGCTCCACACCTTCTAAGTCATGTCCTGTAAATGCAATCTCCATGACTTCGTCAATAGCGAAGTTGAAGAGGAAATGTGACAACGGCATCCTTGTCTCACACCGCTGGAGATATTGAACGGTGGCGACAACTTGCCGTAAGCCCTCACTCTGCCCGAGCTACGCGCATATAATGCTCGGATAATATTCACATATTTCTCATGTACACCTTACCTGAGTAGACAGTCCCAAAGTGCATGTCTATCCACCGAATCGAATGCACCTTTGATATCGAAGAACACGACAACGGTGGGCCGCCAATATATGAGACGGTGCTCTAACAACTGACGCAAGTGAAGATGTGGTCAATGCACCCACGACGTCGACCAAACCCGGCGTGCTCTTCACGAATCTGGCTTTCACGAGCGCCAGTCAGTCTGTGAAGGATGACAGAGGCAAGGAATTTGGAGGCGATGGAGATCAGACTGATTCCTCTATGGTTGCCGCATTCCGAACGTGAGCCTCCTTTGAAAATGGGGACTATGACGGAGCGGCTCCAGTCGGTTGGGACAGTCTCCTGCTCCCACAGTTTCACTAGTAATTCATGTAAAGCATCAACAAGAGCAGAGCCTCCGAATTTGAAGAGGGCTGGAGGAAGATCATCTGGTTCCGCGGCTTTGTTCAACTTCAACAGTCCGATCTCACGTTCGACTTCTGAGCGAGAGGGTGGATCCAAAGGACAGCCCACGGAGCAGGGCGATCACTGGCCGGCGAAGAATCGAACAATTCTAACCGATTAAATTGCTTTTCAAAGTGCTCAGCCCAACGCTCCAAGCGTTTTGACAAATTGTGGATAGGCTGTCCACTCTCGTCACATATAGTTTCACTAACACCAGGTCTCCTGCTGCCTGTTTCCCGTATCAGACGTATCGCTATACTACTACAGTCTCTAAGTAATGATCTGTTATGATAACCGTTAAATGATCATTAGAGTCCGGAAATGTTTTTCAGCAGTACCATTTCCGACTAGCGGATTTAGTTTTCCACTTATCCAACTAGGCGGAATCTCAAATATCTTAATAACAGAACCACTTATCGCGGGTAACTAAGACATACCACTTTGCTGACTAGCCAGTATAGTTCGAACACTGATGGGCTGTGTACCCGGTTGCTTTACCTCGTCTGGATGATAATAACATTTAACTGCCGTGAAGTGAATTGCGGAATGGAGTGTAATGACATCGTTGAATTCGTAGGCATGACGTCATCACTGACTTGGCCTACTCTATCGCAGCAGGACGCTATGCATCGACTTGCAACAAGCTACCACGCTTTGTTGTGCCAAGTGTAATTGTAGTGTTAAAACGTCTACTCGTTCATGTATCGTTGGACGATGCATTCCCTTATAATAGGCAGCAACTGAGTTGCACTATTGATCTCTTGCTTCTCGGATGTCCTCTATCAATGTGGATGAGTCTGCTGCCAGTGCTCCTGGATCTTTTTGACCTTCACCAGTACTTAGCTTTTCTGTCTCATCCATGTCTACGGGTCACTACCAACACTTGCTTTTTCTCATAGCTGCTTCGGGTTAGAGAGTATTAAGAGGACTTTTAACAAGGTCCGTCTCAGCCAGACAGCAACCACATATCGGCAATTGCGAAGAGTAGCCGTTTGTCCTGTTGGGATTTATTAACAGCACTCGTCTACCGGATCCTGTTGGACATGAGCCCATAACTTTGCTCTCACGATCCATGGTCCGACATGACTGGTTACTAGTTGCGATCTAGCGCGTTTCACCTTTCATTGTCATGCATGTTATGAATGTGCAGGCAGCTGGTAGATCTATGAGCCACTGGCAGGGTTAGCCCCTAAGTCGGATACTGATCTGTAAAGCTTTCGTAAATTGCTGCTGCAAATATCGTACATATCACATCCGTAATCATCGCCCATTAACACGAACGCATCTGGATACACTGAAGGAACTGAAGTGCAGTGAGGAGATCATCGTCTTATGCAGACCAGACAAGGGTGTCGTAATTGTGTTACCTTACAAAAAGGCTACGTAGATAAACTGACAGCAATACTAAGCAATGAGAAAAAGTTATCTTGCAATAAAAAGGTAATGGACCGAACGGAACAACTTGCGACACAGATCACTAAGACCTTGTAAGAACTTCGGGCTAAGGGCTAGATTTTCGATGCTCCGTATGACAGCCTTAAACCGTGTGGCACAAATGTTCTTGGGCTTCATGGTTTGCCAACAATCCATAAAACCGACATCCTACTCCGTCCTATTTTATGGACGGTCAACTCACTCTACCATGCGGTCGCTCAGTGGCTTGTAGTAATCCTTGTACCTGTGTGACAACAGCCTGCAAGTTACAGGCTACGTGACAGCTCTCAATTCCTCGAAATCATCAATAATGCCGAAATTAATGAGAAAGTAATGCTCTCCTTTGTTGTTGCCTCGCTTTTTACCAATGTCCCACTGATTGTAACAATCGATTACATTTGCGACTATATAACTAGGTCGGAAATAAAACTGTGCATACCTACGCGTAAGCTAAAGTGATTGCTATTACGCTTCACCTGGAATGTACACTTTCTGTTTAGTGACAAGTACTACCGATAGATTGACAGCATGGCCATAGGATTTCCCCTCGGTCCGTTGTTGGCGGATATCTTCTTGACAACAAATGCGGGCAGAAATGAACATTTGTGCTCGTTGCCATCGCTACAGGGACGACATATTTGTTGTGGTGAATAAACACGTTTAACTGAATGAGATTCTTGATCGCTTCAAGCAAGCCCATGCAGCAGTGCAATTTACTTATGGCTGGCGTATCTTGATATCCTGTTAGCTAGAAGACCAAATGGCTCCATCCAGCGGCAGGTCTAGAGAAAGACAGCGTAAGTAAATAAATAAAATGTTTATTCTCGACTACGCGAGGCACGCCTTCACAGGTATGATCATGGTAAAAGTATCAAATGCTGTCACTTAATGTACGATGGAATAATAGGATTATCAAATATGTTGATATATGTATGTGTGCATGTAGACGTAGGTAGCAGTGTTTATGGGATTTGTAAATGCTTTCCTGCATTTTTGATCGTTTCACCAATGCTAAAGGGATGCTTCATGTTTGTGGATTTGAAGCGGTTATCCGGATAAGCAAGAGGTGACTTTAGTTGGTGGCCAGTCACAACCACCACGTCACAGTGTTATTAAGAAGACATTTGTGGCTTTTTATAGAGAGAACGCTTGTCAGACGAAAGCCCACCACGTCCTGGAGCACTGTCGCCGAACTATTTGTTGGAACGGGGTAAACCCGAAGCACCCAGCTTGCACCAAGTGGAGGTTGTTCGGCTACCCAGTCGTTCCTCTCAGATATAAGCGCAACTTAATTCACTGTCTTACCACGAGAGCACTTTGAGTCTGCTCGAAAGACACCTTGGATGCGGAACTGACGTTCATACAGAGTACCCTACGCGCAAATGAGTATTCCAGCAGATTTATTTCAAGGATCGTACGAGAAAATTCCAAATCAGTTCCAGTCTTAACAGCGTCAAAGAAAATGCTATTCATAAGGTTGCTTTTTAAGGGGACGTGGCTACTGAGCGTTTAACTATAAGTCTTTCGGCCACAGTTAAGTCGACCTTCACAATAACTTCACTAAACTGCGCCTTTTCAACCAAACAACGTTCGTTCACGAAGCAAGGATAAGTTACTAAGGCTGACCGCATCTATGGTTATTTGTCAGTTCGGATGCGTCTTTGGCGCAAGATATATTGGTCGAATGGCGCGGCACTTGTCCAAACACGTGAATAAGCACTGCCCACGCTGTTTAAATCAAGATGGTGCTGGGACCATATCGTAGACTGGGTATCAGGTGGATCTGAACCGTGCCTTTGAGATAGTGTGCAAGATTCCCCCGCACCGATCGGAAGGTCGCTGTCTTCGTGCACTTTCGACGGCCGAAGCAATTTGTATTCGATTGTTTCAGCTGTTTTTATGCTTGCAGAAGAAGGTAGTCCAAGCTCTTTACCTTCCTTGGCCAGCGAAAACAGAAGACACTGAGGTCGGCGACCTTCGGTCAAACTTCGCAGCAGGCAACTAACCCATTAGGGCTC
The DNA here is from genome assembly GCA_944474145.2 of Dicrocoelium dendriticum. Taxonomy (NCBI): domain Eukaryota; kingdom Metazoa; phylum Platyhelminthes; class Trematoda; order Plagiorchiida; family Dicrocoeliidae; genus Dicrocoelium; species Dicrocoelium dendriticum. The sequence continues at coordinate 25,081,770 of OX104064.1, forward strand.
AGTTCGTTTTCCCTTTCTCTGACACTGACCCTCACATGATCCATGTAACTTGCACTGGGTCTATTTTATTTGTTTAAACCCTATATATGAAAGGAATGATCTGAAGATGAATAGTTGAAAGCAATCGCTCACCAAATGGCCCTTTGTGCTTAAAAATTAGATGGGAATTTTCAGCTTACTTAAACAGTAGTATGCTCGAGAATATCACCGTTTGGGAGGTTTTGCTATGCTTTCTGCTACTGACCAGATATGTGCGCTATTCCCTTTATTATTTAATGCTTCACAATCATATACTAAGACAATTACTTTTTTTCGTACTCCGGGCTATGAATTGCATTGCACTGAGATCATGTTTACCTACAAACGACCGAGTTGACTACGCTTAAGGGTTGAGACTATAGCTTATAGACTAACCGGTATCAAGCAGTAACAAAGTCATCTGAAGATAGCACTGGCAATTACAGGACGAAACTATCTACACTGCTTTGTAGAATCGCTCCAACAGTGTGAGCTTGATTTAGAACTAAAGTTGGTAACGGTCCACGCCAGCCGCTTCCAAAGGCACTTTCGATGCTGGTGTGTACTTATAGTGTTCTGGCATATCAGCAGTGTTATTTTACGTCAGAAATCGCGAATTCTCCCATTTTCACCTCAGACACAGCATCCTACTTTGCATTATTTTTTATAGTGACTTATGCATCCATATAAGGCCGAACCTTACCAATGCGCTTGTATCTCTTTTCTCGCACCTTTATATTGCACAAACCTGGCAGAATTAGGTCGGTCTATTCACTTACCTCATTTCTGGCCTAATGCACGTGTTAGCAATGCCGTGTTGTTTTTCAAAGTTTAGCACAAAGCCCCACTTTACCGCGCACCAACACATTGATGATATCATTTCGGTCAATGACGAGAAATTTGTAGCAAAATTGATATGCTCAGCGACAGCCTAAATTTCACTCATCTGTGCGCTGAAGTGATGTCAGCTTCTGACTTTAAGGGCAAGCTTTAAAACATTACGGCAACATCTATGTTACTGTTTGAATCGAAACACTAACACTGCATTGTAAAGACATAACAGGATATTCTTTCTCGATCACCAGTGTGTTGCATACATCTGGTGGGGGCGCTGAAGCCCGTAGGTCACTATGTTTGTACGACAGCGAAGCATCAGTTTAGATGCAATAGGGCAATCGTTTATAACGGGTAGAAAAGCAAATACTTGACATGTCCCGTAAGATGGTTAGGGTGAAAATCGCAAGATTAAGACATAGTGTCGGCAAAAGAACGTCCGGGATACATGACTAACTAAGAGGTTTACATTAGCACAGGTGTGAGTATTCTTTAGCTGGGGTTTAAGAGGATTATGACACCGTTCACTGTTTGTTCTGCATTAAGGCCATCCTCCTCAGTCGTAGAGAGGATGCAGCTATTGGGCGGTCTGTTTACCGAAAGGCGACTACTTCTGGCCAGTATTTTCGCTTCACTAGTTTCACACCAATGCGGTACAAGCGGACACTTGTAAAGACCTTATTTCGTCAATCCAGACAAATCTGCTCGGCCGACTGCTTAATCATTGCGATTATGTTAATTACGACAACACCTATGGAGCACGACTATCCTCGAAGTTTTATTGCAAAACACGGTCAACTGCGAGGACCAAGGGACTTGGTGCACATGGCAGCTAATAAAATGGTTTATATTGTGTTACCTTCGAAAGCGACTTCAACACACTAGGTGTGTCATCTCGGCTACGCAACGAACTTACTAAGCCGATGAAGTCGTGCTCAACCGAACATGAAGTTTTGCCCGTGTTTCAAACGATGGAATCTAAACCTATGGAGATCAGTCATCACTGTGTATACCAATTCATGTTTGACTGCGGAGCTAGTTACATAGGCATGTGATGGACTCTGACTACCCGAATGTGGGAACATGTACTGAAATGGCTCCAGCGTGAAATTGCCCAGTATCTCTATTCCCCACAACATTCGTGCTCGCGTGGGCTGTCGCTTCTAAATAGGCAAAGACCTACTGGGATCGGCTCACCGGATAGAGCTCAGCTCATTGTTCAAAACTATATTGCGCTAAGCTAATCTCCGCTTCCTTCGGTCTGCTGAGGCGGTCGCAATAAGCCGGATGGAGCCAGTCCTGTGCGTTCAAAAACAATTATTTGTCAGCTTAAGGCTGCCCTAGACGTAACGGCTGAACTTCCGTCATTCACTCTACATCTTAGGCTTGTCTGGTCATGTGCAGCTTTAGTCAAATTTGCATACCGGTTATTGGGTAATAGTGCTGAGGAGCCAACATGAAGTGTATGCATCTATCAGCTTACGTCTTTTTATTGGGCTTTCCAAAAAATCGTTTTGTTATTGGGATTCGCCACTGTGTCATTAACAAAATGCAGATTCGCTACAAATTAGTTAAGTGTCACTTGTGCTCCCAATGCTATTTCTTCACTTATACAACTTTGCATTTGTACTAGTGCTGTTTTAAAACATTTGCAGTGGCTGCTGTACAATGCTGAAATTGCACCCACTCAGGTACCTACAGCTTATATTGACTTAACGTTATTTTGACTCTGCACTCGCATTTCCGGGCCGGACGTTCTCATTTTTTTATGAGTCAGGTTATTGAGTCAAATCTCCTGGGAACGTGCCGCAAGTAAACCTCCATTTTCGTTACTGCCTTTCAGATCCGTAGCCTTTTTCTTCAAACATAAACTTCACCCTTCATCGGCCGTCGCGCAGATTATCAAGGGTCGCCTTATCTGCTGTATACAGCAGGGCGGATAAGCGAAAATCTGCTACTGCTGGCGCCTCCCTTCTTTCTTTCCCACCTGTTTCTCTTACTCCCATCCCGACCCCCGGTACTAATTTTCCTTCTATAATTCCCAGCTTAATTGACAGCAACAGAAGTGCCACTAAAGTAGAACCATCTGCAGCTACCTTCCCACAACACCCATCGGACGTCTATCGGCAACAGTCCCTTATA
>OX104064.1:25085255-25108466 GCA_944474145.2 Dicrocoelium dendriticum
GTTTACTTTTCATGATGGTGCAGCCCGTAGATTTTTGTCCCTTTCACCTTCGGTATATCGTTTCTAGCTGCTAAACTTTTCCTCTGACCACTGTGTCCCACTTTCTTTTTGGTTTTTGCTTACTTGCCCACCCACTCACTGTTTTACTTACGGATCCTTAAGCTACTGTACGTCGATGCATTACTTCAAACGTGATTCCAAGGTGAAAGTAGCTTGTATCAATCATTCTGAAAATTGTTTCGGCATCAACCACTATTTTGCCCCCCCCCCTTCTCCTATCGCTAAGCACGCATGCATTACGACGTTTCACTACCCCAGTCAGTTCAAGCGTACCATTTCAGCTCATTCGCTGAATCTAGACTCGCATCGCACGACGTAATCTTTAGCATAACACGGAAACGTGATTACACTGCACACTTTCTCATCGTACTGAACACAAAACCATGTCTCTTTCTTTCTTCTCCAGGTTTCGAGCTCTACCTCTTTATCGGAAATTCCCCCAACTTGGACAAACATGCTCACTGAGTACACTAGCAGATCTTTCGTTATTGGATAAACTAAAGCAATCCGAGCGCAATGTGACCGTCGATGTTTCCCACCCCAGTGGCATCGCAATGTTAGCTATGAACTTTCGTACTAAGAAGAACGCTCTGAGCAAGGTCTTCGTGAACGACCTATCAGACGCTGTCGGTCTTCTTGAGAAGGATCAGAAATCTAAATTGGCCATCATCTGCAGTTTGGTAAATATTATTTTCTGTCTTTTTTTCAACGCACTGTCCTCTTGTTCAATATGTATTCTGTCCTTTTCGCATACCTGCCCAAAAATGGGGTACCTTCGAAGAGGTGTTTCATCGAGTCTACCACTACGCCATTTTTAAGCTCCGTACACATCTTTTTTTTTACCAGCGACACGAGCTTTCTATGTGCAATGTTCCTGCGCCTGGTTAATGTTTTTTACCCCATTCTAGTTAGGTCTTTTTTTTTGATAACTACTCTTCTTATCACGATGGTCAAGTATTGTTCATTCTACTGTCTCCTCCACATATCTGTCACTGAATTTTACCTGCTTCCGCACACTTATTCGGTTTACAAGGTTCCCGTTATAGGGGCGGACAAATCACGCTCATTTTTTCTACTGCAGCATCCATCTATCTTCATACATATTTCACTATTACCAATAATTAGCTAGAAATGCTTGTTAGCATGGTGAAAACGAGAAGCTCATCACTTAGGTTGAAGATGAAACCAGCAACTACTATAAAGCACATCAATGTCGCTGCTAATAATCCATTTGTTACCGCTATAAACACGAGACCATCATTTAAACTCTGAAGGAAATCGAACATGGCTGTAAACTACCCTCCTCCACCTCGCTACCACTATCGCACCCCGAAATGACCAGTCGGATTACGGCTGTTGAAGAGAAAATTACTGTTCTGAAAAATAAAATCAAGAATTTAGCACTAGTTACGATCAGATCTCATGATTCTGTGTCCTATTTTGAGGATCAGGGAATGTTACACTTAACCAACTATACAGTATCTTCAATCACCTCCGAGACACAAGAACCCCTGCGTAAACCGCGAAATATCATTTTCCGTAACTCGTATGATTAGCTAACTATCGGCGGTTAAAATACCCTTCTAACAACATACATTACGGATGGGATCATCTGTCTACTCCTCAGATTGCAAAGGCAAACGTGATCTCATGCGCAACACTGCTTCAATTTTCCAATGCAGCAGCATTTGTACGCATTAAACGATTAATTAACGCATGAAATACTTCCAATAACACTATGATCAAACACGATCGAACAGTACTTCAAAAGAGATTAACTCAAAAGAATAGCCACTTAGCCCCTCGAAATCCCTGTGTTCCAATTAGTCTACTAATGAAACACCATTAAAACCAGATGATACTTTGCATTCCAGCCTCCACTGACCTTCTGAGATTTTTCCAATCGGTAGTGGTGGTGCGTCCCTCTTCAACAGCACCTACCAAGCTGAAATATGCCTAGTAATCAGACACTTGTAGATCACGCTCCTACTACCAATCACGAATCTAAGCAAAATGTGGCGGTAGCTCTGCGTGCGACGTATCGAGTTCAGAACCGAAATAAGCATCATCAACTTTCCTCACCAAAAACAATTATGTACACGATCCAAGTGAGCATGTTATGATTTATCTCTGCCTAGTCGTGGATTAGGCGAATGCATCGGGAAGCACCTTCCCAAATTTCACTACAGTGACATATTTGTGAATCCCAACAACACCGAAGTGACCACTACAGGGAGGTCGTAGTATCCCACCAAATCAGCTGAAACAAAATGTACACTAACAGGCTTCCGCATATAACACTGAAACCGATATCAGGCTAAGCAGGGGAATACCGATCCAATATCTGCCCACAGTACCCCCGAGTACGATTCCAACTGTCACGACTTTAAGTTGGCAAAATCCAAATATGTGCAACACCGAAATAAACAACAGAATGGTGGTAGGTCTTACTGACTTACGCGCACAGCGGAACAGCCTCTATTCACCTCAACTCATAACCTACGCATCATTATCATTACTAAACCGACAGCATCATAATTTGAGTGAAAACCCCATTTTGGACTTTTGTACCCCCACCTGCTACGAGTGCATACTTTTTCAGCTAATCGTATTCCCCCGCGTCCTCCCCCACCAATCGAGCCACTATCACATGCCATGATGAGTCAGTATGATTTAGTTACTGAAGTGTCTTTCATTCATTGCAATACCATACACTATTTTACGATATTACATGTTCGTATTACTTCGCTTTTAGAAAAATATTATATTGATCTATCGATAGAGTTGCACGGATCTAGATTTCTACTTACTCCCATAATACACTATTTAGTATTCACAGTTGCATTTTAGTATTCATATGAATAGTTCCGTAGTTTTGGTTTTATCCGGGAGTTTACGCGTTGCTCAAAGTCCCATGCAAATTTGTCGCGTATCACCAACGAGATCCATAACCCGCGACACCTCATTTCTGGGTCACGCATTAAGACCACTGGGCCACAGGCGGGATGGGCCGGCAGCCGTCGTAACCAAGTGTACAGTCGATGTGTTGCTCGGTTCACTGAGAGGGACCATTCGGTTGCAAATGCTTCAGCGCCAATCTAGGGTACATCTTCAGTACACTAACCGAATGTGTAACTTAGGCGAGCGTCCTTTCTGTCACCATTTTATTTTGCCAATGCAATCACCTACATGCCTCATTCTGGGATGAACGCTGATACCTTTGCTGCCAGTGTGTTCGCATAGGAAAGCTGCCGAGGGTTCTGCAGTACATGCTCATATATCGTTTGGAGAAGCATCATCGAATAGTATCGTTTCCATGTGGGTTCTTTCGACGAACAGTACCATATATGACCGCATTCATATAGTGGTTGATCTGACTTAGCTGAATTGTCATGTGGTCGTACTTGATACTTCTGTGGCGTCTGTGATTGCGTGGCCAACTCTACTCCCTCACGAACTACTTTAAAAAATCGAATGAGCACCTTCATCACATTTTTTACCTCAAAGATTTTGCCGTTCGGTTATCAGCACGTATATTCTGCCTGCTCACCAATCGGATTAGCTTGAAGGACGGTGCCACTCATTCACGCCGTGCTATTTAGTGCCTTTCAGACATGGAACTAGATGCCGACCGTTTCGGGCTAGTTACTCATTATTATTATTGTTATTATTATTATTATTATTATTATTATTATTTTTATGTTTAGTATCGCATGACTTGGTCTCCCACTCATTACCAACAGAAAACTCAGTAGACTGTACAATTATTGCCTGAGAGTTTACTTACGTTTAAGTCTAAGGTCCGACATGTTCCGTCATGGATAGCAGATTTGTCCACTAAAGGTTGATCCATAGACAACAGTCTAAGCACTAGCATATAGTCTAGTCGATTCCTACACGGAATTCGATAATAGTGGTTTTTTTCTACGTGATCAGCAGCGTACCAGCTTCGCATGTCTGAAGTGTATGGTTCTAACTACAAGCGTCGTCTTGGATGCCTTGTCAACTTCCACACAATTACAATCGCACTGTTCTTTGTCCTCATAGTCCTGCTAGAACGGCACTGTAGCGCTATCGATTTTCGTCGTTTAACTGTAGGGGTTGTTCTGCACCATACATGAACGCGGGATGCGTTTTATCCTGAGTGCATCATCGGTTCGTAATATTATCTCGCTTGACAGCATAGCCTGTGGTGTTTACATCCATACGATCCATCTGTTCTCACAGTGATGATTCGATCGGTCTTAATTTAGAAGCGCTGCAAATGTACAATGTAGATCAGTTCGATTATTGTTTGGAAAAGTATTTCCTACGTCCTTAACCTACTTCCGCTCAAGTTGTTTTTTCAGATTACCCATCAACGTTGGGTACTTTACCCTCTGGAAACGACGCAGACTAGTGATATCATGACTAGCGAACACCTTTGCTTATATATATATATATATATATATATATATATATATATATATATCCCCGCCGTGGCAGCAATTTGTGTGCATGTTAATAAGATGCCTACACGTTAACACAATTCGCCTCGACTATACTGGCTCCAGGAGACTGCTAGTCGTCGCTGAGGGGAAGACGGGGTGCACGGTCTTTGTGGCCGTACTAGGCTCAAGGAGTGGTTCTATCCAGTGTGGAGCGGACTGCGGTCCTGCCATCGCCTTGTGTTCATTTGGTGCGCATGATTCCCCACATAGGTGCACAGGAATGTTGCTGCTGTGCATGTCGAAGGAGCATGGGCCGGCTCCGCTGATGGAACGTGGCTCCACCCACATACCTCCAGGTCTTATTCCTTCTGGTTTACACTAGATATAGGATGTGCGGATGGAGCTGTGGATGGCGCAGCGCTAGCCACCCATGGTCTATGCGTCCTATATCTGTCCTCAGTGACAGGCAAATCCGGAACCGGTTGACACCAACCATATGTATATATTCACAGCTTGGCGTTTGTTCAAACCTAACAGCGGCGCCCTCTGTGTCGCAGATGCTTTCGGGTTCTCCATAATTAGGCGCAGAATCTAGGCACTTGAATCCTGCTTGTTGGATCGACCCGTATCTGGACCCCAAAAGCTGCTAGTATTCTCGAAACGTTATCACTATACGCCCAGCCATCTTTCCTTTCATCACGCTCTTATTTATTTTGCGTCCCATAATTCTTCTCATTTCTTTCACGGGCTGCATTTCCCTCTGCTCAACGTTCCATTGTCCATCCACCTTCTTTCTCAGATACCGGATGTTTTCTGTGCCGGGGCGGATCTCAAAGAACGGGCGCAAGTTCCGGATGAACAAGTTCCTGCTTTGGTGGAAGGTTTACGTTCCCTGTTTCAGCGCATCTATTCCCTTCCCTTCCCTACTGTTGCCGCTATCGATGGGGCAGCGCTAGGCGGAGGATTAGAGTTGGCGCTAGCTTGTGACATTCGCTTTGCCGGCAATCGTCCTCCGTGTCAGATCGGGTTGATTGAAACCCACTGGGCCCTGTTGCCCGGAGCTGGGGGGTCGCAACGTTTGCCACGTATTATCGGCGTTGCAAAAGCAAAGGAACTTATGTTTTCCGCTCGTAGACTCACCGCACCTGAAGCCGCTGAACTTGGCGTTGTCAATGCTTCCGTCAACCAGAGTGATGTGCCGGACGCATGGAAGGACAGGCCTGCATTGTACAGATCGTTCCTGTACGCCGGCGAGGTGGCGACGAAAGGACCAATCGCCTTGCGTCAACTTAAACGCGCTGTCAACGCTGGCCTATCGTCAGGTTCGCTGGAGCGTGGCTTAGATATTGAAGGAGAATGCTATCGCGTTCTAGTTCCCACAGCGGATCGAAAAGAGGGAATGAAGGCTTTCATGGAAAGACGAAAGCCAATATACCATGGTCATTGATCAGCACACGTGGTGTTTTCCCCACAAAATGGTATTTGCTTATTGCATATGCGTACTTTTTCACTTAATTTGTAACTTGCTTTTTTACTACAAATGAGAGATCCATAATATAGGTTACCGTGTCTTTTCCACAGTTTTCTCGGAATGCACGATACTCCTGGAGCGCCGTCACCCTTTTGAGTTTTGTCAAACTTGAATCCAAGTTGTTCGTCACCCGCACCAGCGTTTACTAGCCAATGCAATATGGCACACCTTTCGAGTATGCTCCTTTAAGTTTTATCTTTCATCAACTGAGACCGGTTGCATCCACCTATCCGGTTCTGTTCACTAGGTTTTAGTGGTACATCTGGGTATTCATACGTTGCCCCACCTGTCGACATTTGCGTCCCAATTCATCTTTCGGTTACGAGGTTCGCGAGTGTTACGCTTGTGTTCAGGACACTAAATGATTCTACACACCTTACATTCGTAGCTTTATGTTGGCATACCTCAGGCAATACCACATATCAAAGACACCACCGATATATTCTGACACTCAAGTTTGTCGTTATCTCATTTCACTTAGAAAAGGCATTATCAGTACGCCAATACGTAGTATCGACGCTTCGCTGCCGCGCAACCATCAGTCTCCCGTGGACTAGGATACTGTGAGGGTCGTCCGGCCCCTTGCGGGCTCGAACCCGTGCCCTCAGATTACAAGGCAGTCTTGTGATCTGGAAACATTATAGTGTTGCTCATCCCAACACTGGCACCCCAAGACCGCGATTTCGTGCTGGTTGGGACTCATCAGTTCGAGATAGCCTGAGTTGAGCTGGAACTCAGAGCCTAGTGGCTCATGGTTGACGCCATAAGCACTATGCCACTGAGATCCGCGAGCAACGCTCGGTACAGCGGAAACGAATTCAAAGTTAGACTTGGAGAATGCGCTGTGTGGTTGGGTTGCTACAAGCAATCTCTATTGAGACTTCGGTTTACCCGAGGTGGACCTCGGTCATTCCGATCTCAAAGTCCGTAAGTAAAATGGAAACATTATAGTGTTGCTTAGTCTTGTGATCCTTAAAGTCACGAGCCGGCTATCTCATCTCACTTATGTCGGCCAGTGGCTGAGTGGTTCGCGCTTTTGGTTTGCAACCATACGGTCATCTGTTCGGATCCGCGTAGGGGCGTCCTCGCTGTATACTCGTTCCGCGTGCAACTGATGTTGGTCGCGCGGCAGCGAATCGCCCTTACAGTGTACAGCTGTCACATTATTATTGTTCTCTTGAGTAGCGGAGTCAATAGATGTGCCCCATGCTTTTCCGCAAGCACTAGCTTGCCGTGTATAGTGATCTAGATCCATGACCTTCAGTTGCCTGCTCTTGCCGAAGGGATTTGTAGATATCTCGTCCGCGTACAATAGTTTGTGTTCGTGTCACTGCTTCTGCCTTCTACGATAGTTGGTTGTTTACCTCACTGAATAAATGGTAGCCACCTCCACGCAGATCCTTGCTGTTTGTCATCGGCACGCATCATGCATGTGGATGAACTCATTCATGGTCTTTGTTGCACTAACATCAAATGTATGCACCCTCCTCCCATTAGTATCTCATCTGTTTGTATGAACTGATACTCTGCTCCCATGCTTCTTTGGGTATCATAGTTTTGTACCTCATACTCTCTTGTTTTGGCTCTTTGGATTCACGCCAGCTTCCGCTTTATACCTTTAAGATTGATCTATTTAGTAAGCAATGTTGCTTTAGAGGTTAAGAGATTCCGTTATTCTCTTGCTGTACCCAATCGTTCAATCGAGTTTGTGCAGCGGCACTAGGTTTGGACCTGGTCTATACAATGTCTTTCGATTAAAATTATCTTTCGTACCTTGCCGATTTCTGTTTCTTTGTTCGTGTTGTCGTCACTCCTAGTTCAAGAGTCATTGGCTGTGCGTGACCGGGTTCCGCTGCAGTTCAATTTATAGGCATACGAACTAGCTGGACTTCTCACCTCTTGCTGAACACCACGAACAGACTACTGGTAAGGAAGCGACAAGTAACTATTTGGTACTCTCGTAATGGTCTTCTGCGATTCCTTGTCAATAGGTTATTGCCTGCGTTCCACCATTGGAGCAGACACAATGGCAGGACTTGCAGGGTTTAAGCGCATTCTGCATTTTATGACACGGATCAGTCCTTGGCCTCTTGATCTTTTGTTCGACATTTATAGCTACCTCCGTCATGCCGATGTAGGTGCATGACGCATCACCGTGTTAGGCCAATGCTTCCCTACTTTAACACATGTAACAAGTGTATCTAAGCTGGGTTAGTAAGTTCCTAGCACAAATCATATATATATATATATATATATATATATATATATATATATATATATATATATATATATATATATATGGTTGGCGACATCCGGTTTCGGATTTGCCTGTCACTGTGGCCAGTCACAGGACGCCTGCGCCTACAGAGGGACCATGGGTGGCTTGCGGTGCACCACCCACAGCTCCAACTACACACCCTATATCGAGTGTAAACCCGAAAGAATAAGACCGGGAGGCATGTGGATGGGTGCCACTTTCATCAACGGAGCCGGCCCATATTCCTTAACAGGCGAACACAATCACGCTATATTTGGGGAATCGAGCGCACACAAGGCGGTGTCTAGACCGTAGTCCGCTCCACACTAAGTGCATGGAACCGCTCTTCGAGCTTAGCGCGGCCACAAGGACCGTGCACCCCGTCCCCTCCAGCAACGACCAACTGTCCTAGAGCCAGTATGGACGACATAGTGGCTAATGAACAGGTAGGCACCTTGTCAACATGCACATCAAGCGCAGCCACATCGGGGATATCAAGCAACAGCCAATCACTTGAGAGAAAGATAACAAATGAAATAAATCGAGTAATACATACGGAAACGGTGACATAAATCTTAAATTAATGAGCATATGAAATAAGTTGTTTACAAAAGAATCCGGGATAAGTTCCCGCGATCGGAAAGTATATTTTACGGAAATGCCACAAACACGAAAATTTTATCGAAATTAACTACAATTGGCCTAAGCGACGTGCGCAAGTTTATAGAAGAGAGTTTAGGTAAGCATTTGTATGAGAAAGAAAAGCATTGGGACAAAATCGATAACCCATCATCTGAAATAAATAGACTTAGCATGCATGGCTCAGAGTTTCCCAAGGCAGTCTCCAGGATCTCGTCCAGGACGCAGTTGTACAAGAATGGCGAGGCTGGGTAACCGTGTCTAACACCGATCGTGATACTGAAAGGGAGCGAAATAACTTCGTATACTCGCACGCGGCCCGAAGTTTGATGGCAAATGGCACGGAGAATGCTGATGTACTTCCCAGGTACGCCTCTCTTCAGTAAGCAGTCCCAAAGAGCCACTCTGTCAACACAAACGTGGCTCGAATTTCCAAGAATATGACTATGGTTGATCGACTGAACATACAACGATGTTCAAGTATCTGACGGATCGTAAAGATGTGGTCGATGCAGCTGCGACCCGAGGGAAATCCAGCTTGTTGTTTACGCAGGTTCTGTTCCCATACGCAACTGAACCTCCGCAAGATTAGGGCAGCGAGCATTTTGGATGCGACACAAATGAGACTGATGCCACGATGGTTGGAGCAAATTGTTTGATCTCCTTTTTTGTAACCAGTTACAATTTCCGCCAAATTCCAGTCAGATAGAATGGTTTCAGTAGTCCAAATCTGATGGAAGAGTGATGTCAGTTCGCGAGTGAGAGCAGGTCCCCTATATTTGAAGAGAGCATGAGGAAGTTCATCTGGGCCTAATGGCTTGTGGCCCTTCAGTAGGCGAAACCCATAGGAAACCTCAGTCTCAGTTGGTGGAGAAACATCCACGCACCAGGGAGCACTGTGAACGCCAGAAGACGGACTCGGTTGCATTGGTGGCCAGTTGTAATGATTTTCCAATTGCTCTGCCCATCGTACCAGAAGGCGTCGTTCTCACGCAAAACCTCACTCACTGTTGGCTTTCTGTTCCTCGTGGAGCGAATAAGTTGGAAGAGTTTGCTGGAGTTTCCTGATGTGGCTGCCAGCTCCATCTCAACGACTCGTTGTGTCCACCAAACCTCGCGATCCTTCTTGAGGAGCTGTCTGAGCTCAGCTTTTGTGGTTGTGCGTGGTGCGTTGTGCACAACTCCAGCGGAAATTGCTCGACGACTTTTCATTAATTGGAAAGACTGTACAGAGATCCAATGACTGGCACCTCGTCTAGTGAAGCCACAGACCAAAGTAGTGGACTTTCGTAAGATGCTCTGCATCTGTGCCCATTGTGTCTCAACATTGGAGGCTAGTGTGTTCTGAAATGCTCCTAGATCATTTGTGACGGTGAGCTTGTCTGTGTCAAGCCGTTTCCGGCGTTACTGTTGGGTGTCTTCAAAGCGCAGAACGAACTTAGCACACACGAGCGCATGATCTGAAGTCAGGTAAGTGTTCCAAATTGACTTGCAGTCCGTTATGTAGCCTCGCCAACGGTAACTAACAACGATGTGGTCAATTTGAGTCCAAGCTTGACTAGGCGCCGGAGGTCGCCAGCTGGCTCGTTGGTGCCAGGAATGTCGGAAAATGGTGCTCATAAGGAACAAGCCGTGGCCGGCGCACAGTTGACGGAGTCGTTCGCCGTTTTCCATGGCTATGTTGACCCCAAATTTCGCGCTCATGTACCTCTAGTCTACCTACTTGCGCATTTGGGTCTTTGGTGAGTATCGCGATGTCCGTGCGGCGTTTCTTACGGAGGAGGTCGGTGAGTTGGCAGTAGAACTCGTCTTTAGCTTCATCCGGGCTGTAGTCCGTGAGAGTGTACGTCGCCACAATGAATACGCATCGCATACTGGTCACGTGGCTGGAAGATCGCACTGAGCTTTCCAAGCGGACTACACAGAGACGACTGTTTTAACCGGGAACCAGTCAATGAGCGCGGCCTCAGTACGCGCGTTTAACGCAACTCCTACACCGGCGCAACCAGCGGCTGCCGCTGTCGTATCTCCGGATCAGCGCAAGGATAATGTACAGTTGGAACTTGGGGATGGTGAGAGCAATCGCAGCGTTTTGCTGGAGTCTTGTAAACGGGTTTCGGTTAGGCAGCAAACGTCGATTGAGAGGGTTTACAAGGTGCGCACAAAAGCAGCTTGTGAACCAACCTGCATGAGCGTTCGAACATTGAACGTAGCTAGCTTGAAAAGCGAGCGGGGTACAATAAAAGCCTTGCTGTTGGTATTAGAATGTGTGCGATCGGTTTTGAGCGGTTCATTGACGAGGCCAAAGATACCGCTTTTATTTGCAATGCACTTCGGGAGACTCGAAATTGGAGGGGGTTGCTAAGAACAGGAGAGTTGAATAAACTTGGAAAGAAGAACGCGGTTTGTGGTGCGGCAGAGTGAGTTTTTGCATGTCGGGCCGCTAGCACTTCGGCCAAAGAGAAAGAGTTCAGAGAGCTAGAAACTTGAGCAGAGAGTTGTAAATCCATCATCTCATGTGTTCTGTGGGCATACAGCTTCCCGGTTGCCCAGGCTGAGGAAGGGGGTTGACTTAGGGAGCCCCACTCGGAGCCTTTGATCATAGGGACCTGACCCGCAAGGCAGCGGGGCGAATTCAAGGAATCGCGCCCATTGGAGCCGGTGACCGATTGCACTGTTCATACGCTTTCCGTTTGGTTGGCTGCCAAACAGGGGCCTAATACTCCTAGTACTTCAACGTGAAGCCGAAGGATTACAATGCTCCAGCGAGGAGAAGCAAGCGGTAGTGACTTTATTTAGTGGCGTCACATCCTCCTCGTCGCAGTGTTTTTAAACAAACATATGTGGCTTTTTATAGGGAGAACGCTTGTCAGGCGAAAACCCATTACCTATTGGTACACTGCCGCCGAACTTTTTGCTGGGACGGGATAATCCCGAACCACCCAGCTGGCACCACGAGTAGGTAGTTCGGCAAGGCTGAATGATTTAACACCATACTTCCTGGGCTGAATTTGTTCGCACCTGTAAAGTGTCCACTCGTCTGATTGCGCCGTATTCCTCACACCAGGAGGCCAGATTCTGCTGTTACTGTGGATTAGATTCACGCAGTGTTTGTAACAATGCTAACTTCAAAGAGTTTCCATTAGAAAACGATATGCTGCTCATCTGCAGCATCGTAAACTCAAATGCTACTCCGGTTTCACTTGGCTGGTTGACGGACGCGGGTTTCGAGCGAATTAGACACCCCTAGAAGGGACTTATTCCCCCTTGATGTATTTTACGTCAGCAATCTGCGTCTCGCTATGATTGTGGATCACCGTCACTTGGATTGGTGATGGGACTATCCAATCGGAATGAACAGAAAGACCTGAGTTTCCCTCAGGTCTGTAGGTGAACCAGACCGCTTCGTTCATTGGACGCGGCAAGCATGGTCGTTCGTCTACACGGCTCCACTGATTGGTGGACGTTTAGGTGCACTGCTGTGTTACTCGATTTTTGTTTTACTGTTAAAAATGAGGGCCCTCATGGGTCCAAAGACGCTATTATTAATGGACGCGGACGAGCCATATATATGTTTTGTGATTCAGACGTGCCATGATCGCTTATTTATCCTTGCTTACTAAAACGTTTACCCCTGAAGGACCGACTGTGACAAGATTCCCCTACCCATTGGCCTTATCCGCACTGATGGAGTGTGGGGGCCGACTTCAAACAAATTGCGGCTCTCATTCGCCTGTCCTCCTATTTCTTCGCGTTTCGTGGCTCTGCGCCACAAACGGTCTTCGGTTCTCTGGTACGTGCCAGTATCACGTGACCACACATTTCTACACGTGACACTTGCCGCTAAGACCTAAGCGAAGACATATGGACCATACAGAGCACTTGACTTGGCAACTAAGTGAACTTAAAGCCTTGCATTTCTGACTTCAGTTTGTAAGTGTTTTGTTCCTTTGCTAATCATCCCTGTCTTTCATTTCAGACTTGATTCCCCGAAGCTCTTCAATTTGTTTTTCTTCGCTTCGTTAAGCATGGGCGTCTCTGTTATGGCTTCTTCCTTTTGCAAGCTAGTTATTTACGATAAAATGCATAGAGATGCGTCAGAGTCCCTCCAACCGGTTGACTGGATTGGAAAACTGTTATCTTTGGCCTGTTTTGCCTTCGGATTGGTAACCTTTGGACGGGGTTTCCTTCTGACTCGCTCTGAGCTACCGTATATCGCATCCGCGCGAAACGGAATATCACACGAAGCTGTGTATCGACGAGTGCTTTTCATACTGGTCGACGGATTGGCTTTCGAATTCATCCAGCCAATATCGAACAGATATTCCTCTTCCATTAGAGGTAGTTTACCATTCACATCCGGGCTGATAAGATCTTCCAAGGCTCAGCTGGTTCATTTCATTGCTGACCCTCCGACCACCACATTGCAACGCTTGAAAGGGCTCATGACCGGGAGTATGCCAACTTTTGTAGATGCTGGATCCAATTTTGGTAGCCCCGAACTCAGAGAAGACAACTTGATCCTGCAATGGCGTCTAGCCCATAAGCGAATATTGTTTGTCGGTGATGACACATGGCTGCAGCTATTCCCACACAGGTAGGCCTTTATTATATATCGCTCTGTAGTTTGTTTACGAGTTGCATTATATCGAACTGTATCACCACTAGTTGTTGCTTTTTTCTGTCAATTAATGTTATGGATTGACCCAAGCAATGACCTTTCCACAAACTCTTTCGACGAGCTTAAGACTGTCACGCCTAAAGGTACCGAATGCTGATATATTCACATCCCGACTTCCGATGGCGGTGTAGCGTCAATCACGACTAAGCGCGCTTCATGTGCACTGCGGATTTCGGCACCGTTGTCATGCCTTGTCGCCTTACCCCCAGTTCTGCCTTCAGTTGTTCTTAAAACCCGACAGAACTTAGTAGCAGCTCCCTAGTCCGGGTCATTACCACAGCTATGCCCACTGTTAGATGTGTCACTCATGTTATCTCACGAATGGTCTGCTGCAGTTAGAAATACTCGGATCTGTCTCGAAGCATGTGGTTATTTCTTACCCAACCGACACCCTCCGTACCTTAGTTTAAGTGACATGAAGAGCTTAGGAAACATTTGGCCTCCGTCGATCGTTCTTGACTCAGTGTTTGAAATTTCAGCTACTGATAGTCGCTGGTTGGAGATTCTGGAAGTCATGGCTCAAGACGGAAGTGAATGGCGGACACGTATTTTTACGTGTTACGGCAATTTCCCTTTCCTAATAAAGCAAACAATTAAGAAAAAAATCAAAAAGCGAAAAACTGGACAAAAAGTGATTATTTTCCTATTTCGCCATGATTCCGATGGTACAATCTCTGTGCCACAGATCGGGATATATATATATATATATATATATATATATATATATATATATATATATATTATATATATATATATATATATATATATATATATATATATATTTATATATACTAGTTACTCTCATTTGTGCAATAGAAAAAAGTGACGGCCATCTTAAAACTAAACAAATGTTTACAACGAACTCCCTAGTGGGTTCGGTGTACTGATGCGCGCGCAGAATTGACTGGACTGCTGAGAATGCAAACTGCTGTACAGTTCTTAGGGTTCCTAAGTGTTGTTCGGTTTTCCATGTAACCGAAGCCAAAGCGTGTCCCATTGTTGCTCATCCACCTTATGGAGCGGTCGGGCCATTTTCTTGTAGGCACACAGACTCACGCATGCTAATCCAATGGTATCGGACTCTCACCTCATGGTACGGGCGTGATTTTACTTTGCACTGTATCGTTCTAGGCATTACACCTAGTGATTTCTTTCACGAATTAGTCAGGTGATTGACAACGGACCTGTAAGCCGTTTTCTCTATCTGGCTTTCGAACCACCCGATGGGCCCTTCTAGGGTTCTTTTTGCCTTGATCCCTTATCGTTCGTTTCACGCACACAAGGTAAACTATCAGCAGTACGCCAGCACGCAGTACCGACGCTTCGCTGCCGCGCAATCAGCACCAGTCGCACGTGAGCTAAAGATACTGCGAGCATCTCCCGATCCCTACGCAGGCTCGAACCCGCGCCCTCGGATTACAAGGCAGTCTTGTGATTCTTAAGGCTACGGGCTAGTATGCAACCCAGCCTTTTTACTCAATGTATGTAAACAGCTGAATACACGAGATTAATGAGTTCAGATTATACTGCTAAATTGTGCTTGTTACTATTTTGCAAGTTTTATCTATTATTTGTTGCAAGGGTATGTGACTGTTGCCCTTGGCTCCGTGATTCATTGGGATATACTGACTAGCCCCTTTCCGATGCCTTTAAGGTCACTCCTAGTGGATCGGTTAGTGTTTCGTAATCTGACAATCTCATCTCATTATACCGTCTTGGTGAGTTAAGGAGAGATCAGTAAATGAGTCTGAGCTGATTAGCAGCAGTATCGATTGCTTGATTACGCCTATGAGACCATGGACCACGTGACTACCCGTTATGCTTCCGCAGCTCTATCTACATGTAAGCCGTTTACATTCAAACGTTTCGGAATGCTGTTAGCTTGGTTTACCGATTCATTTGTTCGCCGAGCTTGGCAATTTGGCTGCAAACGTTTCGTCACCAATCGATGTGACATCAGTTAGGTGTACGCCGTAACGGCCCTTCGCTGCCGCGCGACCGCCACCAGTCGCGGGTAGATTGCGTATACCGCGAGGACGTCCACCCCTATGCGGATTCGAACCGGTGACCTTATGGTTGCAAGCCAGGCGTGCAGACCACTCGGCCACCGGCAGTTAGTTGTCGCATGGTTGCGAAAATTCGTATCAGGCAAATCTAGGAGTGGGCCGAGGTCCATAGGTGGCGAAACGTTATAACGTATCGGACAGTCGAGCGCCCACGCTCTGGTTTTACATCAAGTTTAGCCTCCGGAGCAAGCAAATATACCAAAAACTGCACTGCAAACCGGTCAATGTTTCTGTGTACTTTTCACTACTGACTAATCGCGCGTAGTGCGTTCGATACTAATTTTTCAACACGTTGCTCCATACATTCACTGTCCCTTTCGTAATTCGCCCTTGATCTCTCCACTACAGTTTCCACGACGCTCGCCCCTATCCTTCTTTCGACGTAAAAGACCTTGACACGGTCGATAGTGCGGTGGAAAATTTCGTAAACTCCGTGCTGACCAATCACTCGATCGACTCCGACTGGGATGTCATGATTGGCCATCGCTTG
Organism: Dicrocoelium dendriticum; assembly: GCA_944474145.2. Lineage (NCBI taxonomy): Eukaryota > Metazoa > Platyhelminthes > Trematoda > Plagiorchiida > Dicrocoeliidae > Dicrocoelium > Dicrocoelium dendriticum. Next base: position 25,101,410 of record OX104064.1, read on the forward strand.
GGGATTGATCACTGTGGGCACACCTATGGAACTGCGCATCCGGAAATGCAGCGCAAGTTGCAGGAATTGGATCTGTTTATAAGGTTTGTTGCAGTGCGGCCGCAGTGGGAATTACTGTTAATTCTTTCAACGGCATGTTGCATCCGTTATTCCTTTTATCCTGCCTTTCAGCTTAGGATGCGAAGTGGCCGGACTGTGGAGTGCATGTCCCATTCCTGATGTTGCTCATTTAGTCGATCTGATGAGTGATATGCCTATGACAAGAATATGGAGCGCCAATTCGCCTTTGACGTCGTTACCTCCTTCATTCTGAGCATGATACATAGATCTTATTTTCAAGTTGCCCACACTGCTTTTGTGATTAGCTCTCTTGATGCCGCTTTCTGCGGTCAGTGGAAATCCGTTGGCGATCTTCGATCGTTTTACTGCTTTCGGCAGTTAGTTCACTGGCGAAACGGCTGCCGGTATCAGAAAGCTTTTTGAGATTTCTAGTTTTAATAGAAATGAGGGCAAAGCATCAATTTATCAGTCAACAAGCTGTATTACCATTGTGTAGTTCAACGGGAGTATGTCGTGCATTCTAAATGCTATATCAGCTGCAACCTCAAAATACTGACGTCTTTGCGTCATTTCTCTCGTATGTTGTGTGGCAACCTAACGAGAGCTTTTGAGCCTTATATTTTCGGTTTCGTAACAGGCCTTCTATTATTGCATCGAACTACCAAATCGGGTTCAGCCAACCTCCGCATACCCATACGTTGTATGTATCAGTTTGTATTTTGAGCTATACTTTAGAGATTAACCGGTTAGTAACACTAGCAATGCACGTGGTTGTCTGTGTTTGCGCCGAGGATTATCATTATCTTGGATGGGCTCCACTGAGCAGACATCGCGGTGCTTGGAATGCCAATTTTTCACAATGCGGTTCGGTATTAAGGGATGGGCTGATGCTTTTCTCTTATTCCCGACGCATCCCTTTCGGTGCGATGATTTGGGCTTTGTTTGTAGTTTATTTTCCCCCTCTTTCTCTCACTGCCATCCTGACCCCCATTACTAATCCACCTTCTATAATTCCCAGCTTAATTAACAAAAACCAAAGTGCCACTGTAGTAGAACCATCTGCAGCTATCTACCCGCAACACACATCGGACGCCTATTGACAATAGCCCCTTATAAGGCCACGCTGTCCCGTTTCGTTGGCGGCCTTCAACGTTCACACTCCTAGACAAATCGCACAGCAGACTGCACTCTCACACACGTTGGATACACTGGGTATTGACGCGTGTTGTGTGTCCGAAACTAGGATCATTGGCCCTAATGGGGCTCTTGAGTTAACTGCACTCGCCTTATCCTCTCGTTAGTGTTTGCATCCATCCGGGGACGCCGATTCAGCAGTCACGGCTCAAGCTTTGGTATGTATTATTTTGAGCTCCAAAGCTGAGCAATCGTTGGATTCCGGTGAACACACGTTTATGTGCAGCCCGCTTGACGACATCAGCTAGGGTTGATTCACGAAGTAGTACAAAAAGCTGTTTGTTTGTAATTTCCTCTTATACTCCCACCGACTGCAGTTCTGGTGCTGCCAAGAACACATTCTATCACGAACTGAACACGCTGCTACGCAGTGCTACTAGTACAGATTTTATAGTACTTACAGGGGCTGTGAAAGCACAAGTAGGGTGTCTGAGCTCTTCAGAAACTCAGCTGGGTAGTAATCATCGGCTTAACTCCAACGTTTGACAACGGCGAGCGTCTGCTGCAACTGTGTGCGGAGCACCCGTTGTTTCTTAGTAGCACTGCTTTTAGACACAGTTGGCGTCGAAGTGTGCTACTTGGCGTCCTCCTGTAGCTGGCCAGCGATAGACCCAAATTGACCACATAGCGGTAAGTTGCAGGTGGCGTGGTTCCATCCTGGATTGCCGCTCGTTCTGGAATACCTGCGTCGACTCTGATCATGCTTTGGTACGCTGTCGTTTCTCCATGAACTTTACTGTATATCCAACTGGTCGGGGTCTGTTAGCATCCAGAAGAAAACTTCCGGCTGTCTCTGAGCACAATGTGACCAGACGGGCTATTAGGCGCGGACTATAGCGGTGCCTACGTGCTGATAAGGAATTCTGGTGGACTAATCCTGCTCAAGAAGTAGAGGAGGTGGAAGCAGTAGGCAATTACTGCAAGCTCTTCCAGTTGATCCGCACAACCTTCCAGGAAACCAGGCCTCAGTGGGGCAATAAAAGACGGCGCGGGTGCACTGATACACAATAAGATACGCTCGTTGGCTCGTTGGGCGGAACGCTTTCAAGCTCAGTTCAGTTGGCCCCCTGCTCCCTGACCTCTTCCTACTCAGGTGATGCAGCATGAGCCATGGCCGGTTAGTTTAGAGCCTCCGTCGGAGGCCGAGTTCCGGAACGCGATCACAGCTCTCAATCGTTTTCGTGCCGCTGGTCCGGATTCCCCCTCCTGCAGTATTTAAAGATGGAGGTGAGGTCCTCTGCAAAGCACTGACCTCCCTATTCGAACGTATCTGAAAGGAAGTGTCCCGGCTAATTGGAGCGAATCGATTATAGTTGCAGTATACAAGAGGAACAGTCGGTAATCACAGGGTATTGGCCTAACGGCGGTTGTGACAAAATTACTGGCCTCGATTTTCGTTCGTCGCCTCACTGTGGAACGGGGGTCTCTTATTAGGGAATAGTAGGCAGGTATCCTCTCAGGACATGGCTGTATAGACCATATATTCACTCTGCAGCACCGCGCAGACCGACAATAGCTGTATTTCTCGATTTCAAAAAGGCTTTCGATTAAGTCGATCGGTGCATTCTGTTCTAACTAATTGCACGAAAATGTGCATTATTTTCCAAATCGTGGGACACTTACTCCGTAATCTACGACTAATTTTCCTCTGACACTGTGATGATATTTGTAGATCACTAACTTTCTTTCCAATAAATGCTGACTGGCTAGCTAACCAATAATAGCGGCAATTAGACCATTTATCGATCTTAACGTCTCCTATCTTATACCACCTGGTCGAATCCCTAAACCCACACACACACACGCTGTTGCTCCTCTGCGTTCGCTTCATTGCACGCCTGCTCTGTCTGGGGCCGCATTGATCTTGCTTCCTGATGGGTTGCGTCAATATGACATTGGTTAACTCTGTTCACTCTGTATTGGCCCTCTACTTCCAAATCACGCATTGCTTCCATCCGCTCAGCCTACCAACTGCGATGGAACCTTTTGCTCTCAGCCTGGACTAGATGAAGCGCGTGCTGTTCGTTTGCTTCGTTAGTACCACCTCGAACCAATTCTGCATTGTTTGTTTTCTCCGTGCAATATTGATCAGACCGCATAGAACAATTTGTTTGGCTTTCTGTCCTGTCGGATCCCCTCGCTTAAACCACCGCCACTTTCAACTGTGTACATCGGTGCGGTGCAATTGGCACTGGGACCGGAAACGGCTGCGTTGCGTTTTGACCACTAGTGTCTGGGCGCTCGACGTATGGCGACGAGTCTTTTGCGTCGCTCCGATTCGTCTTTTCGAGTAGAGTCGTTTGTCATGGTTGAATCACTCTCTCGGATACTTATCGATCGTCTATCTCTGCGTCCGTTGTTTGGTAGTAATTCACTCAGCCGAGTGAAATCTAAACTTTGTCTACCAGCGATGTGGCGAATGCACAAGGTAACCGACCGCTAGCTTTGCTCGGACCGCTTCTTGGAAACCCTAGGAGGGAAATATAAATTGTGCGGCAAGCCTACAAAGGGGTGTCGTTTGGGACTTACTTGGCTATCCTACTGGTACTGGACGCTCCAAATGATACTCTTTACAAGGAGACGTATCCAAATTTAAAAAATGCATGTATCATCCACTAGGTTTCTAGCGAAAGGTTGGCTTGTTTGCGCCACAACTTGATAACTCTTGAAAAGATTTTCCATATGATCTGTAAAGCGAAGCTCGACCTTTATTATCATTTAGAGAACACTATTGCAGACATTCCTGTTATTTGGCAGTATCTTAACATACACGCGGAGCCCACTTTGCCACTCGTCCTGTAGATCTGGAATACAAAGTTCCTCGTCGTCTGTTAACTCACTTAAGAAATGTTTTAATTTCTGCCAAAGAACGGTCATTTCAAACACTTTCTTTAGATTTACATCAATGAAATACTGATTCTGAGCAATTAACAATCCGATCCGCAGATCTCCACAACAGAATCCTTATTCTCTATGGACTTATTTGTATTTTTCGATGGTTTTCGGCGCAAGAAATTCTGAGACCAAACAATACAGCGATTGAGCCCTAACTCTCCGTGTATTTTCCTTTTCACGCAACTTAGCGTCACATCCTATCCTGTGCACATCCTGTAACCTATTTCACAATTCCCATGTTTACATAATCATTTCAGAACAAGTTTCGGTCTGTCATTGCCTCTATTGCAGTTGTTTTTCACATATTACTGCCCGGATTGTTCTCGCTGCAACCATCTCTGTACAAAAAAACTAACATGCCTCACACTGAGCATCCTGTCCTATCTAAATCAATCGTTTCACTGCATTTATTTTATGCACCGCGTTTGTCTCCATGTGACAATGCTCAAAGAATTTTGGAATTTTTTAATCCTCCTTTGATCCGTTATGTTCATGACCAAACCTCCATAATCATGCCAAAATAGTCGTGTCTGGCGCCGTCGTGAGTAAATGATCCTTATTTATCTATTTGCTCACTGTCTTCTTCTTGGTTGGGTCACCTGGGTTTGGCTACGCCAGTTGTCAGTCCCACCTTCGGAAATGGCGTTCTTGTCTCAGATTTGTTACCTCCACCTATCAGGTCCTCCTTCCATAGATCAAACACTTGCACTTCTGTCCCTGTTTGCTCGAATTCGTTTTTCTCTATTTCCCATTGCTTTTACTTTCATAGAGTATGGCATTGAGTATGGCTAATACATTCGTTAGATACCTAAAGCGATTTGAGGGATATGCTTCGCGGCAAATCATATTTGGATCATTCAACAGAGTGAGGAAGACCGCACTCTATGAACGAGTTCCTGTTATGGCCTTTGTATAGCCACGGTTGTTTTAAGCATCTTCAGGGAGTGTATTCTACTCCCGTTGGAGTATCTCTGAGGTCCTGTATAGAAAACTTGGAAGGTGTCCTTAGCAAAACTTTAGATCAAATCTTCCTGGATGGAACTGTTGCTACTTCTGACCATGTCTTTCCCTAGCGATCCCGGACAGTTTTCTGCCACCTGTATCGAAAAAGGCCAGTCCGTAGGCTAAAGGTAACGAGCTTGCTTTGTAATCCGCGACGCAGGTTCGAGCGTGCGTAGACGCAGGGCAACTCTCTCACGTACGACCGGTGGTGCTTGCGCGGCAACGATGCTTCAGTACTGTGTACCTTCGTACTGCTAATGCTTTTGCCTATCGAAAAACGCCTGGTTGTTTGTCAGAGTTAATCTACGCCACGTTTCCAAGTAATTCGGTACGGAATGTCTGATTCAGACTAGACTGCAAGTCTGTTTGAAGTTTTACATTTCCAGGGATGTACTTCACGAGCTCAGACTTGACTGAGTACCACCGGTCATGAATCCGTTTCTTCACATGCCTTTCGTATCCGCTCTCTATTTACTCACATTGTACCTCAAGCCTCTATTACGAACATTTTTATCATTATACTGTAGATAAATAAATTGATATATTGTCCGACGAGCGGGATACGTTCCCACTTGTGGGACCATCATTTACATGATTTAGCTTCTAGATCGAAGTTTCGACTGATATCACCGTTGCATTGGTTCATTTTGGCAAACACATTTTCATAGGTAGTCCCTTGACATCACAACCACCCCTTTAGACGATTGAACTTCACCTGTCTCAACAGCAATCACACCTGATCATACGATGGTTTTTTGCAGGACACTTGTTGACAATTTGCACGATGACGATTTGTTGTTGATCCTTGGTGACCACGGTATGACCGTTTCTGGTGACCACGGCGGAGATAGCGTCGCTGAATTAGATGCAGCCCTTGTGTTATACAGTCGCAGGGGACTACCAGACCGCATATATTACATGGATCAAATTTCTCAAATCGATCTGGTTCCAACTTTGGCCACCTTATCCGAAGTCTCTATTCCATTCTCCAATTTGGGTGTCTGTGTAGAATCCTTTTTCCCCACGCCCGATCACTTCCGTGATTGTTTAACGAGGAATTTTGTTCAGGTAAGCTTTAAATCTTTGAATTCTTGTCTGTATTCACTTGCTGAAGCACACATTTCTGTTCACTTATGGTTTCTCGCCTCTTATGCATCTCCTGAATGTGTCTCACACACACGCGCATACACACTATACACGTTAGCTAGAGGTGGGAAACACCTCAGCTACTGTGCCGCAATACCTAAAAGAGAAAGGGAATAAAGTGCAACAGATGCTAGCCAGCTGCGTTACTGGAAACGGATGAGCATCGTTCCGGTAAGCTATCTGCCGGCTACTATGCAGCAGGAAAAAAATAATTCACCATGCAAAATTATAAAATGCTAAATAATGAGATTGCGGTTGGAGGGGGCGGCTAAGAAGGATGGGGTGGGACAAAGAAACTCACAGCAGGAACGCCACTGAGGTCGACTCCTAGCCATATCAACAAGTGTATCCAGCCAAACGTGTTCATCCTCTTTCGGACCCTAACCAGGGAGTCGAGACGCTCCAACTGAGGCCAGCTTCGAAGTGAAGGCCTTCATTCCTCTCGACTAAGTCATCGCTTGGCCACCACCCTCCTCTTCCATCCACATCACCAGCGCGCAAACAACACACGTCGCGGGAGTCGGTGGGCTGGCATTTATAAAAGGTGGCCCATCCATCGGAGCCTGGTGCGTGAAATAACGGTGCTGAGCGGTTCATTTCATTTTCCTGTGCCGTAAACAAATCGTCCAACACGCTCGTTGCTCACGCTGTGTTCACACTAAATGTGAGCTAAATTACGAAGGCACCGGTGGTCGAACGTAACTAGCCTTTTTAGGTCCGCTGATCTAAGGGGCCAGGTTTCACAACTGTACAGTAGGGT
>OX104064.1:25108564-25188964 GCA_944474145.2 Dicrocoelium dendriticum
AAATTTATGGCATCTTGCCTCACATGGTTTCATCTATTAGTTTGGAAGCTAAAATCCGTCACCTCAGGAGAACGACCCAGTCGTGGCCAACAATAGAGTAAAGAAGAATATATAATATTAGGAGATGGAAAGGTAATAATGTTATGCTGATAAATAAGAACTTGTCACAACTATTTCTTAAATACCGTCAAGAAAGACCGACAGATTTCTCGATCAAATTGTGCGCTGGGGTCGCTGTACTATGTGGCTGCTCGGATTATCGAAATGCGAAGCAATTCTGAAAGGGATCTTCAGGTTTATCCGACAGTAGCCTGTGTTCGCAAAATACAGTATTTGCTATCGCGGAGCACTGAGAATTGCTGCCTGCTCCTGGGCTGTTGCCCTCGTGAAACGGGAAGAAATATTCGATATTACAAGACGAATAGAAAGAATAGAAAGCTAATCGAAAATAGATGTTTATATCTCGACCGTGTGAGATATGGATTGAGGTTGATCTGGTCGAATTTTATAAATAAATGGTTGAAAACAGTTTCTGTTCAAGTCATCACAACAAAAGAGGTTCCGGATCGATTCATCACTGTCAGCCGGGGTGTTTAGGAATTGCATTTGACGTATGTCATGAAGCACTCTGTAGTGTTGTGTTGATGCCTCCGGACAGGAAAGGAAATTGGTTAGAAATACAGAAAACAGTTCGTTCATTAATAAATAGATGTTAAGATGATCGCAGCCAAAAAATTTGTCAAAATTTATTAGCTAATTTATGTGTTTTGTTTTGCAAGGCTCAGTGTGGTACTTTTCTGTATTGTTATGCCGCAGACCAGAATGGTTTCTTGTGGTCAACCGTTACGGGGTGACAAAATGTCGAGTACGGGAGGATAGGATGGTGGCGATTGATACCATATCTTAAATATCTGCCAGACCGTTTTCGTATGCCATTTCCGTGACATTTTGTCTCAGCAGGTCGGTGGCCTATTCAACAGTTAACAAGGTGCGGATCTCCTTACGGAAGATTTCAGGTGATTTACATTCTCTCAGCTTTGACGGCAGACAAACCCAGTGACGAGCGCCGTGTTGGCACATCTAGTTGATTTTAACCACCACATCGTTAGGTACCAATGTTTCCAGCTAATTTACCGCGTACCTGGATGCTACACACGAGCGGTATGATGTCACTTATTAGCAACAGCCGAAGCGATCGCCATCCGCCTCCAGAACTCAGACCTATGTGCACAAAAACAATTCGTTCAGATTCTCTTTTTTCTGGCCCCATATTACAGTAACCCCTGCTGAGAAACATGTAACTGACATGTCATTGACCGTTTGTGAACCAAGCACTTGACTCGTCATTAAGATGACCTAGACCTTTTAACTTTACCCTTCGAACCTTACTCCCGTCCGGTGATTTAACTCATTTTATTCGTATCCGTTGTGATGTACCAGCCTGACGAGATCCACCGAAAACGAGCTTGGGTGCTGATTCTTGTTCTGATGTCTACACCTGGGATATTTGCTCACTTGTTCCATATTTTTGCGTTAACGTTCACTTGTGTATGATATCGAATAAGAGACATATATTAAGTTTCGTCTGTCTGAGCCATGCCGGCTCTAGTATTAAGACCTTGCAGCGCTGTGCGTAAGAGATTCGAGAGGACATTCCCAGCAGACGTTTAGTGAACGACCTCTGCAGCTTTTCCAGTTTTTGGCGATCACCTTTTCTTGTGTTACTCTAGCTCAAGGCATAATAGTCTAAAAGCGGTCGGGTTTTTATCTTGTATAGGATGGCTATGGAATCGTGCATTTCGACTGCTCTATAAAGTAGTTCAATGCTTGAGCTTTAGTGATTACATTTGCCGTATGCTCCATAAAGTTTGATGAGCCAGAATAGTGGAGACATAAGTCCTTCACTGCACGGTTGCACGTTATTGCTTTCCCACACAGAACCAGGAGGTCAGACGTGATTGTACAACGGAGCAGTAGGGCACTGCACTTCTCGGTTGAGCACGACCTATCCCATTTGGCGTACCATACCACAAGGGCTTTTAAATCAGATATATTGACGTTCTTGGTGTGGTTCGTGTTAGTAACATCAATGGTGTAAAGGATTTTTATGTCATCAGCAAATGCATTCATCTCCACTTGTTCGAATGGTTTCGTGCTTTTAGCAGCCAATCTGAATCATTAATAATAATAATAATAATAATAATAATATGTATATTCTCGATTTTATACGTATGATCAGTTAACATCTTTGGGAATGTAAATATGATCTGCTGTCAAATTATAACCACGCCGTCTCCTTCACTTTACTAATCTCCTCACATACACCAGTTATCATCATTATGCGCACATATTTCCATCTCTTCTCATAGATGATGAATTACACGCTTACTTATCATCACGAAATCGGATTTTCATCCATAGAACCGAGCAAACTGGCGGTCGTGGAATCGCTGGCAAATTCGCACGATTTGCTTACTATCGCCAACACCTTGAACAACACAGAGATTCTTTCTCATCTGCTCTGGTTACAAAACCTATTTCGTCGGCATTGGACACGGTTCGACATGGAACTAATGTTCTTGGGCGCTTTACTACTACTTTCGGCAACCACGTGTCTTGTAAACCACCACCGGTCGTCAATCAACATGGGCTTCCTGGTCGCACAAGTTATTTTGACTATCTCCGCATCTTTCACCTTACCATGGACTGTCAGATTCCTTCTGTTGCCCTCGGTCTCCACGCTTATCACTACCGTGCTCCTTTTTCGTTCTGTTCTCGTTTTGGTTTACGTAGATGGCCGTGCAGCTTCCTCTTTATCGCTGCTTGGATTTTTGGCTCTGGCATACACCTCCAACAGCTTTGTTGTTCATGAAATTTATGTCATTGCCTTCCTCATACAAACTTTACTACTGTTCGACATCATCCGTGCACGCTTTCTACATTCTACTTCCTACATTCCTTCCGCTTTATTTCCCCTCGGTTTGGCCTCTGTTGTCATCCGGCTCTGTCTACACACAGAAGTGTGTCGTGAAGAATCTTTCAAGACGTCTTATTGTCAACCGATCACAGACATTTGGATGGCCAAACCTGTTAGTAAGCTGACTCCCGCGGAGGCTCGCCAAGTCGCTCCATGGCGCCTGTTAGTTGCTTTCACCGCACTGTGGGCAGCGATTTACACGCGCAAAAGACGTCTGCGCAAACTGATCGATTTCACCTCTTGGACCACTGCCGCCCGTCTAATTGAGGCGCTGCTTTCTGTTTGTGCCGTGTGTCTATGCTCGTGTTGGATCTTGGATGTGATGGTAACCGTTTGGTCGTCCAATGCCAGACCGGGGCATGCTTCAGGGATGTTGTTGTACGTCGCCACTTTCGTTTTTCCAGGTATCTGCATTTCGTTTACTCGTTTTCAAAGCTTGAAGTTACTTCCTCGGAATGCTCTTTAGGATGGTCAACATCACCCAACAGTGACGTTTGCGTTATTCATCATTTGTGATGTCGCTGACGTACTCGCTATATTCTTCGAACCTTTTACTACTGGCGGCTTTAGAAGAATTATTTCATGTTCCACGCTAGTTTGTTACCCACTTGGTATCCTGTAAACTATTGTGCGGAATAACCCCACAATACTAACCATGTATTTGCAATCTCAACCCTTGTTCAGGCTCACTTAATGTTGTCGCAAAATTGGCTGCGTTCGATTACTGATGCGCATTTACTACTTAAGTAGCTTAAATTATTTTAAAATTACCTACATTGAAAATTGCGTCGGGCCTGATATCCACCATCTGTTTCCGGTGCCCTAACATTTGCTGCGGTCGTATATAATGCCCTTACTGCCTTTCGTTGTGCCGCACTTTAGTTGCCTGATCAGAACGACGGCACCACATCACCAACCTATCAGGCAACGGGCGAGGATAGGGTTGCTGTTGCTTCACGTGTTGTAATTTATTGGTCTTGTCGTATCCATGAGATCCTCTTTGTCGTTGATTAGCATCGAAAATATGTAACTGGGTACATCAGCGGTCAGCCGAAGTATAAGGAAAAGCAAATCCGCATCTATTGGTAGATACCTAGTTGAATAAACGTACTTAAACCAAACTACTTTGGTCAACTATGTGCTTCACATGTTCGCTTGACATAATGTCATAAGTAGCCACTGCCTCAGGACGGTCATCCGGCTGCGTGTCAACGATATCTGTCAGCATAGTCCCATTTTATTTTTTCTTGCGAATTTCGATGACACCTTCGCTCTTCGAACTAGCTCCCAAATCCGATGCTCTGTTTTGTGAAATTTGACTGAAACCGTGCTATCGCAACCGCCTTAAAATATTTTTTAATTTGTTTTATCTCATCACGGATATGCGATCTTTATCATTCATCTCGCAGCTTTCTTATTTACGTCCTTCTCTGTCCGATCGCTTGTCTGTTTTGCAGTTACTCATGGGCGATGCTTAACAAATGTCTTAGATCAACCAAGGAAGATTATGTCGATGATTGCTTAGGACGCACAGTCGGGTATACATTTCTGTGAAGCGCACTGAAGAAGGACCACCTTCAACTGTCTGCTGATTAAGAGTCTCATCTCCGGTTATGTGTCACACCCAGGATCTTTCCAGCTTTCTTTGCGATCGCTGTTGCACCGATTGTCTGACGCAGATGAGCTGCGCATCAAAACTTTTCAACGTAAACTAAGAATTTCGTGCTGTCGCTTTCTAGCACATTTCCACTTTGCATGTACCGGCTAAACAATCTCCGTTTGCACGAAAAGAACCATAGAGTTGAATCTGGTCTCCGCCGAGAACCGATGTAAACTCTTCGTCAGCGTCCACGAAGTATAGTTGGTGCAATGTTCCTATTTGCAACAGATGGATATTAGTGTCTCCGGGCGAAAAACGCCCAACCTCTATCTGCTCCGCTTGTGGTCCCAGTGAGAGAGCATTCACCAAGGTTCATTTCAACGCAAATCATGGTCCACCTTTCGACTGCGCGTTACAATCCATTCACACGACCAATGCTTCAGAATGAACCCCCAACCGTCATTTTTTGCGTTTCACATTTATATTCTTGGTTTAGACTGTTTACTGACATCTTGGGCCGATCCACGCGTTCGCCTCGATTTGGTTCACTATGCGCCATGGGGCAATGGTCACTAGGTATCCCGGTGGTCGTGTACTGTACTTGACAATCTCCTAGTTAACTTGTGCATTGCTAGCCTAACATTCCGGTCCCATTGGTGATCCGTCACGCCCAACTCTCTTGAACTCAACTGTCTTCGCAGGCTCAGTCACATGTTATGTATGCCATCAAGGCGGCTGCCTCGGTGCCTATTTAGGTGAAACCCTGAGGTGGTTGGTGCGTGACATGTTTGTTGCTTTACTAGGTGTGGATTTTGAGACTGGCCACATCAGTAGTTGGACATACAATCGCGGATTCAGAGATGTCCTTGTATCCTCTGCCTCGTTTTTGACCTTTATTTAGCAGTATTTCTTTTAAATTCTTGTCGTGGATACCAAGGACGCCTGTATCTTCTACGCGATTGTCTTTTATGTGATTATCATAGTTAAATGGGTTTGCTAACTCCTTCTTTTCATCAGTAGCAAATGCGCCGACGGATTCCTTAGGGTTCTGTCACGGTTGCATAAAGGACAGGTTTTTCACATTTCGTCTATTCGGCACTCACAGAGCGGACAGAAGTTGTGCTTACCGTTTCCAACCTCTGGGCTTTCACCATTACAATAATACGTGCACCCAATCTTACGGCGTGCGTTAGCCCACATTGCATTGAGGTGCGTCGTTTTTTGATATCACTCGGTCTGCGAATCAATATGTTGAGGTCCATCCATTGGTTTATCGAGACCATCGAACAGTTTGCAACTGCGCATCCACTTGTGAGCATGGCGAACTAGGCACGAGCAACTGGCTATGCTCGCATTGACGGTTGAACCTCAACAATCGGACTTGCATTATCGTTCTGTCCAGATCGACATACTCCCGACGAGAAGCATATATTTTCCATGCGAAAATGACTGGATCCAGCAGACGCATCAAATCGTTTCAGGAACATATAAATCGGACACGCAATTCATACATTTATCTCATTGAAGCGTAACTAAACTACTGTATTCGGTAGCTGACCTGACCGTTCCGAAACTTAGTCATTCCTGGTTTAATTCATAAATATGCGCCGATTATCGCACCACCTGTATCAGTTATGCAGTTACTGCTCCACGCCTTTGCGCCTCCTTCATTGACTTCTGGCTTTGTCTGGATTTGGGGCTCCTAGGAAACGCGATCATCTCATCCGGAGTCGCATAGAACGAGGGAGACCTAACACCTATCCTAGGGGATCCGTGGTGTAGTAGTTCAGGTGGTACGCATTCAACCTCATTTTCCAGCGTTTGAGCTTCCACTCTTGCATGTGTTTGTGCGACCTGACATTATCCCAGGTCGCGTGCAACCGTAAGCGGCTGAGCGACAGTAATTCATCAGTGCGCCAGCCCACCGACTCCCGCGACGTGCTTTGTTTGCTCGCCGGGGGTGTGGATGGAAGAAGAGGAGAGGTGGCCAAGCGATGACTTAGTCGAGAGGAATGAGGGCCCTCACTTCGAAGCTGGCCTCGGTTGGAGCGTCTCGGTTCCCTGGTTGGGGTCCGAAAGAGGATGAACACCTTTGGCTGCATACACTTGCTGATATGGCTAGAAGACGACTACAGTGGCGTTCGTGCTGTGAGTTTCTTTGTCCCTCCCCATCCCTTTTTTACTCCTCCAACCATGATCTCATTATTTAGCATTTTATAATTTTGCACAGGAAATTATTTTTTTCCTACTGCATAGTAACCGGCAGATAGCTTATCGGAACGATGCCCACCCGTTACCGTTAGCTCAGCTGGCTTGCACCAGTTGCGTATTTTTCTCCTTTTTTTCTTTTATGTATTGCGGCACAGTAGCTGAGGTGTTTCCCACATCTAGCTAATGTGTATAATGACGGTGATCATGAATTCATCATTACAACGTAATAGCTTATCGCCGATGCTCATAACCTCCCTTACCATACCATAATACCATCTTAGATAGCTTTTCCTTCATTGGACGACTATTCGTTGCGGAATGCAGAACCGTCAGTCAGGTAGTCGAATCTGTCCTTCCGTTATACGCTTTCGTTCATAACAACATTTTCCTTTCCGTCATGACTTTTCTGTCCGCACATTAAAAGTTATTCAACAAGTTCGTCTTGAACTGCAGTTGGTGGCGCTTCCATGAAGTGGCTGGCGCATGTGTGTGGGTATCTGGTTAGCTTGTTGAAGCTATCTTGCAATTTAGCGAATGCAAATCCTACATGAAAGTTCTTCCAAATCAGCTTATCACTCTGAAACGCAGAGGCAGCAATTGTATACATAAGTGAATCGATTGATGTTTTCAAAAGTGTCTTTTGGAGTGACGATTCTCTTCTCTGAGATCCCATTATTATGCTGTTGAGCAGTAATGCATGAAAAATAACCGGTACAAATCAGTTCACTTTGCGGTTCTCTTCATTTTTACCGCATTCTTGCAAGCTATGTTTACCGTTTATCCCCAAATGCACCAGCGTGGTGATACGCCGTCTGGCTTTGATTGCATCTCCCCACTTCTGCTGACGGCCTCACGGTCGTTGTCTTAAAAGAGTACGCGTAATTAGTTTACCCAATCTCTTATTTTGTGGCTGCTTTGATTTTTTTCGCAATGTTAAAACTGGCTTTGCTCAAACTATCGAGTTCCTATCAGCGAACTTTTCTTTGTTTACCATCATTGTTCCTCTAAGTGCTCAGCAACTTATTTATGCTTCCTATCTCTCACCTTCGTTATTGCAGTCAATCGTTTCGAGTGAATCTGTCTCGCCTTCTTCTCCTCTCCATCTCACTTTCAATGGCACTTCTACTCAAGTCGCCCATCCACATTTCCTCCTCGGCGAATGCCGAATCGTTGTGCCCACGCGTGGAGCATCATGCACCGATCAGCCATACGAAGGCTGGGAACGACGGTACTGGGTCAAGTTGGACTGTTACATCTTTGATATCAACCCCTGTTGTTCTGGATTTTAACCAGAGGGATCCGCTATACTCTGTCTATTGCCCGTGGCTTGGAACAACGCTCGTAGCTCTGCCTGTTCTCGCTCTTATGGTATTTCTAAACGAAATTCATTTGCTGAGCCTACTGGGAGTTTTACTGCTAATTCTGGCCCGTTCCAAAACCATCACAATGTCCGCTTCGTCAGACCTAGGTGAGTCAAGCGTTTTTTTATACAGTTAATGCTTACTAATGCTCTTTGAGGCCGACCGTGGGATACTCACACTGATGAGCTACGACCATGTGACCGTTTTCTGATTCTAACTTTTACATTTGTTTACGAGTGCACATTACGGAAGCATTTACAGTAAATCAGATTCCCATAGATCATGGCCCGCGTATTCGCACCAAAATTTTATGACACTGGAAGGATTGAAGTTTAGCGCTTTAATTTCGGAACAATTCCATAACCGTGTGATCATCTCAGCAACCTTTCACCTGCTGATCCTAATGGAGTAGTTCAGTTTCTTTACAGATATCACTGGATTTCTTCGAAGCACATTTGGTTTTCATACTACATCACCTGAACTACCGCTATCATGCGCTTCGAACACTTTGGTCAGCTTTGTTCGTTGACTTCACTGCTGCGAACATTCCGCGT
This sequence comes from Dicrocoelium dendriticum, assembly GCA_944474145.2. NCBI lineage: Eukaryota > Metazoa > Platyhelminthes > Trematoda > Plagiorchiida > Dicrocoeliidae > Dicrocoelium > Dicrocoelium dendriticum. Next base: position 25,117,268 of record OX104064.1, read on the forward strand.
TTTCCCTTATCTCTTTTTCTTTCTCTTATTCCATGGGTCACCCCTCCGTACCTTCATGGGATGGGGGTGAAAGGTCCTTGTGTCACCAGTCTCCAAGTCAATCACTTCCTGCTTCTTCCTTCACTTAGCTGCCGTTCACTTCAGCTCATTACGCTGGAACTGGATCACAATGTGTTTCACAGGCTTCCGGGCCCCATGAACCCGTTATCGATCCACGCTGTCTAAACCATATGACCACTCATTCAGGACAGTCCAGTGTGTTGGAAATCTTAACCGAAAAGTACCGGCGGCTAAGCGCCCTTCAGATCCTTCTTGGGCCACCTTGTCACACTCCAAAGTTGGACTTGCTCTCCACTACCTCTTAGATTAGATATTTTGACTTAAAGACTAGAGTTGGAAATCCCATAACTATATCAGGTATTCGCTTGCATGTGCCGCGGATGCGAAGATGTTTATCACTTTTGAGCACCAATTATTGTTAGTGAGTATCACTACTAAAGTTCACTAGGTACTATCGGTAGCCAGTTTTTTGGTGCTAATTATGATACTTGTTGTGAGCGAACGCCGGCTAATCTTTCTTTTCGTCTACCTGCACGTCAGCTGCCTCGAATCACATACTCTAACAATCTTGCACCTTGGGTTGGTTGAGGAACCAACTTGGGCTGGTGTGTATTTTCCCGTTTGGTTGGGGCTCTGGGATCGGTTTCCCAGTAGAAAAGGCAGCGACACTCTTGATGCGGCACTTCGTTCCGTCCCTCTGCCAAACTTCTTTCTGCTGGTTTTTAACCTTATTCTGTTTGCCTTTTCTTCTCGTGATTTCTCATTTTCTTATTTCCACCGTGGTTCTGATGGCACCTTGTAATCAACGTGTGAATATATATATATATATATATATATATATATATATATATCCTCACGATAGCTGCGTCAACATTAACTCTGTGCCTGAACCATAGTCGTTTATTTAATCCGAACTCGGTCTATCTTGCTCTTCAGAGGTCTTACGTAGGTTATACGCCGAATTAGCCCTTTTGTTGCTTTTTATCTAACGCTAATAAATTGGGTTTTGACCTTGTGCGATCGATTCCCTTCTTTATAGTCTACTGGGTTGCGCCATCCTCAAGTGCTTTTAATCTATTGCCAGTTGATTGAGCAACGTACTCATTTTCACTGTCTTTATTTACGATTGGGAAGTGATTTGTCGTCGGAGTCAGTTGCAGAAAACAACCTTGTACTGTGTAGCGCAAGCACTGTGATTGACTTTTGGAAAACCATGGAAAAATACCCGTCAAACTTCAATTTTACTGACGCTAACTGGTATTTTCCAATGACGTATGACGTCACAAAGTGTCCCTGCTGCTGAATGAGCACACCCGTTGTACTGTGGCTCGCCACAGCCCATAACGATTCGGCTGAGAAACTTAAAAACCGTTGCTTTTGTCAGTCGTAGCCTTTTTTCTCTTTTCGCTTACGTGAACAAATGTGTTTAGTTAAATACTGTTGATGCTATGGCATCGGTTGTTGTTCACAGTTGTACTTCCCCCGGATGTGTCCAAGCCTTAGGCCTACAACACTGAATATGGAAACCTCGCACACTGTTTTTTCACACGATGTGGATGGATGGATGCCTGTCGATCAAGTTGTGCACTCGCGAGCACTCTCTATGTTTTCATTCTCTATGCTCAGGAATTTTGTGCTTGTTTGGACGCGAACATTTGAAAATTCCTCGCTTCTGTCTACCTACCTGCGTCTCACTCTTTAAGTTACCTCACTGTCCTGCTAAGTATAACACCGTTCCGGTGTGATCTTCAAATGTGACATTGTTTCTGATCTTTTTCTGCGAGGACATTTGGCTGCACCGGTTTCCGTAATTTCTCTCCGTTGTAACTGCGAACAGCCGCACGTCGCTTAATCCCACAAAGAGAACATGGGTAGATTACGCTGAGCTATTCCCAAATTCAGTAAATGTTCCATCTTACATCCGGACTGAATTTTATCGTCCCGATTCTCTGCAAGACTGCCTGACACTAGGAATTTGGCAGCAAGAAGAACTTGGATCACGCCGAGGTAACTGAGTAGCACTGTCTACCCTATCACCAAGCTCACTCCTGACGTGAAGGAATAGTTATCCAAATTCCCCTGTTCAACTGTGTTTTCGACCCAGCTAGTTGGTCAGACAACTAGGGCTGGCACAGTACCAGTGAACAGAGCGCCAGTCGAGCGCCGCTCCTACTTCCATCTGAGCTGCAAGAACAATGCAGAATCCTTTTTATCCAACAACCATAGAACCAAGTGATTCGTCCGATAACGAGTGACCATCTTGTGCCGGTGGTTGAGGGTAAGTACAGGATGCGATGATGACCGATGAGCCGCAGAATACCTTCAATCACACCCGATCTATTAGCATTTCCAGTAAGTTATGCCTGGCAGCTTCTCAATAACTGACCGCCTAATTCACATAAATATACAGGGTTGTAGCAGAGAACTGACAAGTATTGCTCGCGAATCCGTATCTTGGAGGTGTATGCTTCGGCTACCAAATAAACATCCCGGATTCGAATCGCTGTCCTGCCATCTCTACCTGACGAGTATAAATAAAAGCAAAATCAGTAGTCAGGCAGATATCTGACGTCTATCTGACCAAGCGGATGCTTACACACAAGGACCTAAAGATCGGATTTCGTTTGTCCAACCCAGATGGATGGATACGCTAGGCCATAAGTAGTGAATCTTACTTTCGTTTGTGCGATAGTCCGTCCATCACCAGCTACAATCAATAATTTTTGGGTTCAACACTATCTACGCGTGTAACTTCACACGTTGGTCACACCACCAGCCATTTTGTCACAGCCTTCGATATTCTTAGCTCTCTTCCTTGCCACATTAGAATCAATCCGGCTGCGCTTTGGCGAATTGGATTTGCCACCTCACTTCATCTCTGATCTATCATCCACTTTACCGCACAGACACCAGCATACGTCATCGCCTACGATTAGCGTCTTCATGGACAACGGCGGTGTACTGTTGTCTCATCGATAGCCTATCGTTTTATGCCACTGGTCACCAACCGACTGTCGCATCAATTCCATGGACGGCAGCATTTGCAGCCCATTCGGGTGCCCACTCGACCAACTGGGTACCGGCCATCATGGTACTTGCTCATGTGTACGCGGGACCAATTTTGACAGCTACAGCTCTACCGTTTCTTATTGTTTCCGTTCTACCTGATGCTGCTCTTCACGCGCGAACATTTGATACGAAGAGAGATTCGGGATCTGACTTCATTGCCTCCGATTCTATCCAGCATGGGCTCACATCCACTTTGGATCTTCTCTCGTGGCGCCTCGTTACCTGCAAAGCTATCCTGGTGAGTGTCTTCAAGTGCCTTGTGTTTATATCGAAATGTGCTCCATTCGGCTTCCTTTTACACGATTGAATCCATATCATCTGCCGTCCACGTTTGACTGCCGATACTTATGCCTCAACTTCATTTAGCTCGCAATATGATTATCCCCTAACCGATTATGTACAATATGTATTTTGGTATTACCGGTAGGCAATGTTACGTGGGATTTTGTGCGCACTGTCGATAAACGCTTCGTTCATCGCACTTCATCATCATCGATCCCCAACTTGTCACACAATATTACAATTTGTAAGCCGGAATGTTTCGTTCAGTCATGCTTAATAGAATGAATCAAGGGAGGCAGAATTTGAATAAAGACTTCTTTTCGGTAATTGTCATCGGACTCAAACATTACATGACCTCGTGATCTAGTGATTTGTACCCGTGAAATTAAACATCCTATTCAATACGCAGCCCAATCCGGCACACTTAGCACTTTTTCCTCATCATGTAATGTTTGAGTCCGATGAGAATTACCGAAAAGAATTCTTTACTCAAATTCTGCCTCCCTTGATTCATTCTAATAAATGGGAATTTTTGGATTGCTGAGGATCAGCATTCCCCGTGATTCAGTCATGCTTAATAATGCCTTTCGAGTACCTTCGCACTGCTGGGGTCATACCAATTCGAAATAGGCTTTGTGCACCCTCATACATGCATATGTAATAAAAGATGGTACTAGCCGAAAATGCAAAATTCAAAAATTGATAGCCGACTGCAAAATGTGTCACTCGAACAACCGCTCGCGCAACACACTGTTGACCTTTTGGAACGACCAGTACATAGGACAGCATCGTGGCAGGACAAGTTGCGAGCCAATGGGATTTAACCGATAAGGTTTTGGTTGAATCCCTGAGGATTGCGAACGCTCAATCAGGAAGAAAACTTCGCACATTCATCAGGGTACTTGCTGACAGCGAGACAATCGCTGGATAAACCCCTGCAATTCGCAGTATACTTTGTCAGTCGTATACTTAAGATGCAGCCTTTTTGAAGACAACCAGAAAAACTGACGGTAGAGCAGTATAACTGAAGTGATTGAACACATACAGTCCATAAATTAAAGCATCCTGAGTTTGTGGACAAAAATATAAGCTTCTAACTTCATGAAAGTTTCACAGATGTATTTGGGTCAAAATAGACGGGATCTATCAGATGGTGTATGACATTTTCCGCCCACAACATGGATAATGGAATGTTGGCAACGATCCGGAATTTATCAGCACGAAAAAGCGGAAATACTACATAAAAATATCAATTAGTCAGGGACTAATAATTATCCCACCTGATCATAGTATCTATCATAAGTCAATATCACCCGGATACATCCATTAAATAGTGATGGCATAAGGAGCTTTTCAGCATGTAGTGAAAATAGAGGAGCGCCAAAGCGCATCCCCTTGGGTAGAGTACTTTCTACCGTTGAACGAAGCAGTGATTTCGATTATTATAATGGATAACCAGAAGTCTGTGCACATTCAAGTAGTTCTTTCTCATCGAACAAATGGGATAATCAAAGAACAGGAGCCATCCAGATCTGCATTTTTTCACCCAATGTAGATGCTATAGAGCGCACGAGGTGCAATGCGACATCTGGTGAGAATCGTTGGGCGTGTACGGATGAATTAATGGACGCCATCAGCGGATGCAGTTATGCAATTCCGTGGCAAGGGCGATATTCTGATCTTATTTCACTGCGCCGACCTACATACAATCTGACAAAACCCTGAGGGAGGGGTGCGTTTTTGGCACACGGTATTCTAACCGGCTTCCAGATGGATCGTGGATCGCCCTAGTTGACAATGTTCCTTTAAGGTTAATGGATGTAGTCGAGTGTCCCGTTAATGAAGACCGGTGGTAAACCAATAGCACGGACTGCACTTGCTTTTAGTTTTTTGGTTTCGCGTGGACAATAAAATTAGTTCGCATGAAGGCGGGTGGGATGGAACTTAGGGATGGGAAGCTGAACTCAGCGCTGACTTTGTTCACATCCGCTGTATTACTCTCTGGCTGCAAGCATTTCTGCCACAGAGGTGAATAACTACGTGGAGACATCTGTCCCTGAATTTCTGTGCGGCTCAATCTCTTCTGATAAGCCGTTTACGGATACGTTTGAATGTACCACCTCGGTTGGTAGTGTAACCTTCAGCGAACTCAATTACCCAGGTCCGCAAACAAATAAGCGTCTCATGAACTAATAAAAATAATAATAATAATAAAGTGAGGAGGTGTTCCCGTGGTGAGATCTAATCCTTGCACATAGTTTGGAATGCAAGAATTTGATCCTTCACACCGGAGTGCTGTAAGATTGACTAATGGTATAGTCCCGGAGATGACAAACGTTTGGCCATAGATCCCTGTTTTCGCAGTTTTGATCTGAATTGTGATGCATGTTTTCGGTGTCACGGACCACAGAAGTGGTAATAGAAAGAGTATGGGAATTATAAAATAAAAAAGCACTTTGTTGTGCTGATGGGTTTAACGAAACGGTGAGCGGCTTCACATAAGGCGCCGAATAATATTACCAGATGGATTAATGTCAGGAAAATTGTGTACATTAGAATGTCGTTATAACGGATGCCAGTTTAACGAAATGTACGGAATAACAACTTTTTAAGGGATTCCTTCCATTTTTCTTACTTGATGAATGTGAAACCATTTCAGACAAAAACCATAACTTCTTTCGAAATTAAAGCTCATAACATTGTGTACCGGCACGATATGACATTTTTTATTCCGAAAAATTGCGGGAAACCTGTTGCAATTATTGTATATCAGTATTTCGTGCATTAACTTATTTCATGTTAGCGAATTTTCACCATAGTGTAATAATTTCTGAAACCCTTGTTTGTTTTAAAGCTTTTCTGGAATTATGAGTTCATCATTCAACCATATTTCAAAATGTTGAGTCCCCAGAATTTCGTTGTACTGGTTGGTATTCCACTGTACTAAATGGAATTTTTGTGCGAGCCAATGCATGACTAGGGTAATTAGATGTTATGCCCCTAATTTGAGTTCAAAGTTCGTACGGTTTAACAATATTCACTTGAGGGCTAAGTGGGCGCAATTGTCTGATGGGGGCGGTCATCGTTGTTATCGATTAGATGATGAATCAAAAACCATCACACAACCGAAGGAAGCAATAGTGCAGCTGATGTAATTGTGTGGATTGGTGGATGAAGAATATGGAAGATTTTGTGCACATGGGCACACATACCTTAGGAATTGGTACTTCAAACGGTGGATGATAAAATGGAGGGACATATTCTGATGCTGGTGGTGGAACGAGGGAACGGGGTGTAGCAAAACAATAGTCCGTGCGAAGCAGTTAACTAGAAAATGTGAGATGGACAGCTGCTGAGGAGGTTCGCTTCCAAATTTATAGGGTGGTAACCAAGATTATGGGTGGGAGATACACTGGGTTAACTAGATGTACATGTGAGGCTAAGTTAGCTGTTTGAACCGTAAGGGTGGTTGAGACTTTACCACTTCTGGAGCTAAAGTTGCGCTCGCTGCTGCATGTTGTAGCAACTTTTTGTTTCTGCCACTTGCTCTACTGCTTCTATCTATTTGGGTTCGATTTCATGGGGACTCGTTCCTCTGCGATGTCTTCCATCACTTCCATCACTTTTGTTACGGTTAGGAGAGAGTGAAAAGCCATACAGATTTCCTTGGTGGACTCAATTTCGCATGTTTCACTGGTGTGCTATGTGTAAGTGGTCTTGTGTAACGTTCTAACCAACCACCCCCACGGTGTCCTAAGCCATTCTGGGTCGCTTATGTGGCCATCTTCCTGGTCCGTTCCAAATTAATGCTTACGCACAGACTACGTAATTTTTTGGCCTATTCCTTTATCTACAGTTGCACCCTCTGGACCGAAGGTTCTACAAAGTAACAAGCTGGTGGGTGACTGCTACGAACGGACAGTTCGATTATTGTTGAATCAAACCCAAACAGTATTTAAGTGTTGTTGAACAGGCTGACGCAGGGTTCCGCATGCTACAGTGTGTGCCTTGCATCTTCATGTCACACTGAACTGATGTGTCGCAAGTTCTCCTTGTCTCCATACAACCGCTCGTAGTGGTTGATCGGCTGACTTCTCTTGGTATCCTTATCTTCCATGGTGATCAACCCAATGGAAAAGATTATTGATGGGCTCTGCAGAACTTTTGTGGTCACTCTAAAGGACTATCTTCTCTGGGATTGGGTTCGAATCTTATCCCCACCAACACTTGTTATGACAGCATTGAACTTCTCTCAGTTCTCCTGCTCGGTAGTGACTCGGCTCGCTCCGTAAGCCTTATGTATCAGATAATGATAGCACAAACGTCACAATGGTCTGGTTCAGTGGTTTTAAGAACGCATCAGTTTATATTAGTAAGCTGAAGGTTCTAAGACGTGATCATGACAACCAGCACAATCGTACGCATTGTAAGCAATGTCCACAACCACATTGTTAAGTTGTCGATTATTTCACAAGCTGGATTTAACCCAATCCCGTTGCTGTCGCTTGGGACGCATCGTTCCAACTCTTAATCACAACACGACAGCGCTGTTCAAGCTTCGATTTCTGGTCTGGCTAGTTGGCCGCTGGCCGAGTGGAATAAGCCGCCTACCTTGTAATCTGCAGATCGCCAGTTCGAATCTTCGTAGGTGCGGACGATCTCGCAGTATGTCTAGCCCGCATGCGGCTTTTGGCCACGTGGCATCGAAACGTCAGTACTACTTATCGGCGTACTGCTGTTGTCTCAGCCGCTTGCATTTTAGACAGACCTATAGTCCTCCAGCAAAATCCGAGTATACGACATTGTTATGCAGCCGTTGCCACCGTATGAATTATAGATGTGATCTTTGCGCTTTGAAGGTGCTCGCGAAGTGATGCTTGTGAGGCGAGGTACAAATGATCGTTTGGGTCCAAGATACTGGTACCAAGCTCATCTCCGGTTTAGGAATACCGTACGAAGGTCGAAGCGAGACGCCGAGCCTATACACCGTGTCCCATCAATGGGTACGAGTCGTCCTCATCACGATCTACCATACTTTATATCTCGGGGACTTCTCCATGCGGACCCTGCTTCTCGTTCTGTGGACACCACACGCGGACACGGATGCAAATTTGTAGTACCGGAACTGAAGCGAGTCGCACACTGCTTCGAGCGACAAGTTGCTAAAGTTCGGAAATGTCTTCTAGAACTCATCTCAGGCCGAATCGGCATTTTCTAAACTCATAATTCTCTAATTTTCGATTAAAAGGACGCTTGTCTCCTGACCACGACATAAATAAATAAATTGTATATTTTCATTTTTAGCTAGACGTCTGTCACGGCATGTTCAGGTAATCAAGAGTTTTCTAGTGCAATGACGACGAATGATCTGACAATTTACAACAGTGTCGCAAATCGATTTTCGATTTAACGTCTAATTATGGATTGTTATATTAAATAAATAAGTAAATAAATTGTTTATTCTTGACGGTGCGAGACACGCCTGCACAGGCATGATCATGGCGATGCACAATGAATCGGTAATTGTGCACATATATTACAGGCTAACCAGTTGCAAACGGGATTCATGCAGATATGCGCTGAGGCTGCTGTTGCATTCATGATGCTAATTTAACGCAGTTGGGATAAACCAATATACACTTAAACTACATCTTTTTAAGCTGGGTAAATTTCATTCCACCTTATTTGGTTTGTTCTGCCTACCGAAATAATCTTCTGTTAGCTTGCACTCGTTGCTTACGCTAATTGTGGTTATCTTCGTTAACTGTATCGCGTTTGTGGCATTTTTTGAATAACTTGTGGGCATTTTCTACCTAACGCTTATTTGTTGCTAACCAACATCATATACTAATTTAGCGAAGAGTTATGTCGGCATAGCCGTATGCTTTAACTGATATAATTTAATTGATAATGTCATTTCAAGTGATTGGCAGTTGTTTGACATCCCCGGTATGACTGCCCTTGATGTGCATGTTGACAAGGGGCCTAGCTGTCTATTACCCACTACCTCGTCCATACTGGCTCCAGAAGACAGTGGGTCGTTACTGGAGGGGACAGGGTGCACGTTCTTTGCTGCCCTGCTAGGCTCGAAGAGTGGTTCCATGCACTCAGTTTGGAGTGGACTACGGTGCAGCCACCGCCTTGTATGTGCGCTTGATTCCAAAATACAGCGTGCATGTGTTTGCCTGTGAAGGAGTGTGGGCCGGCTCCGTTGATGAAACGTGGCTCCCATCCACATGCCTCCCGGTCTTATTCCTTCGGGTTTACACTGGATATGAGGTGTGCGCATGGAGCCACCCTTGGTCCCTCTGAAAACGCAGGCTTCCTGTAGCTTGCCGCAGTGACAGGCATATCCAAAACCGAATGCCGCCAACCATCTACGTCGCCTCTTCGTGGCGACCGTAGGGTGGGAGTTGGGTTACACCCTTCTTCTAGCTGAGATTTAGGACACAATTCTGCGTGACTCGGTTCACTGACTCATTGCGCTCGGCCCGCTACCGTTCGGGTTTATGCTTTATCGAAGGCTTTGTCTGAGAACCCACGTTGTTCTCCTCTCAGGTGTGGGCGCTTTCCCAGTATCCTAGTCCATCCTCTTCGAAGGTTAGAAAGTGGTCGATGGCCCTCTTTCCGTAAAACCTAGCTATGGGAGACAACCGGTTTACGGGTTATAAGCTCACCGCTCGATTGGCATAGGGGACGGGCGCCACGCATTTTCTCTGACTTTGGGAGGGCACCTGCGGGTGCTCAATGGTTTGCTACTGCCCGCCTCAAGGCAGGCAGCCCCTGGTCAAATTGGTACAAACCCGCCAAAACCCACCTGCGTCTGGCCGTGGTCGCAGGTGCGCATCTAACTACGGTCGCAAAACACAAATGAATTGTTCCAAATCTTCGAACGCTGCGTTTGACAAACCTCAAACAGATCCCAATCTGTCTCTGCAATCGCGTTCCCAATCTGGATCTGCTCCCCACTGCCTTGTGGGTCAGGCTGTTGAGCCAAAGGCTCCGGATGAACTCCCTCAAGCAAACCTCCAAATCCCCCACTGCCTTGTGGGTCAAGCTATTGAGCCAAAGGCTCCGGGTGGAGTCCCTCCAGCAAACCTCCGAAGCACAACCGTCACCACGCACGCGATTGCCCACCATTGCAATCGTATGCCTGCGCGCAAAGCACTCAGCATCGGGTGCTGGAAGGTGCGCACACTACTGGACCGAAATTTGAGTGAGCGTCCCGAGCTACGCACTGCGTTGGTTGCAGTGGAACTGGCTCCCTACAACATCGATATTGCGGCGCTCAGCGAGACCCGGCTCGCTGATCAAGGTGAGTTGCATGAAGCTGCTGCTGGGTGGGAAACGCCACCACAGCACCTCGTGAACTTGGAGTCGGATTTGCATTATCCGATCGCCTAAATGGTCGCATCGTAACTGAGCCGACTGGCATCAGTGTGCGACTGATGACTGCTCGCCTAAGACTCGGAAGAGGTAAGTCTGCCACTTTTATAAGCACGTACGGTCCTACTATGTGTTATCCTGATGACACGCGTGATCAATTCTACACTCAGTTTTGCTCCGTGATACGATCTGTGCTAAGGAGCGACCGACTATTCTGCTGCGTGATTTCAACGTGCACGTTGGGTCTGATGCATCGGTGTGGACAGATGCCATTGGTCCGCCTGGCATTGGTTCAGCGAATGCGAATGGTGACAGGCTGCTCTCACTGTGTGCCACTCACGGTCTGACGATCACGAACACTCGGTTTACACTGAGTGCGAGTGACATAGCAACTTGGACGCACCCACGGGGTGGTCACGCTCACCTGCTCGACTATGTCATCGTACGTCAGCGTGATATGCGTGAAGTGCGCATGGCACGTGTACTACGTAGAGCTGAATGTGGCACTGATCACAAATTGGTGCGGACCAAACTGTACATATATTTTCATAAATCTATGTCTTGCACTCCTGCCGTGAATCGGCGTACATTTAATATTCTCTCTCTCGCTACTGTGACGAAATGTATTGAGCTGGTGAAGGCGCTGGATACACGCCTATGTGATGTGGACTGCATAGCCACAGTGGGCGACCTGTGGCACCACATTCTCGACCAGGTGACAGCTGCTGCCGAGATCATCGGGCGTGCAAACTGTAGGCGACCTGATTGGTTTGATGAGAACAATGCGACGATAGGTGCATTGGTGTCGGGGAAGAATACAGCATTGGCTGCACATGTGGCAGACCCCATTAAGTTGGGGAAGAGTAGTCAGTTTCTTAAACGTCGACGGCGGCTGACCCGAGAGCTCCGTCGCATTAAAAGTGCATGGTGGACGGAGAAGACGTGGCAGATGGAATGCTACGTCGAGCACCACCAACGCAGTTTCTTTGACTCCTTGTAGGCGATGTATGGACTGAGATTGGAGCCACTGAGGACGCTACTCGATGGTTGTTCAGTTGCTACGTACACACAGACTGCAGACATAATGCAGATCTGGCAAAAACACTTTGATTGTCTCTTGAACAACCGTTCAGAGATCGACTGGTCTACATAGAACGGCCAGAAGCAGCGCGATATGAAGTTGAGTTTGGCGGACATGGGGACACTGGATGAGACGCAGAGAGCACTTGCTCAGCTGCGAAACAGTAAATGTGCCGGTGCCGACGGGATTTCGCCTTAAGTATTGAAACACGGCGGACCCGCGTTGGTGACTGTGCTGCACCACTTGGTGCAACGCTTGTGGATTGAAGAGGAGGTGCCTCCTGGGCTGAAAGATGCCCTTAGGGCATAGGAAGCAAACAATGTGCCACGAACTGTCGTGGTATCAACCTGCGGAGTTGTGTGGGCAAAGTGGTTGTCCGAATCCTGCTCAACCGCCTCGTTAGTCAGGTTGTGGTACCGAACGTGGCGGAAGAGCAACGTGGATTCCGTTCGGGTCGCAGCACCATCCATGTGGTGTTTGCGGCTCGTCAGTTGCAAGAGAAGTGCAGAGAACGACATCAGCCATTGTACTCGCTTTTTGTTGGTTTCACCAAAGCAATTGCTACGGTGAACCGCGAGGCATTGTGGCTGGTGTTGGGTAAGTGTGGTTGCCCGCGTAAGTTTGTATGTTTAATTGAATGTCTGCACAGTGATATGCGAGCGAGGGTGCAGCTGAGTGGAGAGACCTCGAATGACTTTGCAGTTGTCTCTGGTGTGAAGCAAGGCTGTGTCTTAGCTCCTGCCCTGTTTAATATCTATCTTCATGCAATGTAGTCTTGTGTTTTGATGCCGCTTTTGCTTACGGTGTTCGTGTGGAGCATCGTATTGATGGTGGGTTGCTGAACACCCGACGTTTCGGTGCGAGAACTGTGAGACAACTATCCGTATGTTGCTGTTTGCTGACGACTGTGCGTTGTTTTCACACAGCGCGGATGAGTTGCAGCACATGACTAGTGCTCTGGCTTCGACAGCGTTCAAATTCGGTACTTTTCATCAACACAAGCAATACTGTCTGTCTCTTTCAGCCTTCACCGGAGGTACATCTTCAATATTGCCGCGAATCAGCATTGGTGCTGAAGTATTAGAAACCACCCTCTGCTTCTGCCACCTTGGGAGTGTGGTTTCGACTACCCAGCAGCTACACAGTGAGCTGCGGATCCGCGTATCGAAGGCAGCGGCGGCATTCGGTAGGCTTGAGTACCGAGTGTGGAACAACCATCAGCTTATCGTTGGCATGAGGTTGATGTTCTACAAATCCATGGTGCTGTTCGTTCTTCTATACGGCAGCGGAACGTGGACGTTATACCGGCGAGATGTGAGATATTCTCAAGCGTTTTTATCAACGGTGTCTACGACGGATTCTGCGCATTGGTTGGTGCGACGGAGTTGCAGTTACGGAGGCGCTGCGCCGAAGTGGAATGTATGCAGTGGACTGCATACTTTTGCTGAGACACTTGAGGTGGCCCGGTCATGTGTTGCTTATGGATTCGACGCGGATACCGAGGCACCTATTATTATACGGTCAGCTGTATGTGAGGATGCAACATGCTGGGAAATCGTAACTTCGTTACCAGGACATGATCAAGGTGATTCTACCACGTGCTAATGTTCATTTTAGGTTTGGAATTTCAGGTGCTTGATGGGCGTACGTTTCGCGATCTGATCACGTAGGCTGTTGCCGAGGTGCAAGAAAAAGCCCTCGTGCATGCGAAAAACTATCGGCAGTTGCGGAAGCGACGGGCGCCGATGGGTTGTACTCCATCGATATTGAGCGCATGGTGCTGTTGCACATGCTTAAAATATATTTTCTGACAGCTTTAACCTTTCGCGGATTTGTTTATAACCAATTTATTTCATATGCACATTTACAGGAGTTGTGTCAGCGTTATGTCTGTATGCATTCTTCGTTTTATTCTGTTTTATACCGTCTTTTCAAGTGTTTGGCTGTTGTTTGACATCCCCGGCGTGGCTGCGCTTGCTGTACATGTTGACAAGGTGCCTACCTGTCTAACACCCTCCACTTTGACTGCTGGCTCCAGGAGACTGTGAATCGTTGCTGGGAGGGACGGGGTGCACGGTCCTCGTGGCCGTGCTAGGCTCGAAGAGTGGTTCCATGCACTCAGTTTGGAGCGGACTACGGTCCAGCCACCGTCTTGTGTGCGTTTGAATCCCCAACTACAGTGTGCATGTGTTTGCTGTGAAGGAGTGTGGGCCGGCTCCGTTGATGAAACGTGGCTCCCATCCACATGCCTCCCGGTCTTATTCCTTCGGGTTTACACTGGATATGGGGTGTGCAGTTGGAGCTGTGGGTAGTGCAGCGCCAGCCATCCATAGTCCCTCTGTAATTGCAGGCGTCCTGTGGCTGTCCGTGGAGGCCACACTGCCAGACAAATCCGGATCCGGATGCCGCCAACCATGTATATTGCCATGTTGAATGAAGTTGTTAATGTAACACGGCATCTGTGATTGTGTCTTATCTGTTTGTGAGCGCAAGAAATGATCAATGGAACCCTTCGAAGTAGATGAGGGACCTCCGTGGAGTGGCTAGGATAATCATGATGGGTAGGAGGCGGTGACTTTCTTTAGTGACGATTCACATCCGCCACGTCGCAGTGCTGTTACACAGGCATTTGTGGTTTTTATAAAGAGAATGCTTGTCAGGCGTAACCCACCACGTCCTGAAGCACTGCCGCCGAACCGTTTGCTGGAACGAGATTGTCTTGAACCACCCAGCTAGCACCATCTGGAAATTGTTCAGCAAGCCGACCAAATGGTATCTTTATCGTGATCGGTAGACCCCCTGTGTATACGAATCTGAAACGTTAAAAATGATGTTTTCAGGTACTTGGATAATTGGGCTTACTATGAGGACAGTGTGTATAAATATTCGTTTTTCAACAAGCGACCATTGCTTCGCTCTAGACTATTCAAGAATATTTTCTGTTGCTGTGACACTTACATTTGTGGGTAGTTTATGCTTCCATTATCACACGGGAACATGAAGAAGTATCAGCGTATTAACAACTAACGTTTTGAGTCAATTTTTGATGGAACCGGACAGATTTTCCAACTCCAAAACGCCACACTATCTGGTGGGAGCGTTAATTGCGTTCCGCTGGATTTTGCCAGTTTTCAGCGACAAATTATTTTAGTTACTTGAGTGTCTGTTGAGCTCCATCCATCTGCGCATCTAAGGTACGTCCTTCGTATCCCAGCTGACCTCTTTCCTCGGAGCACCTTGACTACCGTTGTTGCACTTGACCCCGCGATGCCCAAAGTGCCTAGTCGATTCCATTGTGAACGGATGTTTGCGAAACAGTCAACATCACTACCGATATTGCATGGCTTACCGATCCCTAGTTAGCTATCTTCTTCGTAATCGTTGTAAGGTCAGCTCGATTGGCATAGGATACGAGTACCCTGCATTGTCTCTGATAATTGTATGGATCCACCTGATGCCCATTGGTTTGCTACCATCTGTCTCAAGTCTGTCAGTTCCTGGTCAGTTAGGTGCAAAATCAGCCAAAAAATGCATCAGCAGTACGCCGGTACGCAGTACCGACGCTTCGCTGCCGTGCAATCACCACCGGTCGCACGTTGGCCAAGGCTACTGCGAGCGTCGGCTGGTCCCTACGCAGGCTCGAACTAGCGCCCTCGGATTACAAGTCAGGCTTGTGATCATTAAGGCTAGGGGCCAAATCCCCTACGCGATTTGCCATAATCACAGGTGTATGGATACTGGCACTAGAAGCACCTCTGGATTAATCTTATTCTTCATCCGCTGCGTTTTACCGTCTCTGGGCGAATCCCAGTGGGACTCTGCTGTCACACACTAGGACTAGACGGGATCCCCATCGCCTTGTGTTCCTGATCATTGGGTCAGAGGGTCTGCGTGCAGTTAGGCATTTTTTTGGACATGGCACAATCGCAAACCCATTGAAACTCTTGCATCCGTTCCCTTATTTCTGGCCCCTATCGCGTTTGTTTTCCGCGACCTCCACTAGTACCATCATTATATGGCCGGCATGAGTGAGCACACATTGTTCCGGCGGATCCATCATAGTCTACGAACGAAATTAAAGTGGACTGTAATTATTGCTGACTCCGTTGCAGAAATAGCACGTTACTCGGTCCGTAGCATTTACCTACTTACCTGACGCTTTAGGCTCGTGACACAAGGTGTACATAGAATAATTCATTTCTAAGTTTTTAATGATTGTACTCAGTAAAACATTCTGCACCCTATCCTTGACCACTTTTTATCGCCCTCATCATTTAATTTCCATTTCATTTGGTCTGTTTCGCACCTCACACAATATGACCTTCTAACCACTTGAATTTGCCTGTCGACGATTACAACCAGTTCCTGTTTACGAAGAGGGTAAATCAGGGAAAGATTTGTTGTTTTATTTGCATAGAGACCAACGACCAACATTCACCACTATTCCTACTTTCTAGTTCTTCAACACCCGATTCGCGTATTCGTATTGTTGTTACACAATCGATGGTATGCGAACTAATATATTGCCGGGACACCGAATTCCATACACTGGTGGAAACTCGAGCCCAAAGCACAGAGGCTTCAAGTAATAGGCTTGGACCACAATTCCCCGAAATCCTCCCTCCCACAACTGCGACCCACTATTGGCTTTGAATAAATCTGCTCGTAGCAACACCCTTCTTATCAGCCAAACATTAGGAGAGGGTTAGCTGTTGCTTTAGTTCTTCTTTTTGGTTTCTTTATATATATATATATATATATATATATATATATATATATATATATATATATATTCCAGCGACTTAAGTTGAAACCCTCAAGCCACCACGGGTGCCAACAGCCCTTAGCGTAGCACGCTCTAGGTCACTGCACACTATTGACAGGTTTTGAATGAAGATTGGGTTTGTTAGGTAATTTTCGTATCTTCAGCTCTGTGTTTGAGCCGAATTATCTTATGTTCAATCTTGACAATTGCGGTTTCATTATTTCTCTTCTTTCCCATTTCCATGCCGTTTACACCGTTTGCCTCATCGTTTTAGACGCTGGGATCCGTGTCGAGCACAGCTATACTTCGTCGTCATCTGATGGTATGGAAAATCTTTTTCCCTCGTCTCATGTTCTCCAGCTTCAGCCTATTGGTTTCTGTCTGCGTTCTACTGGTTGTTCGCCTCGTAGTTATCAACAGTCTCCGCTCTGTGGAACACAGACATCGTCGAACTGTTCTTCCATCGTTCCCGAACTGACATCAGTGGATTTTCCACTCTGTGATAACCTTTGTAGACTTGCATCACGTAGGATTTTCACATTGTCAAATATTGCCTTTTCCATCAATGGAATCTTAACACTGCTGCCTTTCATAAACCATCATTCGTTTCATGTGTACTTTGGGTGCTGTATGGAGCGCTTTCATGTGGAATTTGATGCATTTTTCGAATGCCCGACATATCATTTTCGATCTTTGGATGCATTTTCCAACCCACTCCCTGAGCACGCGGACGGTTCTCGACATTTTCTTTTTTACTTTTAGAAAGCACCTTTTTCTCTTTTATCTCACGGTTGAACTGTGTGCGAATGTAAAGAGCATAACCGGAGTTCGATACAAGCTTTGTTGTGTAGAGTATTGAGCTGGCGTCTCTGAAGGGGCTTGGGGAGGGCGCTGTTAGCGAGTATCGCAAGCGCGTTTATGACTAATGAAATGTTGCTTCCTGTTGAAACGATTGAGCTTAGCAGCATGTAAAGAAACTTCGCATGTCTACTTTAATCGAAGCTGCCACACTCTCAACGAGGCTTACCTACGCTACGCTGCACAACAACGCATTGATGATGTCACCTAGGTTGGTGACGAAACGTCTTCAACAACTGCCAGAGTTAGCGAAGAGTTCAACTGCTGGCAGACTCAGAGTATATGCTGTGTCCCAAAAGAACGGCTCATTTTTTACTCAGATGCTCGGTGACCAAGATTCACGCCTTATGGTGACACAAGAACACACTAAATTGCCAACTGTCCAATGGTAGATATCGGTCCCTCAAAATGTCCTCACCCGATCACAGAGGTGTGAACGACTGCATTGATGGCCAAATGTGTGGCCAGTGGGCCTGCATCCTCGGTGCTGTTGTACTGACGATGGATGGATAAACAGACCTCGACCGACACCATTTGTGCACCGATAGTGAAATGCCACACCAACATGCCAGTCTCATACATCGTTACAACGCTGCATGGGCGGACAGAAAAACCTGCAGGAAGTCACTGACCAAAGCATTCGCCGAACTGATTGGTCTTGGCACGATCGATGGACATGACGCAGGTTACCAAGCTAGCCACAGTCAGCGCTGTTGTTTCGCTGGAGTCAGTAACAAGGAACGCCTCATGAAAGCTACGGCGTACCGCGCTGTGTCTGTGTGGACGAGAAGCCCGTGTTGTCAGCGCTTTTGTCGTACTCGGTCTAGTCATCACCAGTCTGCAACCTCACGTGGAATATACCATCCCAATCTGGCATCACTGGCGGAAGCAAGTTCTCCCTGCTCCCTAAACTCCGAAACCTAGGGGAACCAAGCATGTAAAGAGCCTATCTTATCTGTCTACGGGCTCATATTAAAATTACAGAAGAGTAGTAGGGGGTGTTGAATGCTATAGGTAGCAATTCGTCACATCTAGACTCACTCAGACAGCCGCCACACGCCCGGAAAACTACTGTACGCGCGTTTCATCCTTTCGGAAATCGTCAGCAGTGCGCATTCCATCGGACCCTGGGTAGGGCTCGAACCCGCAACTCGACTGTTGCCAGTCCGTGGTTGAGACCACTGAGCTACTGGGGACGGTAACGACCATCGTGAATAAGTTACTAGATGTGATACAGCGCCGCTCACTATCCACTAACTTGCACGTTACTAGCCTGCAGAGGACAGAGTAGCCCTCTCACTAAACGACGAACGTACCAAACTTAAGCCGCCAATTAACTATGGCATTATAAGCAGTTGGGTCTACGTACTGGTTACAGAGGAGTAGCAGGGGGAGTTGGATTGTATAGGGGACTACCCTGTCCTCTGCACGGTAGTAACATGCGAGTCAGTGGATAGTGAGCGGCGCTATATCCCATCTAGTAACTTATTCACGGTGGTCGTTGCCGTCCCCCGTAGCTCAGTATTCTCAACCACGGACTGGCAACACTTGAGTTGCGGGTTCCAGCCCTACCAGGGTCCGATGGAATGCGCACTGTTGACATTTCCCGAAAGGATGAAACGCGCGTACATTGCTTTTCCGGGCGTGTGATGGCTGTGACGAGTTTCTACCTATATCATATTAAAATCCCTGGGGATGTACTCCATGGGTATCTGCGCTTTCGAGGGGTACTCAAGGTCCGGGGGCATCCGTTACATCATGGTGTCTTACCAAATCCGGAGAAATCCCAGCGACCTTCGTCGCTCATGCAGTTCATCCATAACACACACTTGAGAAGCCATCGGCTTAAGTTTGGCAACGCAGTATGCCCCACTACAATGCTGCATTAACATCTCCCTTTGAGTGTGCTATCTGTGGAATGTCATTCACTGGTATGCAATCTCGGTCCCCACTAGGCTAACGAATAAATCTTAGGCTCTACTAATAAGGTATATTTTCTCGAGAAACCGAGCCCACAAAGAGACAGATCATTGCAACGTGCTCAGGCATGCGACGCTGTCAATGGTTTGGGTATCTACAGGGTTACTATAGGGATGTATTTGCGAACATTTTCATTTGGAACTTTTGTCGCCGTATGCTACCAGTTCGCGGGCATTCTCATTTGGTTGTTTTCGGTGCAGCTTGGTAGTGCCATGATCGCGGCGGTTTCATGCGGGGGGGGGGTTGAGGGGAGGGAGTATGAAAAGGATGAAACAGTTAGATTCATCAATCAAGCTAAGATGAGTAATACAAAATCTTACTTAATAGACTGGAGTAATACAGTTGGAGCTATTTGTGGGTAGCAAGTTAGGGAGTTGCGAAAATAAGGAAAATACTATATTAAGGTAACTCCAGTGGATCATCAAACTCAGGTTGCTTTATCAGAATAATATAGTCAGTATTCACATCGTAAGGAATTACGGCATAGTGTAGTGTCTAGACATTCCTTGGTCTAATTATGGAGTTGAACTAATCAAATTGTGTTTTGGGCTGCCGGATGGTTGAGATGCTAGGTGAGCTCAGTTGCATTCCTTTCAGTCTTCACTTGTAGGTGGATAGTTAGGGCGTGCGTGACTATACACGGTAAAGGTAATGTTGAAGGGAGAATTAAACGGATAAGTAAACAAAGAAATAAGCGCCTATTCACTGCAGCCAGGACTTATTCAGTGGCTCGTAGTCTTATAAAAGATGCTAGACAGGGTGATTAGGAAAGTGTGCAATAGTTATCAGATTCTTGATATTAAGATATAGAGGAAATGCACCATAATTAAGAGCGAGGCTAAGGAATGAGTTAATGAGAAATATCGGTAGGACGGTGGATCCGAAGTAACTAGGAACCAGGAGCGCAACAGATTCAGTGCAGAAGGAAGTAGGGTAAGAAAAAACAAGTGAAGTAATGCAGTCATTCGTGGAACCGTCTCCCGGGGACCTGCTTCTATGCGGGGTAGTCCCTCGTGAGGTTTACGTCCTTCGTAGGAATGCACTCACCACCATTTCGTTGCATTACCCCACTTTGTTGATCACGCTCATAAAATATCACCAAAGCATCCCAACAACATTTGGCCACCACACGTCCCTTAGCAGTTTCGACAGTTTGAACGATGCTCAATTTGTAACCCAGTACCGCGACCGCTAACACCGCCATTTCGAACTTCCTACGGCAAGGTCGGTAGCCTTTGGATGCTTGCCTACATACGACCAACGCGGCCTTCTCGTTCACACAGACACAGCGCGGTGCGCCGTAGCTTTCATGAGGCGTTCCTTGTTATTGACTCCAGCGAAACGACAGCGCTGGCTGTGGCTAGCTTGGTAACCTGCGTCATGTCCATCGATCGTGCCAAGACCAATCAGTTCTGCGAATGCTTTGGTCAGTGACTACCTGAACGTTGTTCTGTCCGCCCATGCAGCGTTGTAACGCTGAATGGGACTGGCATGCTGGTGTGGCATTTCACTATCGGTGCACAAATGGTGTCGGTCGAGGTCTGTTTATCCATCCATCGTCAGTACAACAGCACCGAGGATGCAGTCCCACTGGCCACACATTTGGCCATCAATGCAGTCGTTCACACCTCTGTGATCGGGTGAGGACATTTTGAGAGACCGACATCTACCATTAGATGCCTACACCTTGTAAAAAAACTCACTGTCACAAACATTTGGCTATTGTGCAAAGATAAGGCGACATCAGTGAAACAGCTTCCTTACGACATTCACTGCCTCGCGTCATAATCAGCTATTAACCCGCAGATAACTCAGCAGAAAACACACGTTAAACGGGCATTTCGACTAGGGGACGACAGCAGGCGCACGGCTGAAGATGACTGCGAGCCATGCCTTGTAACGTCTCGATCCAAGCACAAGGCAGGTCATGCAGACCCCAGCTTGGAAGACGAGACAGACCGACTGCACCGAGTTTGGTCTTCAGTGACGTCGTTTCCAGCTGTCAAGTCAACTTTTGTCAGCCTGGAGCCCTGCGCCACCCTACGTCTGGCAAACCGAACAAGGCCTTCCTCGGTAAGCGGTGATCAGGCATACGTAGTACGTGACCAAGCCAACGCAACTTATTCAGCGCTGTCTGTTTTTCTTAAGATCTAGCTTGGTTATCACTGCCTAGTACTCGCCTACCCACCTAATTGTTGCAGATACGCTGCTGCCATCCGACACCAGCAATACTTCATATGCAGCGATGATCGAAGACTTGAAGGCGCTTCAGCTACTCAGACGCAGCTTCTGCACTTGGTCTGAAGAGATTGCCACCCGTTTGTTCTCTTCCATCGTAAGACCGACGCTTGACTACGGCTCACTCGCCTATTGCCCGAGGTGAGGTGCAGAGACTGGAACGGATCCAGCATGTAGCTACCCGGCTCATCCCCAGTTTACGGGGTAAGTCGTACGAGGACCGATGTAGGAAACTAGGGCTTTATACCCTGTCATATCGTCGGATTCGAGTTGATCTCATAATGACGCACCGGATACTGCACCTGCGCAGCCTCCCTATCTTGAGGCTGTTGCTGCACTTTCGCGCATCAATCAGCACACGCGGAAACCGGTATAAACTAGTAGTACCGGATGGCAATCGCATCGCTCACCGTCTATGCTTCGAGCGTCAAGTGGTGAAACATTGGAACCAATTGCCGGAGACGCTAGTCGAGGCGAAATCGGTGTCGGAATTTAAGAGATTCCTTGATGCCCATTTTGCTGACTAAAGGTATGGGGGCGTATCACACCTGGATAAAATGTAGTGCAGTTGCAATATGCTGCTGCCTCACATGAATCAGGGACGTGATTCCGTGAATGTGCCCGATCCACCTACGATGGAACAACACAGATTTTCTCTTCTCGCCCTCTATTTTCAGCATTCAGACTAGAGGGACCAAGTCTCACTTCCATGTCGTAGGATGGCCGCCACTGTTGCCTTGTAAACACGGCCTTTCAGATCGAGGAAACCGCATTTCTGACGCCGCAAATGTCTTGAATTCAAGAAGGCAGTTCTAGCTTTTGCAGTACATGGTCTGACACCTGTGGTTATGCACCCGTCATTGCTGATACAGCTGCCTGGATAAGTGAAGTGGGCAACTACGTTGAGTTCTTCACTATCGAGCTTCAAGTGGTCATT
Source organism: Dicrocoelium dendriticum (assembly GCA_944474145.2). Taxonomy (NCBI): domain Eukaryota; kingdom Metazoa; phylum Platyhelminthes; class Trematoda; order Plagiorchiida; family Dicrocoeliidae; genus Dicrocoelium; species Dicrocoelium dendriticum. The sequence goes on from OX104064.1 coordinate 25,139,924, forward strand.
AAGTGGCTCGTGGTCTTGCAGCATCACTTTGAAGGTGGAAAACACATGCCAAATGATGGGACCACGCTTAAGAGATTATTCAGAGTTGACTGGACCACCCCCAAATCATTAAACAGCAAAGTAATGTCGTCCGCATAAGCAAGCTCAACTATTTTTTCACCTACCTCGTGAGATTCCGCAAACACATCACGATATAGTTGAACGGAAATAGGGAAAATGGACAACTGATAAATGCCACTTGTTGTCGGAAACATATCCGGCTTGCCACCTGAAGCGGCCTTTGGTGTTCAAGTACTGGGCATGTAAAACGTTCACATATTCAATGGGAACATCTTTCCGCGCAAGTATTTCGAACAGAATGCATTGGTCGACTGAGTCGAACACACTCTTGAAGTCGAGGAACACAGCTGTTGTCGGTCTGCGATACGTGTGACGCTGCTCTAGTACTTGCCGCCGAGTGAATATATAGTCTGTACAACCTCGCCTTGGGCGGAAGCCTGCTTGTTCTTCCCTAATTCGGGATTCCTGTTCCACAGTGAGGCGACGTACGAGAATTGAGGTTAGTAAATTCGTCACAATAGATGTTAGGATAGTGCCCCTGTGGTTAGCACAGTCGGTGCGCCTTCCCTTCTTGTATATTGCTAACTCCAGTCGCTTCGCAGATGCTATCCATAAAGCTATGAACTGAAGAATTCGGTCGGGAAGTGAGAACGAGAAACAGGTGGGCAAGAAGAGATACATCAGCATTACATGTTCTCGCTTATCCACCCCGTTGCACACAGCAGATAACTCAACCCTTTTAAATCCGCACGATGACAGCTGAAGGATATGGTAGAAGTTTGATGAAACATTCATTGTTGTACGTAAGCTGAGATATTACCAGAGCGCCAAAACCCAGGCATGAGGATGGTTATCGTTCTCAACCAAAGCCTTTGGCTCAAAATTCTATCAGTGAGGCAGCGGGTACGTGGCAAAGATTCGGTTTTACAGAAATGGACGCCAACACATTTGCAACCCCACAACTGGGAGGACCAGGAGACTGAATTTACCTGACGTCTAAACATTAACCTAATTGGGAAAAATGTGTCTCAAGGTGCTGGGGGGCGCACTCAGTGGGTCGAAGTGCGCAAACCGTCACACCACGTTAAACCAGTCTCGTTGCTATATGGAACGAGTTACTGCAGACCGATTTCTCTGCATTCCCCAATCCAACACCAACGGTCAACAAACCACAGCTATATGGTATTGCGCTACTGTCACTCCCTGGCGTCGTCAAAGGGAATGCTTCTCACGCGGAGCCCCTTGCACAGGGTGGTAGCAGAGCTTTCGGCGTTCGCACGACACAAGTCTAATGTTCACCACATTCCTACTTTTGTGGCCGCATAATGCGGAGCCCTCTACTCTCACATCTTTGTTTTCTTCGTACTTTTGGCGATCAATATCACGGACTACTTTTATTCCCACCCTTATGGGTTATTTCTTTCGTGAGCGACCCCTTTTGGCTTCTTTTCTGTTGGTATTCATATGCATACCAAGGGAATTCCAAAACGCAAACGTTTCGGATGTTCGTTATGTTCACAGCTTCGCGAATTGGAATTTCAGACTTCTCAGGATGGGTGGATGACCCGGTTTCCAGCTCACTCACTAAACGCTAATTTCCAGTTTGAAAGTGGGCTGGTATGCACTGCTTCCATTTCTGGATGCAGTTCACTACTAATCATTCTTGCGCAAAATTCTGTGTGCGCATATGTTCATTCGTACTCTCTTGTGGGGTGTACTCACTCACGACAGATACCTCTTCATGCATCCTTCAATGTCCCGATATTAGTTAAACGATCTCACTGCATTCGGGACATGCGGCACTCTTACCACTCTGCACCCTACCCGATGTCACTTACCCACGATACAGACGTCAACTAGTTTTAACTGCAAGTGGATCTTGCCTATAACCCAGTTGGCAGACTTCACAGTACGCGCCGGCGTTTCCTACCGACCTGCAATATTGGCAGCACCAAATTGTGAACTTGTTGGAGCCATACTCTCTCGTTTAGTGCATAATCACGAGCATGAATGAATCAAGGTCGGAGTCAACTCATCTTTGAAATGGATGCGTCTAGTTAGGTACCAAAATACTGTATCATGTACGCTTCTGGATCATTGGGAATTGCATATCTCGATGATTTTAATTCCAGCCGGTCAGGATAATGCTCTTCTAGAAATGATTTTAAGGGTTGATTAAGTAACTAGTTACAATTGACGTGTTTGAACTTGGCAAATATTACCTACTTTTCATCTCATCCTAACCCCGATCTATCACAACGAGATCCAGTCAGCTACCCACTACATGATACGAGGGGACGCGTGGTACCTACTTAGAGAGATTTGGCTTACAATGCCACTAGATAACTGATTATCAATGGAAGTCGTGGATGTGCGCGCCAGACCCGTTGCTTAGAAGGCTGTAACTTGCATAACATTGGAGTACTTTATTGCAGCTGATATTCGGTCATGGAAATACGCGAACTGCCAACAGGTCACGATGGGTCAGAATATCAGTCCGCGTTTGTCCTGCTGTGTCGTGACTATGTTAGTTGTTTTTATTTCTAGGTACACCATGTCAATACGCTTACCACTTTTGTAGATTCTGTTACACCGTCTATTGAGAATCATACCGACAACATTAATCACGGTTCAAAGTAAATAGGCAGGTCGCAGAATTCTCAATGGAACCGTGGTTTATGGCGGGTAAAAGAGCACAAGCTTAACACATCCCTTAAGTCGGTAATGGAAGGAATTGCACATCTGAATACTACGTAAGTGGATCAAGTAAGACGTGCATCAATGAAATTGTTAGAATAATTGCATAAAACAATGGAATAGTGTGGGTGAGATGATACCATACCAAACGGATTAACAAGTTGTTATGGTTAGCGATACATAGCGAATAACAATCGGATTGCTCATCCGTCTGCACAGATTTATCTGCATCACTGTGGGTTATAATTCCAAAGAATCTAGTTTGCCTAAATATCTTCGGAGTATCCATTCATGTCACAAAGTCTGGGGAGTTTAATGCGATATCCATTGGTTTTATTGGCATTTACTAAGATAGGGACACAAACAACTGAGATTGGAAGGGCGTTCCAGGGTTAGCAAATCCGGAGGGAGAAATAACTTCGTCAGCAATCCCAACGACTGTATTGTTGACTTAGAGTAAGGCGATTGCCTCTGAGGTTGGTGTTTGGGCTGCATTTCAAATGTGTTGGCATACGTGACTGGGACCACTCAGTACTTGGTGCGCTAACATGAGATCTCCACTGAGCACTCCGAGTATCTTCAGTCCTTGATACATAAGTTCGCGCGAATCCTTAACACTTCTTGTTGCTCGATGTTGTGGAGTATATAGCGCAGCGAGATCACGCTTTTGTCGAGTTTACCGAGCCTGGTTAGCATACTCTACGTGGGACGCACCTAGTTATTGAGTTTCAGTGCGAAGTCGGATGAATCCAAATACCTGAGTGCCTTCCGCAAGAGACCAGTGTGCTAGTAACCTATTTTTGATGCGGACTCTGGCTGTTTGGAGCAACCGGGATTGTCCCGCACCAGCACACCGAGGTCACGTTCTTGAGTGGTGGTCCTCAAATCTTGCGTCCCAAGCTTGTAGATATAGGCGTATCGGTGGCGGATATGGACAACGCGGCACTTGTTCGCATTGAATGGCCACGCGTTCCTCAGCGACCATTCAGGGATCATCGAGATCGCGCTAGAAGACTTTGTGCTCGTCCAATAACTTGATCGCCTGCCAAAGCTTAGCGTCCTCCGCGAATATTGATCACTTTGAGCTCTAACTCACATTAGATAGTTAATAAAACTAATAACAGGGGAGGCCCAGGTAGCGAATCCTGCGGTACGCCGTAATCCGCCCAATTCGAATCGGACAAACCTACTCGGCTCTAACTTCTAGTTGCCGTTCGCGGAGAAAGTTACCGATCCATCCTGATACTGGATGTCCGACGCCTTAGTGCTGAAATGTGTGAAGCAAAATTTTTTGACCCAAGCGATCGAACGCTTACGAAATCTTCAAGTATCTAACATCGGTTCCTGTCCGTCAGCTGTTTCGGTCCAACTGTCGCGTGCTGTCAGTAGGCTCGCGGTAGGTGATCGATGTTGACAAAACCAGGGCTCCTCCAGTCGGAGCTTTCCAGTTTACCCATTAGTGCGTCTGCAATGATCGCCTACATGATTTCAGAAGGTTTTGAATACAAATCGCTTTTTGTAGGTTTTTATTGTGGAAACATTTCACTCTTGACACAAGCGCTTCTTCGCCCAACTGGTTCCAAGCCTATTCCGAGCTATTGAGTCGTTTCCATGACTTTGGCGAGCACAAGAAGAACCGTTGTTGGGCAGTAATTGGAAGACTCCGATCGACGTCCTTCCCTGTGAATAGGGGTGACAATACCCCGCTTCCACTTTGACGGAACTATATTCTCGTCTAGACAACGATAAGAGAATCCAGCAAGTTGTTTGGCTAGGCGCATGACTGCCACATGCAGCGCTTTAGTGTGTATGTCATCTACTCCAGGGGAGCTGTGGGTACTCAAGGATAATAACTTTTCCAGCACCGTTTCTGCACTGTATGTGACGCAGAATACAACTGATGGTGCAGTGACAGAAGCAGGAATAACTTTCCAGACTTGTGCCCCTTGGAAAGTAGGTGAGTACTGGGCTCGTAAGACATTGGTTGCCTCTCTCGCTGTATAGGTATACCAATAAATGGTAGTGAGTGGTTGGATTCCGCGGTGTATTTTACGAAATCTTTTGACATGTAAAGAAGCTTGTGATTCTTCATAGAATCGTCTCGCTAGTTTCTGGGGGTACGTTACCTTGTCCTCACGAATCAACTACACAGAGTGGTTACGTTGAAGTACCTACGTTGTCCAATTTTCCGAGCTAGGATTGCTTTCGCAATTGCACCATGCCCGGTCACTCAAGGCCATATATTTCCGTGTTCGGCTTCTCAAAAAGGCGTTTGCTTTGAAGAAGCGATGGAAAGCTTTTAGTTCTAATGCTTTTGGGACTGGTGACGTGAAGGTTTTTGTGAATGTCTCCTAGACTATCTCTGGGATGTACTCAACGTATGCTGACAAGACGGTAATGTGTAATAGATTACATTTTTTCGGGCTCTGCATCGCGGTGTTCGGCGTAGCAACTGTAATCGAACAGTAGGATCACGTGATCGTTTTGACCCAGAGAACTGCGAACATCTAGCCAAACAACAACTAGCCCCTCGCTGGTGAACACCATATCTAATATTGGTGGCTTGTTCGCCGTTCCAAAATTGCTTGGAGCGGTGACATGGTTACACAGGGATGTACTGGTGATTTACTCTTTCAGAAGCATTTGAATTGTTCGCTATCAATTGCTGGGGTTTCTAGCTCATGGATGTGTTAAATCCTCCTGTAATTAAGATACCGTTGTATTTCTGTTTTATCCCAACACAACTGGCAGATATGTATTTGTGGTCCATTTCCGGAGTTTATTTGGCTGTTCCACACACGTGCACCAAAGGAGATCAGTGACACGCATTTGGGCTTCATTTATATGTTCACAGCGGTGTGTTTTGTAATAATTGATCACTCCCCCTCTACCTATTCTGTTGTTTCGGAGAAGTGACATACCGGGTGAAGCCATTTCAGCGCCGGTTATCTCACAGTTCAGCTTCGTTTCGATACTCATAATGGTATCTCGAAGCTCTGATGTTTGACCATAGTGGAGTTCGACCAGCTTATTAATGAGGCCTTGTGCACTAATATACAAACAAGAAAATTTCTAGCTAACCAGAAGTGGGCTAACAGATGTTTAAATAATGATAGAGATTTTGCCGACTGTTGGGTCGGTCAGTAGCTGTTTTTCTAAAGAGTCGTTGTGTTTTGAGTTTCGGTTAGTTTATACGACTGCTCGCAGCTTTCCGGGTCCTGATGGTCTCTCGTATTTCGTTGTATACCGTTTGCTAATGAAGTTGCCATTAGATCAATCCATTCACAGAGCTGTATGAGGGGATTATTCACCAATTTGGCAGTTCTCATTGAGCCGTCAGCCGCAGGTGGCCGTGAATCCGCTGCCGTTAACAGAATTTCTGTAAGCATGCTCTTGCGGGATTTTGACCAGTTCTCCGAGAGAAGCGGTACCTTAACGCACGATGAAGCATCACCATCAGCCTGGGACCGTTCTCCTTATGGTTGCGTGCTACTGAAATTCTAGTTAACCGCGTTGCAACGATATTGTCAAGGGAGAGTTCCTAGCGAATGTAACTACGTTGCTCCCGGTCGAGTACTTCCGCTCCCTCGGAAGAAGTTCGTTGTAGCTCAGAAAAACCGCAAACAATAATTGTCTGGTTTCCGTCAAATTTACAAACTTCCTCACGGTTGCTATTATTTTTCTGCTGTTCGTTTTGAGGGATGTCCGAAGCTAATCTTACCGCACATGATGAGTTGCGGAGCCGAATCAAAGACAGTAATACGTCCTCTGTGTCGTCAACGGAACTCAGTGTCACCAGGAAAAGACGAATTCCATCGCAATGCACTGACGTCCGATGACGTGGCGTGGGCTCTACCGAAATGTCAATCTCACCAAAAATGATCTTCAACTGGTTTTAGTGCTCCATCAGCTCTCCATTATGGTACTAGACTGCGGTTCTGGAACATTTATGCACCTAACAGTTAAAGTACCGTGATTTCTTTTATAGGCGTCATGTCTAAGGTTATTAATTGATACCGTAGTAAACGGTTGGTTGTGGAAGCTGGGTACTCTAACGTTTCTCCGTGCTGCTACCAAGTCAGCGGTGTTCTCTCCGGCGTTTCCATGAAGGCGACTGCTGCGTACAATGCCCGGTCTTTCTCTACAGTGAATGAATTCTGGCTCGGAGCTACCATCGTCGCCACTGACTTGATGTGGGCTGCATTGTTGAAAAGAATGGAGGCAGGCACACTCGATGCTTGTCCGCTTAGGGGAGTGAGGTGAACCGGAGGATTTGAAGATACAGACGTTGCAATGCGCCTGAAGCGTTTGGCTCTTCTTCGGCCTAGAGGAGGAGCTTGAGTTGGCTGATTGAGGTATGAGCGTGACCATATTCATCTCCGAGGGTACGATCTTAGCATTCGTCAGGTGCGGGAATGTCTCAGTCAACCTATGGCACCTCTTCATTAGCGCACAAAGGACGCCGCGCATTTTAAAGTACCGTGTTCTGGATCCTACTTTTGCCTTCGGTTTACTGTCTTATACGTGTTTCTGTGTGAATTATCCACTAGTATTCTTCCTTCGGTGTATTTTTCAATCTGTACTTCTTTGGTGGATATTCCCTGCCTACTTTCGGCGATCTCAGTGATGGCCCAACTGCTGTCTGAGTCCATCATCTTGGCTTTGTTTTTGATCTTGTCAGCTAGTGCAATTGCAAACCTCTGGGACCGACGCGCAGCCAAATCAACTTCATCGACTGCTCACAACTTCAATGTTTGCTTGACCGATGCATACCGCCACGGAAGTCGGAAAAGTCGTCAGCCATCCCACTAGCTCAGGTAACGATACTAGGCTGAATTGCAAACCTAGGGTAAGTGCACATCCAAAGGGCTCCAAGCTAAGGGTGTTTGCGGGTCAGGATAATGTAATCGGTTAGTCGACCATTCGAAGTGCGCTCACTTATCCCAACAACAAGTGCGAGTGCTGTATATCTCCCAAGATGTCCTTTGGTTCTGTACGACCTGTTAGAGCATCCCATTTGTTCAAGTGTATGCTTGTCTTAGTCCGGAAATGCAGTCGAATGGTAGCAGAAGCCGAGCAGCGAATGAGCACTGAGATCATCTCATTGGAAGAAAGTCTGAACCAGTTAAACCTAGGGACAGTTAAACAAAGGAATGGTATGCAACTTCTTGTCTCCGGAACCACGATCGGCCAGGTCCCGATCGCCGTTGTCTTCCCCATCTTTGGCAGAACCCCAGGCGAACATTGCCCATAACGCCGAGAGGAAAACAGTGCCCGCAGCAACTAAAATCAGGCACAAACCAAAACGTGTGGGTAATCAAATCCCACCATTCTTGATGACACCTGTATGTAAAAAGCACAAAGCAGCCGAAAAGCAACCCACGGCATCTGTAGGTCAGGGGTTTATTGTCAAGCTAAACTCCCCTAGAACGTCAGTCACATATGCTGCGATTGCTGCAATGTTCACCGGAGAGGCCACCCACCTAAACACTTCTGTTACAAGCACCGCCAACTTGAATAGAAAATCAAGCGATAAACAGTCATCACTTCGTAGCAAGACGGGACAAATGAGCCATCAACCTTACTGCTCAATGAAAAGGGGATCTAACATTAGTGCCCTGACTGTTGTGTGCTCGAACGTACCTGAATCAGCAGCTATGACATTGTAAGCTAAATTGTCCGACGACCTAAACCAATGGGAGTTACTGTGCTTTCTGATGAAAGTAAAAGCCAAACACACTAACTTAGTACGGATTACTCGTTACCAAAACTCTGTATACTTTAGCGAGCCCAGACTTATTAGACTAACACTGGAATCCTCAACTGATGTGGAAAACGTTCTGCTCTCCGCAAACGCGCTGCAACATGGATCGTGTGGGATACCTATCTATCCTGATGTTCCGTGGAACATGCGACAGTCGAAAAGAAACTCCGAAGAAGGGCACAACAATCCTGCTCGCCTAAACACTATCTTCATTTATGGTGTGCCAGCGCTTCCTTCACACGATAGTCAAGAGGCCTGAAATCGCGATTTAAAAGAATGGCAATTCATCCGGGAAAGCCTTTTCTTGGATAATATTGTGACCCGATCGCTGAAAAGATTACCTCTTGTCAAATTATGGAGGATGTGGCCCGAGCATCCTAAAACTCTTCGTTTAATCTGCGAAAGCAGCGACTGATGTGCTACATAGTTGACGCAAAAATCGAAAAAGCTTCTCATGGAACTTCGGTTAAGGACTACAGGTGCTTCACAACGTCGTTACGAAATCAGCTGAAAAAGCAGACGTACCGGCGATGACTGCTTCTTTACCCGATACTGACGTAGATATAGATGTGGGTTAGGACGCGCTTTGGCCAGGGCAATCTACGGAAGTAGTGCCACTATCTCATCAAAAAACGAATAACGGCCGTACACACACTGGTCGGCACTCCCACACACTTGAATACCTTGATCCGCTGTGGTCTACTAGAGATCAATAGATTAGCCTGCTTGTACAAAAATTCTCATGGCCTGTTCCATAAGCTGGACGAACTGAAAGATCGTCAAGTTTCTCAGAAATTGATATCATCGGCATCACGGAGGCGTGGTTATACACTGAAATGACGGACGCTGAAATTTCGCTGCCTGGCATGTCACTCATTTGGAAAAACAGACTAACAAGAGGAGGAGGCGTAATTCTGTATTGTCGAAGTGACTTACACTGCTAGGTCATGGAGGATTCAGATACGCTGATTGCTGATTCGGTTTGGTGCCGCCTGCAGTTAAGAGGCAGAGACACTTGCCTTATAGCCTCGGTGTACCGTCCCCTAACTACATCTGAAACGGACTACCAGATTGCGACTGCGTTATGACAAACACTAAAAAAAGATATACTCACATCTTGACCATGGTTGATTATAATGTGCATTGTTTAGAAACCCCTATCACGAGCGGAGAACAATTTAAAGCCGATCCTCTTGGAGTTTGTAACCAATTTTCCTCTTTATAATAATGTCACTTCGCCCACTCGGTTCAGAACAAGTAATAGGCCATCTGTGTTTGATCTGGTGCTTATCAACGAAGAACATATGATTGATGCGTTGGTTGTAGACTGCCCGTTAGGTCGCAGTGATTATGCAGTTATTAGTTTCAACTTTATCTGCTATGCAGAATATTGAGATGCGGACCATTAGACGGCGCGAACCATCACATGCTACGACCGATTAGCCCACGTTTTCAGTGCCACAACCTGGTCGTTCCTCGCCGAATAACCCCCGAATGTCGCCTGGCTCGAATTCGTAAACAAATTCAATCGGCTGGTTACGGATGCTTCAGAGACAAAAGTTTGCAAACGGCCTGAAACAGTTACTTACCTAAAGAGCAGAACTCGAAAATTGTTAACAGTACACAACGCAGGGTGGCGAGAGTATAGATTATCCGCAACACAAGAAAGCTGGAATAACTACGTAGCCCAACGAAACGACTACACTCTACTGCTCAGAGAGGACAAAGCCGCGCATCAGCAGAACATGACAAAAACCTTCAGCGTCAATCACAACCTGCTATAGAAGCACCTCAATGGTCTAGGATAGGTGAGGCAAGGAGTTCCGACACTCACGGCGGCTGATGACCCAACACGAATGGCTATGGAAGCAGCAAACGCGCTGCGGATGCAAAATGCCTCATCTTCCTTTGAGCTTTACCATCAGGAGATCCTCCGTCATTTGTCGTCCAGCCACTGGTACTCACTCACACCTCCTTTACCACAGAAGCTGTCTTGTAGAAGCTAACCACGCTACGAAACCCCCAAATCACCGGGTATCGATATTATTCGTCCAGTGGCAGCAGCAACAAGTCAATTGGTGGGGCTACTGACTCAGTTCTTCCAGTGCTGCTTTGACCAGAACCAACTTCCTGCCATGTGGAAGCTTGGAATAATAACACCCAGTTTCCCTTCTCCCTATACAGTCCAAGGTGATGGAATCCATTATAGCCGATGCACTGGCGGGCCATTTGAAAAACTCTAATATTATTATTTCTAAGCAGCAGGGTTTCCGTCGAAATTGATCGTGCACATCGAATTTTCTAGGAGCGCAACATAGCTTGTCCCAATCAGCTGACGTTGTAGAGGATGTTGTTGTGATCTACCTGGATTTCTTGAAGACATTCGACCGTCTAGATCATCGGATACTCCTTTCCAAGCTACAGCGTTACGGGATCGGTGGCCCTCTTTGAAGCTGGATCGCCAACTATCTCCTTCAGCGGCAATTGTTGGTCAGAGTTCGGAGCTCCTTCTCTGACCCCATACAAGTTGAATGTGATGTGCCTCAAGGCTCGGTGCTGTCTTCCCGATTGTTTTTGGTATTTATCAATGACCTCACACAGGCAATTAAATCTAAGTTCCTGCTGTTTGCCGATGACGTCAAGATTCGGGGCAAGGTTCAGGGGAATACTGACCAGCAACTACTTCAGAGTGATCAGGACACGGCACATTATTGGTCCATCCAAAATTTACTGCATTTCAATGTGCGTAAATTCAAGATGCTCTCTATATGACTCCAGAGCAACCACCGTTACAGATTCTGAATGCACGTGTTGCAGCTAGCTGCCACCGAACATGATTTGGGCGTACAAGTTTAGGGCGATCTGGGTTGTTGTTCCAGGTAATCCGCGAAAACCTCCAAAACTGGTAACCAACATGTGAGACTGTTACGACGGACTTTTGGACAAATAGATCGTTCTATTTTCCTGCAGATACTTGTTGCGTATGTTCGTCCTCATGTCGCACGATCTTACTGCATTGGAGCATCCCTAACGTCGAGCATCAAGGTACGTTCTTGGAATGCACTGTTGTCCATACGAGGGTATTTAGCAGACGTTACCGCCACTTACGAGGTGACTTGACTATGGTTTTCTTACTTCTGCACGATCCACATCATGTGTGCTGCTCTTTACTGCAACAGCGGTAATACCAATTTGAGAGCTCACTCACTAAATCTTGTAGAATGGTACAGCCGCCTGGATTGCTGCAGGAATTTCTTTTCCATCCGCGTGTGTCACCCTTGGAGTTCTCTTCCAGAATCGGTCGTTTCTCACCATCACAACCCGTAGTTAAAATACCTTTCGATGACTCACTTAATCACCTACGCCTTGTTACCTTTTATTACATCTCCATCCCACTCCTGGAATATACTTTGGATCATTTTGCTGTTACATGTTTGTGCTATGAAACTACGTGGAGCGCAGGACTACAGCAAAAAGAAGGAAAAGTCCTTGTTAAAAGTAAGCAACGCGCTGCTTTTTTATTTTTCGATACCCCTGAAAAGTCACCCAATGAGATATAAAATGCATTGCTTCTTAACCCGTATAAATTCATTGTTCAACTGGAGTGACTTGACATGTTGGACAACACTAAAATGCGTCGGCCACCTTGTTTATCTGCCTCACTCCTTGAACGGACTTTCCTACACATTTCGGATGGACAAGCTAATGCTATCAGAGCATGGTACCTTGATCGTAAGGGCTTTGTCGCAATTCTCTGAAGAGCACACGCGAGATTGATTCATGTTTGAATAGCTGGCTATACTTTTCTGGTCACCTGCAGATTTTGAGGGTCGCTGCAACCTCCGGGGTCAGCAATGAGACGATGCTTACTTTCGGTCACACGGTGGTCATCTACACACCGGTACACACACCTGGTAAGACAGATTGGTCGGCAGACCGGTCAGTGGGAGCGGCTAGCCGCCGAAACTGGAGAGCAGCTGGATGTGCGCGAAGCCGGATGCCAGTGATAAGCAAGCGATAGATCACAAGATTTCCCTTAGCAACTTAGAAAACAGCGTATATGAACCAAACCGGGTTCACTGGTCGCCTCAGAGATTGCTCTATCGAACGCAGTAACACAGTTGGTTAGGTTACCAATATGCGATAAGCTTTCAGGCGTGAATTTGGTCGCGAAAGCTGAAAAAACAGCTATAATTGCTGAAACCGTGATCCGTCGAAAGTACTTCCGTGCAAGATGGCTCAAAGGATAGAGCAAATTAGTGCGACCCCAATTAGTCTAGGCTGAATGTGCTGGCGAAAGATGAAGGACAGATCTGCACAATAAACAAGAGCGCAAAGCCGATTTGACCGCATGGTAGTTTATGTTGTCTGAATGATTTCGTGAGTGCTACTGATTCTTTAACCGTACCACCTTCTATATGACGACTAACCACTGATGTGACTGCTCCCGAAGACCCCATTCATGAACACGACTAGCGCAGACTTTACTCAACCACTGAGTGAGTTTCCGCGCTTTTTTGCCATATCATTGATTGACAGTACTGATAAACGGTACACACCGAGGAAGCTAGCATGTAGGTATGCAGAGTGTAGCGTAGCCCACCGAAGTTGCGAAACACAAGCGGAGATTCGATCAAAACTTTATTTAGCACTATAAAATACGCTATCTAAATGGTGTAATAAGTCGTAAATCCCCCGCTCGCAGTCGCGGGATGTGTGATGAATCCCACCACACACGGCTTCGCGATGTCGCGGCTAACGCTGACTGACTTCCGGTACCCGTGTTGTTACTGTGCTAACAGGCATCCAGCTGCTGTAGTTTCTAACTTCACGTTACACAGGATGCACCGCGTAAACAGCGGAGACGTTGTGAGCTCAACAAGCATTCTAATGAGACACCGTATGGTTCATTATCGAACAATCCGTTCACAGACAAGATATGAGTCACATTTTGCAAGCATCGGTAGTCCAAAATGATCAGTTTCTTGATGTCCTCAACGCGCAGCCAGTTCTCTCATTCACAAGATACAACGTGACTCAACGCAGTATGGTTGACCCTTCCCTTAGCAGACAAGTCGACATCTCGCCATCACAACAAGTCACTTGGATTTTGAAACGTCATACGAGCCTTATATTTTTGATGATGGGACCGCCAAAACTGACAGATCTACACAACTAATTAAGCTGATCGAGCGGTTGCTCGGTGTTGATGAAAACTGCAAATAAACCTACCGAGATCTGCACTTTGGTGTTATAATGCACCCATCGAAATACACAGCGCTGTTCGTCAGCCTATCCAATACCGATTGCCTGGTGGTGATCTGATCCAAAGGGCTGTGTCGTCCGCATATTCTCAGTTTAACAAAACATCAACACCAAAGGTGGAATGATCATTTCAATTAAAAATGTAACTAGAACTGTAGTGATGGGAATCTTGTCTTCTCGGTTCTTCAGGATGGGTGCAGAGATGAGCTTTCCATGGAACCCTACACGGCCACAGGATTTGTGGTACCGAAATTTTGTAGCAGGAGTGCATTTCCCTGGTACACCGCCCCAAACAAGCTCCTATCAAGCGAATCAAGTGCAGCCTTAAGGTCAAAGAAGACTTCAATGGCGGGTTGTCTGTACATAAGATGATACTGGGGCACCTGTGGAAGCGTAAGTTTGCGGTCAGCATATTGATTGGTTTCAAGACAGCGGTCAAATCGTGCTGTTTCCAATGTCTGAAATGGTTTCCCAGCGGATCAAGTGAGCTTTGTATCAGCTCTTTCCCCTTACCTAGTGTATATCAACCTTTTGGGCAGTTTGCTACGTTCAGTAGCCTTCATGAGATAGCCGACTTTCTCCGTTACTACTACCTTTCTCTGTTGGTATAATCACTAAAACTTGCGGTTGTCACGTGGCACGCGGAGCGCCAATTCATTTACATTGTGCGGGCGACGTCACCCTACTGTTTTGCGGCCATTAGGTCGTTTAAGACGATTCAACCAAATGGTTCAGGTAACGGCTTTTCTTGACAATTCGTTTTTAACTGTAGAATGCAAAGCGTTACCACGGACTCCGAAGACTTGCGCATATTAGTATGTATACTCGCATTTTCCTATGTATGGCAGCGGAGATTAGTTTGAGGGCTACGAAACGTAGTGTTTATTCATCCGCACTAAGGTGCTCACCCCAGCTCTTGGTATCCGTTATCCACTTTGGCTTTCGACGCGGTATTGCACTTTGAACGGACAACAACAACGACAACGAACAGACTCCTCACTCACCTGGATCGCATGTGAACTAAAGACATGTTTGTTGTTCATGTCTCCCAACTTTGCACTACACGACCAGGTACATAATTTTTGAACTCCAGGATGAGCCATCTCTACCTTGAAATTAAAACACACGGAAGTTGTGACCGATGTCTGACACTGGAAATGTCGGCCCTCTGGGGGAAATCATTTTGTTCAGCAAAGGCGATTCACTGAAAATAACAGCAGATTTGACTCTCAGAACGTCTTGCGACTTATTACTCATCCGCTTGTAATAATAGCAGTTTATGAACCTAGGCTCGTCATCCCATGAGATTGTTAAGAAAACGACGGTGAACCTACGAACATGCTTTCTTTTCGTTTAATATGCGCATATGTAATTCACAAAGAGATCATTTTGTCTCTTCTATGACACTGTTGAAAACACTCAGTGTGGATGACGACTCCCTCAAAGGGTAACGAGGTGAAGTTACTGAATCTGAAAACGGTGTTAATTAATAAGCTGGGAGCTTGATTCTATCAAACAGCATATATGTTGGTATGGGACGACTATAAACGAGGCAAGTGCGATGCTAATTATCACCTTGTCAAATTTGTTGGTAAGCGCACACAGCAATTACTGCTTGGTGAGAACGCGAAATGATGTTTTTCAACGACTCCCAAGACATGCCAGTGCCTTCTCAGTGCAGCTTGGTAACTAGACTTCTGCAAGGTCTATTATCGTCAACGCTCAACAGTTTACTTAATGTTCCTAGTTCTTAGATCACTTACTTGGTCCTAATCTATGAGTAGTCATTATGGCTCTGAAGACCATCCACATTTGGAGAGGTTACAAATCAGACGTCTTAATTAAAGGACGGCTCATAAGTTAACCTAACTACAATTGAAATATTTGGTTGTTGCTCTTTCCAGCACTGGCACACCAGTGTGCCTAACTAGCTTCTGAGCTATGATCTTCACGTGGAAAATAGCTTAGCGAACATGTATATCATCTTTTCTAAACAGGGCGTGTGATCTATGACTGGACACATTCGTCTTTATTACCTTCGAGTGTGGGCTCACGGTTTACCAGAACAGAGCACGTCTGTTACATTAATTTGGATGGATTATACACTGCTAGTTACGCGTTGCTGGAGTTGAGTGCTGACAACAAACTAATCGAGTATTTAATGTTGCCAGACAAAGTAAGGAACGTGTATATCTTTGAGGTGTACTTTGTAAGCCAATACTTCCAGAACCATCATGTGACACCACAGTCACGACATAATTGTGTAATATCAGTTCAGATTTCATCATGAAAGTTTCATCAAATCAGGCCGTATTTCTGGATTTCTTCTGGTGGAATGGACTACACTGGCTTGTATCCAACAAGCAGCTTCTTGCATTGCATAATAACCTGCGCACAATCGCATACTACAATTAATCATCTCTCCGACAGCTACAGTGTCAAAGCGAAGTTAGGTTCTATTTATCTGATGAGGAGATACACATTTATCAGGCCTGTTCGACAGACCCGATGTATTTCTGGTGACTTCGGAGGGATTCCACATATCTGAAGACTATGCTGTTTCTAAATTAGACCTACCAGTTAGCGTACTTTCTTTGCAAAGCCTTGCCGTGAACTCAGTTCTTAGATCATACGGGATATTTTATACCGAATAATGTATCTATTAGACACGGCGTTGCGGAAACTTATAGCGTCTACACAATATAACAAAACATAGATGCTGTTACTTGGCAGTATAATAGAAGGCTTAGCCAACGAAGCTGAAAGTCTTTTTCCACAAACAGCACCGAGTGAACTGAAGTAAATTCCATTGGATTAACATCTGCTGCTTTCGTTGATCAAACGAATAGTTAGAGGACAGTCGACTAATGTCCTAACTCTGTCTCACAACTACTGAATCCATCATATGAGGATGCCGGTCCGTCAAGCAATAAAGAGTCAGGTCAGTGGGTTAACACTTATGTACGAAACTGGGAATACTATGAATGGTATAATGTCATTTTAGCAGCCGTGTTGAAGTAATTGGACGTAATCTGTGCTTCGAAATTCAGCAGGACCAGAATTATAAATCAGAATTATAAATTACAAGATCTAGTAACTACTGCTCCTCTTTACAACCACATCACTTTGCCCACTCGGTTCAGAACTGGTAACAGGCCATCTGTGTTGGATCTTGTGCTTACCAACGAGGAGCATATGATTGATGCGTTGGTTTTAGACTGCCCGTTGGGTCGCAGTGATCACGCAGTCAACAGTTTCAACTTCGTCTGCTATGCAGATTATCGGAATGATAAAGATGAGACTGTGCGAACCATCACAAGGTACGACCGACTCGCCCAGCTAGTTAGCGCCACAACATGGTCTTTCCTCGAAGAAGAACCCCCGGAAGTCGCCTGGCTCGAGTTCGTCAACACATTCAGTCAGCTGATTGCACAGGCTTCAGAGATAAAAGCTTACAATAAGTGCAAATCCGTTTCTTTCGTTAGGAGCAGAACTCGAAAATGGATGACAGTACGCAACGCAGCATGGCGAGTGTACAGAGAAGCTCCAGCACCAGAAACGTGGGACAAATACGTAGCCCAACGTAACCACTGCACTCAACTGTTAAGAGAGGACAAAGCCGCTTATCAGCAGAACATCGCAAAAACCTTCAGTGCTAACCACAAACTGCTGTACAAGCACGTTAATAGCCTACGAAAGGTGAGGCAAGGATTTCCTCCACTCAAGACGACTGATGGCCCAACAAGAACGTCTATGGAAGCTGCAAACGCGCTGCAGATGCAATACGCCCCCACGTTTCAAACGGCCTTGCCGCCAAGCGATCTACCAAGCTTTGTCTTCTGCTCACCAGGACTAACCCACATCAATTTTACCGCAGAGGCTGTATTGCAAAAGCTGACTTCCCTACGCAAACACAGCTCGCCGGGTATCGACGCTATTCGTCCTGAGGCATTTGGAGTAGCAGCAAACCAACTGGCAGGACATTTAGCTCAGTTTTTCCAGCACTGCTTAGACCAGAACCAAGTTCCCGCCATGTGGAAGCTTGGAATAATAAGCCCGATTCACAAACGTGGAAGCAGATCTGATCCCTCCAACTACCGCCCAGTAACCCTTCTTCCTATACTCTCCAAGGTCATGGAATCCATAGTTGCCGATGCACTGGTGTGCTATCTGGAAAACTGCAACCTCATCACTCCTGAACAGCACGGTTTCCGTCGACAGCGGTCATGTACAACGAATTTACTAATTGCACGAAGTAGTTGGACCGAGGCAGCCGACGCTGGAGAAGGTGTTGATGTGATCTACCTGGATTTTTCCAAGGCTTTCGATCGTCTAGACCATCGGATACTACTATCCAAGCTGCAGCATTACGGGGTCGGAGACCCTCTTTTAAGCTGGATCGCCAACTTTCTACTTCAACGGCAATTAGTTGTCAGAGTTCGGAGCTCTTTATCGGACCCCATACAAGCCGAGTGTGGTGTGCCGCAAGGCTCGGTTCTAGGTCCACGTTTGTTTCTGGTGTTTATTAATGACCTTGCACAGGGAATCGCTTCAAACTTCCTAATGTTTGCCGACGATATCAAGATCTGGCGCAGGATCCAGGCGAACGCCGACCAACATGTGCTCCAAAGTGACTTAGATACAGTGTATCAATGGTCGATCCAAAACTTATTGCATTTCAACGTCAGTAAATGCAAGGTGCTTTTCATCCGACATCAGGGCAGCTACTCATACCGACTCGGAACGGATGTACTGCAACAATCAACTCTCGAACGTGACTTGGGTGTCCTGGTTCAAAATGACTTGGGTTGCTCCAGGCAATCCGAAAAGGCCTCGAAGACCGGGAATCAACACGTTGGGCTGTTGAGGCGGGCGTTTGGACAAATAAACAGCTCCATATTTCGACAAATGCTCAGTGCGTATGTTCGCCCCCATGTCGAATACGCAATTCAAGCCTGGCATCCATGGCTGAAACACGACCTTAATGCACTGGAGCAGCCTCAACGCCGGGCATCTGAGAACGTACCTGGAATGCGCAATCTGTCCTAACAGGAGAGGCTGCGACGACTAAGATTGTTCAGTGGAAGCTATCGCAGGCTACGAGGCGACCTGATTATGGCCTACTTGATTCTGCGAGACCCACATCATGTGTGCCGCCCTTTACTGCAACTCAGCAGTAATACAAACCTGAGGGGCCACTCATTAAAACTTACAGAACAATACAGTCGTCTGGAGTGCCGCAGAAATTTCTTTTCCATCCGTGTCTGTCACCCGTGGAATGCTCTCCCAGAATCGGTCGTCTCTGCACCGACACTAACAATATTTAAAAGACGGTTGGACGATGCACTCATCCACTTACACTTGTCACTTAGCACTATGTCTCCATCCTACACCTGGAGGTTACCCTGGAATTATTTGTTGTTAACTGTGGGTGTTGTGAATCTAAGAGGATCGCAGGACTGCAGCGAAGCAAACGATAAGTCCTTATTTTCGTATTTAAAGTGTTAACTATTTTACTATCCTTTTCATCATAATTATTATGTTGATATCCCTACCAACTATCTAACGGGGCTTGTAAAGCAACGCTTCTTAACCCGTATAAATTCATTGTTCATTGTTCCGTAGAGGACCGAAGGATACGCAATACTGACTAGCCCCAATAGTGTGAACCGGCCATCTGATGCTTTTCCGGATAGGTAGTTGACTTATCTAGATTGTCGGCTGACTGCGACGAACCAAATACTCACAAAAATCCTTCTACTCATAAGGAATGTGTGCTTATTCTAGACCCGAGTTGTAGGGATAGAAATCATTTTAGCGAAGTGGCCATTGTAATTACATGAGAGTAGATTTTGACAACATTTTTTGACGCGTCCATGTTGGTAATCATGTTCCTTAGCGAGAATGCACAACGCATGGTTGCCCACTACGTAATTCACCGAGTCCTTCATTGCTCTGAAAGGAATTATGGAGGTGCTCATCGCGGATACACTCAGTTGAATATCTATCCCCGGTATGGGTGACTACAGGGGTTCTGTTTACCACCTGGGCATCATCCTTATTGTGTTGGATCCCTATGTGGCCCGCACCTACAACATTGTCTTTGCGCGTGGCGTTTGTTTTGGCTTTTGTTCTGGATAACAGCGATGGCTCCTTTCACGAAAACTCAAGTTTCCAACTGATGGAGGATAGGCCGAGCTTTAGTGTCACCATTTCTCCCATTAAGTCTGCACTGTTTCCTCCTGACTCGTATTGGACGAATACTGAGTGCCAGTCGATCTCCTGGCAAATTCCCGTTGGTGCGAATACTCCGAAAGGGACTAGCAGAAAGCTGACGAGGCCACCTACTCTGGTGACGAGATGTTTGCAGCCAAAATACCTAGCTCGAAGAACAACCGAGCATCCCAGTCCGCACTCTGGGCTACAACTACTTTCTATACTTGGTATCTCAATGAAGTTTGTTTTTCTCTGTGGTATTTTTCTATATTACGACCAAACTAAAGACCTCTGTTGTGCATTTAACGCTGCATTTCCCTTCGTTGTTTTGGTACCTAGCTTGTGACACGCTGCATGCCTCACAGCTTGAGATAAGTCACCAATCCCTGTTCAATCTGCTTCTGAAATAGTTCACTGTCCACGTTTCTAGCCCTCTATTTTTTACTAGTCCTCACGATTCAGTGATCCCTTCGTCTAAACTAAACCATTCTGAAGAAATATGGAACGTTATGTGGGATGCGCCACTTCCGATTGTTTGTTCCCACCTTCAATTTGACCTCGCACTTTTTCGGACCGAGGTCGTTTAGGTCGTTTGCACTTGCGTGCTCGATTGCGTATGATTTTGCTCATTCTAGCTATGGGCTCTTTTCATGCTGGTCAGCTTCACTTTCTTTTCGTAAATCGCCTCATCTGCTTTGGTTACTTCCTTTGGAATGTGGAAGTGGTTGAGCTTTGTATCGTATTTACTGCTTTGTTGGTGTCTACTACCACCTTCACACCGTTCTAGAATTACTTTTTTGATTTTTTTATAATGCGCTGCGTATTACTAAGGTACCCGATCCTTTTGTCACATGCAGATACTATGACGTCGAAATATAAATGTTTTATGAAAATAATTGTCACCAAAGTTTTATACTAGAGGCCGGTTAACGCGAGATTTGAAAGCTTATTTGATCATGCCTTCACCGATGGGTCTAGTTCTATCAAGAGTATGCCACTTATTTGTTTACATAATACGTGAGTTTTTAAAGCAAAATATTTTTTGCCGAACCACACTCCCTAAATACACCAATTTTAACAAGCTTGAATCTGTTGCCACGCACATCTTCAAGGAAGATAACCAGAATCGACAAACTAATGTGATGACAGATCATATGCACATTTCGACTCTGTCATTTTCAAATCCGACCCAATTGCCAACGAAAAATGCTCGATGTATAAAAGTTAGCGCTCGTCGTTTCCCAATGGAGCCTTGCGCATTGGCCAGCTCAGTGGCGCTGTCACATGGTTCGCTTAGAGTATGCACTCGTTCAGAAATTTCGGCTAAGTGAATTTTGTTTCAATCCTCTTGAAACATTATTTATTTGTAATGTTAATATTACTGTCGATATAAATATTATTTTTAACACATGATTCAAAATAGCTGGAGTTGCCTCAACTCAGTACAAGGTTCAAGGTGGAAAACTGGACTTATCTAGGATGTAATAAATAAAGTCCAAGTAATAGAACTCAATGCCAGGGTGGTTGTTTAGTGCATGGGCTTATTGTGTTACTGTACTGAGCATTAATGTCGGATTCATGTGACAAGTGCCAATTTAGCGATTGTACTGCCTTGATTGGGGATATAATTCCAGTCAAGAAATCATCAGATATACAGATTAAATAAAAGAGGTGGGTAGTGAACTGGCTTTACTGCAGTTAATGTGTCCTGGCAAAATAAGTGGCTGCGTTCACTTGGCAGCTTCCTACGACAGCTGGTGTATCGACCCACTGCGTTGGCGCGCTATTGTGACACTCAGCTCTTTCACTGAATTACTACTCGAAATTGTTGCACATTACTGGACCTACACTTATTCAACTCAGATTTACCAGCGCTATCCAGTGGATCTCCGATTACATGATTTAATTTCACGTAGCGTCGCTGCATTCGTTACCGAAATTTCGGAATTTCGAAATTTCAGGCCCACCTCATCCTTCATTTTGAGTGTATACCCTATTCAAGAGAGTGCTCTTAGAGCTATCCAATGATCTCTATACTTCAAGAATCCAACACTCCTTTTGATAGCTGCAGCTTACTTAGCAGCCATCGTCCTACAATTCATCGGGATAGCGTGAATGCAATCACGAGCCAAGCAAAAATCAACTTGCCGTCAAGCCGAAGTCGGATTGGACCTATCTCTAAGCATCCACTGCTTACAGCAGAACTGTTGTTTGTTAACCTCCGTCGCCTTTGTGTCTGCACCTGTGGACACTGGAACCTGACTTAGTGTGCCTCTCCTGCACAAACGGTGATCAGAACTCCCCGACAGGAATTACGTTGGGTATCAGCATAGCACGCAACACTACACCATGGAAAATAAGGTATATGTGGACACAGATAAAGACCTTTGCATTTCGAATATATGCGCCAAAAGCCTTCGAATTAGAATAGTAGGTTGTAATTGCAGTAAACAATTTATCTCAAACGCGCCCAGATATCGTCAACAGCTATGAAAGAATCATACATTATACCAGAATGTTTATAAATAGATAAATTCTTTATTCTCGGACAATGCGACACGCCTATGTAGACATGATCAGAGTGTGTGATTATCCCACCCGTAAGGTGTATCGCCGCGCCGTTGCAAAACTGTACCGAAGTAAGCGCGAAAGTTTCGGCCTCTTCGAATTCAGCTACAACGTATCTCGAATCTCGTGACCTAAGTTTATGGTTCGCTTTGGAACAAAGAAGCCAAATCAAACGTACGGTCAGTAGTGTAGAGTCACGTACCCCAACCACGAAAAGTCGCAAACAGGCGGTCAGCCTGGACCAGCTGTTCTCGGTAATTCCAATATTAGTTAGAGTGGTTGCTCCCTCAAAGGTCTATCAGTGGCCCTACTTCTGGAAGTCTGTCATCATGCACATTCGCTGTTGCTGCATGTAGACCCAAAGCAAAGTTAGTGGCCACCTCTACAGATACCTCATAGAGCACTTTTAAATAACACAAATGCTACAGCAGCATGGCGATGGCTGCTTAGTGTACCACCAAAGGAAGAAAGCATACCTTTATACAAAATCGTGGGTGCTCGAAAGAAGCAGAACTCGCTGAAGACAATATACTCTAACGTACCTGACTCAGAGATAAAAGTTATCAGTGATAAATTTTTAGGCGACCCGCAACCGTGGGACTGTATATGCCGAGCAATGAAAATCCAGGCCAAACAGGCCAGTTTGGTTCGCATTATCCGTCACCCAAACTCAGCTCACTATGACGAACCAAGACTACTTCAATTGACACCTCAGCGGGTGACATAGTGGGGACTGTTCTCTTGTCAGGTCACAATCTTCGCCATGGGCCGTTTGTATTTTCCCTGACGTACCTTGGAGAGTATTGCAGGCAAAACGATGGAATATTCATTTTTGTCACGAGTCGCAGACCCAAGTTCATGACTTGGAGAAGCAGGACAGCAATCGTGAAGTACTCTCCCTCAACTATCTGATTGTCAACTCAACGTCAAGACTACCTTTATCCCCCACCTATATAGGACGTGGTTCAAGGGTGTTGAAAGTTAGACTCCAATTCAAGTAAATGTTAGGAACGGTGTAAGTACTTTGCCACAGGTTACGCACTAAACTGTCAACGGAACTACGTCTGAAGGCGATCGAAGCCAGACCACTGTTGACAAGGCAAACACATCACCAGCGAGATTTCGTTGCGACCCCAGCTGTTCGTACTTTGGAACCGGAACGCAGTAAAACTCTTCGAACTTCCGAAGTAGAAACAGGTAATCCACCACAAGCCGAGACTGGACGGTTAACTAGCTGGTATTCTGTGCACCAGCCCAAACCGACCTCGGTTAGTAGCTTAGCAATTCATCCAATAAACCCAAGGAATCCTTGTTTGTTCAGATACACTTCAGGTATGTGTAGCTCTCGATCATTTTTGTACGAACCCATATAGTCTCTTCAGCGACTTGGCCGAACTTCGATGCCATCAAGCCTCAACGTCTTGGGACCTCATCATGATAACCGCGACATAGCTGAGTGGTGCGATCACTGACGGAACTCTCATTACTTGACACGTTACTCCTGCGCAACGAGCGACGGAGACCGTATCGTTCTTTACAACAGCTCTGACCTATATGTCGATGTGATTAACGATATATGGGATCAAGCCGTTGACTGGTTAACATGCTGCCTACACTTAAGACGGGGCGACCTGTTTATTGGCCAGTGTATAACACCCACCAACGTCCACATTAGAAATGGACCAGGTTCTTACTTCCATTACGAAGGTCCTATTAGGCACTATTTTGCCGCAATTTTCTTCTGATAGGGGACTTCAACCTGCACACCCTATAAGGTCAGACCCTTTCGGTTAACAATTCATGGCGAAACTGCAAAGGCTAATCACTGATTCGCCACCGCACAACCGTGTAACTTCTCCAACGCGTTTCAGAACAGAAAACAAACCCGCTATCTTGGACCTCGTATTCACCAGCGGGGAATTCATGACCAATGTAATGACGGGGGGCACTTCACTGGGCCGCAGCGATCACGCAACCCTACCTTTTGTTTGAATGAGCTACGCAGAATATTTTGAGAAAAGCACTGGTGTTTCCCGCTGTAACCCATCATGATTATCTGTCAGAACTCATTGGCGCAACTACCTGGTTCTCCCTAGCCGAATGATCCCCTGTAGTGGCCCCAAGGAGAGTTTGTCAAACGATTCAATAAGCTAGTGGCAAGCACTTCAGAAACCAATATCTACTACTCGAGACAAATGGTGCCCTTCCTAAGAAGCAGGACCCGGAAATGTATGACCTTGATGGACTCAGGTCGGCGCGCTCACATAGCCACTTCGAGCGAGGACACTTTAGCTGTGCATATAACACAAAGGAACTACTGCGTCATAAGTGTCTGAGATGATAAGGTAAAATGCCAGCTCACCTGGTAAGACTTTGCTTTAATCCAAAGCCACTCTTCAGATGCGTGACTAAACTTTGTAGGGCCAGCCGCGAAATTTCTGCTCTAAACGCAAAATATGGGCTAGCGGAAACCGCACAAGCTGAGGCGAACATACTTGAAAACAATTCAGCCGTACCTTTCAAGGTGTACAGTTATCTTACATCCTTCTTATGTAGCTAATGCAGACATTAGGGCTTAAGCAAATATGCTTTACCACGCCGGATATACTGAAGCGGCTGATGTCGTTGTGCCAATACAGCTCGCCGAGTACAGACAGAACTCGCCCAAAATCGTAGCAAGTGGATTCCATAAGTTTAGCTGAACCGTTAATCAGATATTTAATGAGGCCTTAATGTGATACCCGTTCCCATATTGTGAAAACACGGGATTGTCACTTCAATGTACAACAGTGGCAGCTCTGCAGCACCAGTGGATTATTGGCCCATTACTTTACTTCCGGTGATCTCCAACATCATTGAGTCCGTCGTTCCTGAGGCACTCATGGGATATCTGGAAAGTATCAATAGTCTCTCCGGAGCAGTAAGGATTTCGACAGATTCGGTCATGCACCACGAACCTACTGATAGCTCGTGCTTGTTGGACGTAGTCTATTGCTGGTGAAGTGAATTTGGATGCCGTCTGTTTGGATTTCTCAAAGACATTTAACCATCTGCTTCATCGCATTCTGATTCAAAAGCTTCAGTATTGCGGATTCACGATCTCATTCTGGACTCGATAGGCGACTTTTCCGTTCATCGTCATCTGAATTGATGGTTCGCAGCACCCTATCCGACTCTATCTGTTTCCCATTCGGTCGACCGCTCCCTGAAATTTCCAACGAATGACAAGATCAATCATGGAACTTCTCTTCTATAAATCGGCAACATAGTGCCGCATTTTCTACATAATCAGTGGTTCACTTAAACATGACCTGTCTTAATGTGTGTTGTAAACCGGCTGCTGTCAAGGTACTATTGGACCATGCTGTGAAAATGTATATTCGTCGATAGCAGATTGGACTATGTTGGACAATTATAACATGAGGTACGTTTCACGTGTGTCTTGGGATAGACAAACGCTGTCTCTTGAGCATTATGCTTCTTTAGTTGAGGCATGACTACTCGGGTGTTTTGATTCCCAGTAACACTGGTGGCTACTTGAGGTTCCAATGGGAGGCGAACCACGTGGAACAATTTAATACATAACCAACACCGCGGTAGTACTTTGTTTACAACTAGTTTTCCTGATTCAAATAGCGGCGAAATTTTTTCACCATTCCGAGATAGGCTTTTGACACCTGAAATGTACACAGATAGGCATAGTTTGTTTCAGTTGTTATTTTAACCTCAGTTTACTTTGAGATAAGTCTCGATCCTTTTGAGGACAGATGTTATCTAAAGTAGGGAACGTTTCGGAGTTGTCAGCTCTCAATGTGGAATTCCGCAACTGATTTCGTCCTTAGTTCTGTTTATCTGTTCGAGTCACATCGCCGGCTAATAGAGACTAAGTGTCACAATCCCAACATTAGGTATTGCAGAGCTACAACAATCACCTCGTCGCAACCAATTAATTTCGGTTGCGTCCTGGTGAATGCGGATGCTTATGTTAACTGTTTAAATAAATACATTCGTGCATTTACGGACAAGTGGTATACGGGCCCTAAACGAGAGCCTGTATTTCTAAAAATTGCGCATTCAGCTGTTGATTGCTGTGCTGGGAGTGGACAAACACAGAAATTCCGCTTAGACAGTATTTATGCTATACAACTTTTAATTGCCCCACCCTTAGACCTATTACAATTAGGGTCGCAATGTTTATGCCTTGTATAACATCATACTGACGCCAAGCTCTGTCACTGCTATTCTCTCAACTATAACGGATGGCTCCCAGTCTAACACAGACCTTACTTTCAGTTTTCTCGCCCCGACAATATTTTAGTTTCACACTTCCGTCAGTCCCTCAGACTTGTTTCGTATGTATGTACTGTCAACACAAAGCGGACCCACAAGTTTGATTATCAGCATTACTATCAGCATTATCTTCATCCTCACCACAGTCATCCATCAACAGCACCATCGATGTTTGCTGCACCTTATGGTTAGTACAACCAACCACAATGAGGACGCGGGCCGTTTGTGTGTTGTTCTCTACGGCTACTATTGCTGATAGCATAGCTGTGATCGTTGTTCGGAAGTACAATAGTCTACTACCGGCATCCTCCCGTGGTTGGTTGCAATGGCTGAGGGCCATTGTCCTAATCCAATTAGATCACAATACCCTACACTCATAGTTGCGTGAGAAGAGTTGTAAAATATAAGAAGACACTACGGGTTGTATTTGCCTGTTGCGTGAACTAGGTCAGTGCCTGATTTGGCACATCAGTGTGGGTCAAGACTAGGCTAACCGGTTCACCAGAATGCTACTGTCGCAGTGATCGCGTTCATCGAGCGTTTCGCACCGCTCAGTTGCGGATATCCGGGAACCGCTCGATAGAATCTACTCTCCGAAGAATGATAGGCAACATTACTGCTGGTTTGGGGCACAGCTTCGCAGGCTCCGTGGAATATTGTGATGCCGTAAATCAGTTACGATGTGCACTCGATATGGCACCAGAGGCTGAATTTAATGTCGCACGAATAATGAAGAACTGGATGGTAGGCGCCAAAAAATCGATTGCGGGTGAGTTGTTCCTTACCTAAGGAGATTCAGACCTCTACATCTGTTTATCATAAACCTAACAATATAAGCCTGTCCATCAATACATAACGCTGTGTGGCTTTGTTACTGTTCTTCTTCTAGGTTGCCTTCTGTGCTTCTGGCCTTAGTGAGCGCGTCCGCACATTTCTCAAATTTGTACCTGTATCTGCCATGCGCTAACTGTTCTTTGCTTTTGTACACAAGATTTAGACGTATGTTGATCTGAACTCAATTCTGTCACAAACCAACGCTCGGCAAACTGTGTACACTCCTAAATGCCACCCAAATGGGGTGTAGACAACTCCCAATGAAATTCCTACGAAGCTGCAACACTTAAACCAACTGATTCCATCACTTGTTGAAATTGCCTATCAATATACCTAACCAAATTATTTTACCAATATTGCATTTGGCGGCTCTCTACTTGTGGACAGCGCAACCTGCATCATCAATGAATCATCTCAGCCAGCCTGTCCTGCATTCCTACACATGCAAAGCAATAGTTGATTATCCCTATGCGTTTATCCTTGCTGGAGTTCGTCAGCAGTTAAAAATTTCCCACGCGGCATTCGCACGATTGGGACCAACGTTGCCATCGACGGCATCTTGGTCTGAATGGCTCACATAACTATTTATGAGGAATAACTAAATAGTGCAGGTAGAGCAAACCTTGTCAATTCCCCGCATTGCTGCTGTTCGGTACAGCTATAAGTAGCGACACAGCCTTCTATGCAATAGACTATTTACTTATCGTCTACTTCTCAGGAAGCTTCTGAAGAGCCACAGAGGTAGGATTCTCAAGTCAACGTTGGATCTAAATAAACTCAATACAGCAATTTGGACTTCGCGGTTGATCACGATGATATACAGTACAAACTACGCTTCATCCATACTACACATTTTCAGTATCTGGTCTGTCTTCTAATTTAGGATCACATATTTTAAATTTGCTAACAAAGCACTTTGGAGATTGTTGTCAGATGTTGTGGCTATCTCAGAATCACTCAATCATATAAAGCGGTACACTAATGCAAACTTCCCATTTACTAAATTTTAATGCGGGCAATAAGCTACTTGCATTGTTCCAAACTGCAGCGAGGTCAAGTAAACCGCATCAGGCTGAGGGATGCATTTCGCACGCAAACGTTCTTATAGAAGAGTCTGAATAGGCCAACTACTGAATAGGCGCTACCTTCATATAGATCTTTCTTCCAATTAAACATTGGGAAATCAGTAGTATCATGCGGACTGCGTTAAATTGTTTCGGACTCAAGGTGAGTATGGCATTAAAAGCCACAACTTGTCGTTTTCGTGAACCGAGGAGGGTGTACATGAAAAGAAGTGCTTTTAACATAGCCACAAGTATTGGCTATGCAAATTTAATTGCAATCTAGGTATATTCCACCGTTAAGAAATTAAATTGGAAACGAAAAAGATGCATAACTAAGTAATTTCGTTCAGTTTGAAAAGCTTTACTTTCACAGCTTGTGCAGTTAATTGTCTCAGTCGTTTAGGAATAAAATCTTTCGATGAAGTCTCGGAAGTCCGGAGTTCGAGCCCCTGTCTTGCTAACTACCAGATCAGTGCAAATGACCACTATTGTGACCGGCCAATAGCCGATGTTTAGCTAGTATCGAATACGTTTATTATCCCGTTTGTCGATTGGAGCAATCATGACTTTGATTTCGCACTGCGCTACAAATAGCGTGCAGGACATTAGCACCCTTTATTATAATTATGCTCCGAGAACCTGTGCTATCACGAGCCATTTCAGTTGGGATCCAGCCTGAGCAGTAAAGTCTAAGCGGAAAGCATTATTGACGGGCTTACCCGGCCTGTTGCCTAATGACAAATTAATGTACCATGTGGTTGTTTTGTCCGTTTCCGGATCTGCTGTTGTGCAGTTCCACATCATTTGCCGTACCATGAAAAATACGATGCCGCCGTCGCAAATATGTGCTCACTCATGACCACCCATAGTTACTTATAATGAAGGGGATTTCGATATGCAATACGGATTGTCTATCGCAGTCAACTCTCAGCCAGATAGTCACGAATTTACCCGGTACTAGTTAACCGTTTCGTTTAGTTGAAACTCGTCAGTGCGTGCATCCATCTGTTCCATCAGGAACTGAATCCGTGACACATCGAACCATTGGCTTATGTTATCGGTGACGGCACAAGATAAGCATAACAGACGTCTGACAGCAATGTGATGCGGCTCATGCTGCACCGCCTTGCAACTCGTATACTTTGCACAGGATAGAGATGGCCCAAAGGTTCAAACCTTCCGTGTAGCCGCTGTGTCATTGTTTGCATTTAGCAATAGTTCAAGTGTGTCTGCATTGGGAGAAATGGCCGTCTATCGCTTTTCTAGATGTACTGGAGACAGTCGAACTTTGAGCTGATTGCGACGAGCACTCTTTCTTGACCTTACAGTAAGTAGCAAGTTCAAATATCACTTTTCAGTTTTTAAATCGTCTTAATTGTTCGGTTTGACTCGCAACTACAGCTTGATCTCTGTGTGTCTTGCATGCCACCGGAGGAATACTGGTCAATGATATCCTAGCGGTCCAAATAAAGAAACCCTGTAGAGATACTGTCATTCCAATCTGCTGAATGTGTCAGTTCCATAGCGCACTAACAGTTGTTGCTTACGGATAATCTCACTCTTTATGTTGGGAGAGGGATCCGCCGCAAACTTCTGGCACATATCTAATGATACATTTGTCAGCTGATCAAGTACTTGGGTGCACTGCGAAATAACTTTTAAAGGACTCTGGAGATTTCGTTGTTTATGTGTTTCTCTGGTGTAAACCATTAAACGAACCGCGGAAGTTTACCAGGGCATCTACTTAGCACGATTCAGTGTGGGAATTGCCTGTCACGAAGGCTTCAACTGACCATGAAATGCTGTGCTCAAACGTAGTCCATGTAAACCACCAACGGGCAATCAAAATCAAACCCATGTCTCACGCCCGGTCTAAAACCAAAAACTTCCGACAGATATTCATACTGGGATAAGTTAGGATCATTACAGTTCCCGCTGACTATCTGATAACACGGCCTGGCAGGTTTACGGTACCTCTTGAGAAATTTGGTTGCACCACTAAATTAACTCCTGTTCAGTAAGCATTCAACTCAGAAACGTTAAGTGCTCACTAATATTCGCTATCTTGAACTTATGAATGTGGTTAAACTATGCATTTTCAAGATAGTTTACGGGCAGCGTCCTGTCCGTGACGGTCCCTTGGCGGAATAGCCGTTTGAGTCAGCACCACCATCTAGCCAATCCACCTCACAAAGCTCAGTGACGTACAGCAGCTTTTCCCATTTAGGATGCGGAGAAGAAACGAAAGCCAAGTACACACCCAGTAGAAAATCACACAGATGACAGTCAAACCGGATACCTCGACCCGAAATTGACACTACTTATGCAATAACACATGTTCTAGCTGAGCATGCTGTCACCTAGGGATCAAGAAGCAACATACTCCTAGAGAATTGTCAGAATTCATTTGACTTGAAGAAGGAATCTGGTGGTACCTACCACTGAGTTTATATGAAGGTTAGCTGTACTCTTATGGAGTACTGATAAGCATAGCCCATGTACCATCGTAAACTCTGCAACATGTTTATCCTTTTTAGAACAATCGTGTGAAGTTATTGCGACGCGCAATCTCAATGTAGACCGCGATATTACAGTGAGCCTTAGTCATTCGATCACAAGACCTTAGCTGAAACTGATGGAAATTGGGTGTTGTTTGCCCGAACATACTGCACTCCACAACGCGTTTCGATCCTATTTGATCTCATTACATAGATAGCAAGAATCCAATCGAACCCCGGACCATTAGGATGTTAGTTGTGATCGCTACCCCTATGGCACCAGATCGCGACGGACAACGTTTGGCATAACGGCCAATGACCAATTGGAGGGTCATTTTGAAGTGCATGGTGTCTGGTTGGATTGTGACACGCAATGTCAACCTGGACCGCGATTCGCCTTAGAGTGAACCTTAGTCAGTTTGACCACTCGGACCGTACCTAAAGCAGACAGAAATTGGGTTTTAATAGTTGGTGACCATTCACTCCACGATCGATTTCGAACTTATCTCATCTGAACAGGTGGAGATGACAGACACTCGAATCCCGGGCCCTTGAGATTTCAGTCGAAGTCTCTGACCCTGAGCCACCGAGTCGCCGTGACAAACACTTGTCACAACAATCACTATCTGATTAGTGGGGTCGTTATGAAGCACGCATTAAATGAATGGATTGCGACGCGCAATCTAATTGTGTACAAAGGTTCACTATGAATCGAGCCTAGGCTAATTCGGCTACTGGGACAGTAGCTGTAGCAGATGGGTATTGGATGTTTTCGTGTGGGAAGCACCCAACATCTATCTTTAACAACTCATCTGGCTATACTCAATTAAGATGAGAACCAGTGTAAGCAACTCTAAAGTGCCATGAACTTATCCCATTGTAACTTTCTTATGCATGCCAAGTAGTTGAACAGTGAACAATGATTTATCACAGGATAAAAGCAAGTGCTTGACACGTCTCGTAGGATGGTTGGGGTGAATATGATGAAATCCAAATATATCTGAGTCATCTACCGAATGTCTGCCTAGATGAATACTACGATAAACTACATCAGTGTAAAATTTAAAAAAATCGGGCGCAAACATTCAGAAAGACACTGGGGTGCAGTGATTGTTAAGGAGTGAGAAAAGTAAAATATGGTCGCTCACTTAGGTCCATTTGATACATAAATCCTGTTAAAGAGCATGCTTGGCGTAATCAACAAAAGAGGAGTTTAGGTAACACAATGCTGGAAGCTAAGAGCAACATCTACTCGTTTTTTGAAAACGTCCAAGGTAGGAGAGGATACAACTGAGTTGGTGAGTGCGTTCCAGGGTTGGCAAACCCGAAGGAAAACTAATTACTTAGACAATCTAGAAGGCTAAATTGTTCATTCCATTTTAAGGCCGTTGCCCCTGAGCTGCGTGTTGTGGCTAAGTTTCAGCAAATGGCGGCATACGTGGTTGAGGTCACTCAGTATCTGATACGCTAAGATGAGATCGCCGCGCAGCCTTCGATAGTGTCCGCTGAAAATTCCCAGCAACTTCAGCCTTCGGTGGTAAGAGTGGTAGCGCAGGCCCTTTACATTCTTTGTTGCTGTTCGTTATGGTGCCTCTAACGCTTCTCAGTAGCGCTTCAACCAAGGTTGCCAAGCTTGGATAGCGTATTCAACATGCGAGCGCACGTAGGAATTGAGAATCATTGGGAAGATTGTTGGGTCAAATCTCCCGAATGTTCTTCGCAGCATGCCGACGTGCTGTTTGGCTCTTTTCGCAGCTAGCTCAGCCTATTTTGAACAGTTGAGGTCGATCTGTACGAGCACACCAATGTCACGTTCCTGGGAGCCATTCTGCAGTCCGTTGGTCCCAAGTGAATAGGTGTAGTTATGACTATGGCGTAATTGTACGACGCGACGTTTGTCTACATTGAACGGTAGGGCGTTTTGAAGTGACCAGTTCGACACTGTGTTAAGATCGCACTGGAGCCGTTCATGGTCTTCCGGTCCTCTGATCCTTCGCCATATCTTGATATCATCAGCGAAAAATAGGTTTAATTGCTTAGTCTTCCATTACTCACAAACATTCCAGAGAGTAACGGGCCCAACAATTATGCCTGTTTCTATTGTCCCACCGTCAGCGTTATCCAATATCACTTTTACTGCAGAAACTGTGTCAAAGCAGCTGTAGTCTCTGCTTATATACAGTTCTCCTGTTGTCGAGACCATTCGACCGAAGGCTTTACAGGCAGTAGCCAGTGATCTGCCGGAAGCTCTGGCAATATTCTAACGACGCTGTATGGAGGAGAACCATATCCCAACAATATGGAAGCGAGGTTTCATCACTCCTATTCAAATGGGAGATGGTCGCACTGACCCAGCCAATCACCGTCCTACAACGCTACATCCTGTGCTTTCCAATCTCATGGAGTCTATCATCGCGGATGCACTGATGCAGTATCTGGAAAATCACATGGTAGCGCCATATCAACATGGCTTCCGACAAAAGCGCTAATGCACTACGAACCTGTTATTTACACGCAATAGCTGGACTGAAGCAGCTGATTGTGAAGCAGGAGTCGATGTCATTTACCTGGAGGTCTCAAAAGCGTTTGATCGCTTAGACAACCGAATTCGCCTCCACAAACCTTAGCTCAATGACATTGGTGACGCACTACTGCGTTGGATAGGTAATTTCCTGCACTAACTTCTTTTGGAGGTGAGAGTACGAGAATCCCTGTCCGACGCAATTGAGGTGGAGTGCGGCGTGTCACAACAGCCGCTGCTCGTGCCCCGTCTATTCTTCATTTTCATAAACGATCTGGCGAGGGGAATTATTCCCGATTTCCTATTTTTCACGAATGATATCAAGTTATGACGAGTGATCAGAGTACCGAAAGACCACGAAAAGCTCCAGCGGGACCTCAACACGATTATAAAGTGGTCAGTTCTGCATACACTACCATTCAATGTGAAAAAGTGTCACGCTGTTCAATTGCGACATAGGTATGACTAATTGTGTAGGCATGGGCCATGTGCATTGCAAACCACTTCTCAGGAAAGCGATTTTGCTGTGCTCATGCAAGGTGACCTTAACTGTTCAGAATAGTCAGAGGCAGCTGCGAAGAGAACCAACAAGCACGTCAGCTTGTTGTGCAGAGCATTCGGAAGTTTCGACCCATCCATCTTCCCCATGATGCACAATTCTTACGTGCGCCCTCACGTTGAATACGCCATCCAAGCTTGGCATCCCTGGTTGAAGCGCGACTAGAAAGTGTTGGAGAAACCAGGGTCACAAAGAACGTCAAGGGCCTACGAAATCTGTCTTACCATCAAAGGCTGAAGTTACTAGGAGTTTCCAGTGGCCGTAACCGAAGTATGCGCGGCGATCTGGTATTAGTCTACCAAATATTGAGTGACCTTAATCAGGTATGCCGTCACTTGCTGAAACAGCCATAACACCAAACTCAGAAGTAACCCACTGAAATTGTGTGCACAGTATAGTCTCCTGAAAGGCTGAAGGAATTATTTTGCTCTTTGAGTTTGTCAACCCTGCAACTCTCACTCAAAATCGTTGTATCCTCCCCTGCATTGGATATTTACAAAAAATGATTGGGTCTTGCTTTTGGTCCCCATCACTTCTTTGCTTAAGCAAGGCTAATTGAAATATATTAGTTATCCTTTTAAACTGCATTAATATGTCCCGTGAACCTAAGGAGGCGGTACAGAAGAGTGTATTCTCATTTTTACTTTTCCCACGGAGTACAACTGTCCCCATGTTACCCCGTCGTTCGCGTTCCATTCCCACTTACACTGCTACTATGCAGCGGCGTATCTGCTGTATAAACGCTCAAACCGACAACTCACATATCTATTGATACTGTGGTTTTACCCCGTCATCCTGTAAGACTTGTTAAGCAACTGCTTTTTTACCCGGCATAGCTCATTTTTCATTGTTCGTTGTGCTGCACAACAGTAGGTCCGAGCAGGACTACCATAGCTTGGTTTTCATGGCCAATCTTAACAGGCAACTGACAGGCATCCATACAATCGGTTGATGTGTGTGTCATCGCGCCAATTTGCGGCTGCATTTCCAAGTCTTCGACTTCACGTGCATTAGCATTACAAACATTTCCCGCTGCATCCATGCTGTCAATTTCGCTTTCTGTTGCTCGGGTTTCAACGTTTGCAGTACCAATTTCTTCTACATTCTCAGCAAGATTATCACCCTTTATTTTGCCACTTCAGTCATAGAGGTAAATTTGATCAATTTTCTCTTGGTACTAAACAACGATCTGCAGTAAAAATGCCTTCCCTGTCACATGTCGCCTAGGGCGAACCGCTCCCGCCCCACCTATGCTGCGCCTTTGCCGTTGTGTGCTCGAACATACCCGAACCAGGAGCTAGGACATTGTGTGCTAAATTGTCCGATGACCTAAACCAATGGGCGTTACTGTGATTTCTGATGAAAGTAAAAGCCAAAGACACAAACCTATTACCAGAACTCTGTACACCTTAGCGAGCCCAGACTTATTAGACTAACACTGGAATCCGCAACTGATGTGGAAAACGTTCTGCTCTCCACAAACTCCCTGCAACATGGATCGTGTGGGATACCAATCCATCCTGATGTTTCGTGGAACATGCGATTATCTAAAATTTACTCCGTAGTAGGACACAGCAAGCCTGATCGCCTAAACATTATCTTCATCCATAGTGTGCCAGAGCTTCCTTCACACGATAGTTAAGAGGCCGAAAATCACGATTTAGAACAATGGCGATTCATCTGCGAGACCGCTTTCTTGGATACTTTTGTGGCACGATCGCCCAAATGTGTAACTCTCTCGCTAAATTATAGAGGATGCAGCTCGAGAATCCTAAACTCGTGGTCCAATCTGAGCAAACAGCGGGGGGTGGTGGCACACAATCTGCGCAAAAATCAAAAAGTTTTCCATCAGAACTTCGGTTAAGAACTGCAAATGCTTCGCAACGTCCAGTTACGAAATCTTCTGAAAAACGAAACGTACCGGGGATGATTGCTCTATAACCCGATACTGACGTAAATTTAGATGGGGGTTGGGACGCGCCTTGGCGAGAGCAAGGTACAGAACTAGTATCAGTATCTCATCAAAAAACCAATAACGGCCGTACACATATCGGTCGGCACTCTCGCACACCTGAATACCTTGATCTGCTGTGGTCTACTAGAGACCTGCTTGTACAAGAATGTTCAGGGTATCTTCACTAAGCTGGCCGAACTAAAAGATCGCCAAGTTTCTGATAATGATGATATCATCGGCATCACGGAGGCGTGGTTATACACTGAAATGACGGACGCTGACATTTCGCTACCTGGCATGTCAATCAATTGGAATGACAGACTGACAAAAGGAGGAGGTGGAGGCGTAATTCTGTATTACCTAAGCGACTTACACTGCTAGGTCATGGAGGATTCAGATTCGCTGATTGCTGATTCGCTTTGGTGCCGCCTGCAGTTAGGGGACAGAGACACTTGACTTATAGCCTCGGTGTACCGTCCCGCTAACACTACTTCTGAAACAGAGTACCAAATTGTGACTGCCTTACGATGAACTTTAAACGGAAGATACACTCACACCTTGACCATGGTTGCTTATAAGGTGCATTGTTTAGTAACCCTTATCAGGAGCATAGAACAATTTAAAGCCGATCTGCTGGAGCTTGTAACCAATGTTCCGCTTTATAATAATATCACTTTGCCCACCCGGTTCAGAACAAGTAATAGGCCATCTGTGCTTGATCTGGTGCTTACCAACGAAGAACATACGATTGATGCGTTGGTTGTAGACTGCCCGTTAGGTCGCAATGATCATGTAGTTATTAGTTTCAACTTTATCTGCTATGCAGCATACTGAGATGCGGACCATTTGGCGGCGCGAACCATCACATGCTACGACAGATTAGCCCACGTCGTCAGCGCCACAACCTGGTCGTTCATAGCCTAATAACCCCCGTATATCGCCTGGTTCGAGTTCGTAAACAGAGTCTATCGGCTGGTTACGGATGCTTCAGAGATAAAAGTTTGAAAAGGATCTGAAACAGTTACTTACGTAAAGAGCAGAACGCCACAAATTGCTGGCAGTACGCATCACAGCTTGGCGACAGTATAGATTATCCCCAACATCAGCAAGCTGCGATAACCACGTAGCCCAAGGAAACGACTGCACTCTACTACTCAAAGAGGACAAAGCTGCGCATCAGCAGAACATGGCAAAAATCTTCAGAGCCAATCACAACCTGCTATAGAAGCAAGTCAATGGTCCACGAAATGTGAGGCAAGGATTTCCACCACTGACGGCGGCTGATGGCCCAACATGAACGGCTACGGAAGCAGGAAACGAGCTGCGGATGCAAAATGCCTCATGTTCCCTTGGGTATTACCATCAGGAGATCCTCCGGCTTTTGTCGTCCAGCCAATAAGACTCATTCACACCTCCTTTACAACAGAAGCTGTCTCACAGAAGCTAACCACAGTACGAAGTGCATATCACCGGGTATCGATACTATTCGTCCAGAGGCAGTAGCAGCAAGTCAACTGGCAGAACCACTGGCTCAGTTCTTCCAGCGCTGCTTTGACCAGAACTAGATTCCTGCCATGTGGAACCTTGGAATAATAACGCTTACTTACAAAGGTGGAAGCAGCACCGAGGCGTCAACTTACCGCTCAGTTTTCCTTCTCCCTATGCTGTCCATAGTGAGGGAATCCATCATAGCCTGTGCGCTGGCGGGCTATTTGAAAAACTCTATTATTATTTCTGAGCAGCAGGGTTTCCGTCGAAATTGATCGTGCACATCTAATTTGCTAAGAGCGCGGAGTAGCTTGACCCATTCAGCTGACGCTGGAGAGGATGTTGTTGTGATCTACCTGGATTTCTTGAATGCATTCGACCATCTAGGTCAACGGATACTCCTTCCAAGCTATAGCGTTACGGGCTCGGTGACCCTCTTCTAAGCTGGATCACAACTAGCACCTTTAGCAGAAATTGTTGATCAGAGTTCGGAGCTCCTTCTCTGACCCCATACAAGTTGAATGTGGTGTGCCTTAAGGATCGGTGCTAGGTCCCCTATTGTACTCGATATTTATCAATGACCGCACACAGGCAATTACATCTAGGTTCCTGTTGTTTTCCGATGAAGGCAAGATTTGCCGCAACGTTTAGCGAAATACTGAGCAGCAACTACTTCAGAGTGATCTGGACCCGGTACATCATTGGTCCATCCAAAATTCACTGCAATTTAATGTGCGTACATGCAAGGTGCTCTCTATATGACACCAAAGCAAACACCGGTACAGACTCGGAATGCATGCGTTGCAGCGAGCTGCCATCATCAACATCATTATACACGTTAGCTAGAGGTGGGAAACACCTCAGCTACTGTACCGGAATACATGGAAAAAAGGAGAGAAAAAGGTAACTGGTGCAAGCCGGCTGAGCTACCGGTAACGGATAAGCACCGTTCCGGTAAGCTACCAGCCGACTATGGTGCATCAAAAAAATTAAGATGCAAAATTATATAAGTCTAAATAGTGAGATCGTGGTTGGAGGGGGAAGCTAAGAGGGATGGGGTGGGACAACGAAACTCACAGCACGAACGCCACTGAGGTCGGCTCCTATCCATATCGGCAAGTGGATCCAGCCAAACGAGTTCATCGTCTTTCGGACCTTAACCAGAGAGCCGAGACGCTCCAACAGAAGTCAGATCCGAAGTGAGGCCCTTCATTCCTCTGGACCAAGTCACCGCTTGGCCATCCATCCTATCCTTCCATCCACACCCCCGGCGCGCAAACAACACGCGTAGCGGGAGTCAGTGGGCTAGCATGTGTAACACGCGGCCGAGCCATCGTAGCCTGGTGAGTGAAATGAGGGTCCTGAGCTGTTCATTTCCGTTTCCTGTGCCGTTAACAAGGCGTCGAACACGCTCGTTGCTCACGCGGTGTTCCCACCAGATGTGAGTTAAATTACGAAGGCACCGGTGGTCGAACGTAACTAGCCTCTTGAGGTCCGCTGCTTTAAGCGGCCAGGTTTCGCAACCGTACAGTAGGGTCGAACGTACCGCTGCATTGTACACTCTACCCTTCAGGGCAAGAGTGATGTCGCGCCGCCGCCATAAGTGGCGAAGGTTAGTAAAAGCGCCTCGAGCTTTCGCTATACGGTTCGTGATCTCATCTTCAATTCCAAGGGCGCTGATACAACTTCCCAGGTAGTTGAATTTTTGAACGACTTCTAACTGATCCCCACCAACGGTCAGCGAAGGTGACGGTCCAGACCAACCTTGGAGGAGCGCTTTGCACTTCGAGGGTGCGAAGCAAAGCCCGAAGTGATGGACAGCTAGTGCTAATCTGTCCAGCGCCGCTTGGCACTTCTGGGAGCTGTCACAGATTAGGACAGTATCATCAGCATACTCCAAGTCAAGAAGTCGTTCTCCTGAGAGCAGATCCATACCTTCTAAATCGTGTCTTGTGAACGAGATTGCCATGACTTCGTCAATAGCGAAGTTGAAGAGGAAAGGTGACAGCGGGCATCCTTGTCTCACGCCGCTGGAGATATTAAAGTGCGAAGACAGCTTGCCGTAAGCCCTCACTCTGCCTGAGCTACTGGCGTAAAATGATCGGATAATATTTACATATTTCTCAGTTACACCTGTCCTGAGTACACAGTCCCAAAGTGCAAGTTTATCCACCGAATCAAATGCACCTTTGGTATCGAGGAACACGACAACGGTGGGCCGCCAATATGTGTAACGGTGCTTCTGCAACTAACGCAAGGTGAAGATGTGGTCAATGCAGCTACGACCTCGACGCAACCCGGCTTGCTCTTCACGAGTCTGGCTTTCAGGTGTGCCAGTCAGTCTGGGAAGGATGACAGAGGTAAACTATGTGGAGGCGATGGAGATCAGTCTGATGCCTCTATGGCTGCCGCCTTCCGATCTTGAGCCTCACTTGATAGTTGGGACTATGACGGAGCGACGCCAGTCGGTTGGGACAGTTTCCTGCTCCCACAGATTTACTAGTAACTCGTAAAAATCATCCACAAGAGCAAGTCCCCTGAATTTGAAGAGGGCTGGAGGAAGGTCATCAGGTCCCGCGGCTTTGTTTAACTTCAGCAGTTCGATCTCACGTTCGACTTCTGAGCGAGAAGGTGGATCCAAAGGGACAGCCCACGGGGTGGGGCGATCATTGGCAGCCGAGAAATCTAACAATTCCGGCAGATTAAATTGCCTTTCAAAATGCTCAGCCCAGCGCTCTAAGCGTTTTGACAATTTGTGGATAGGCTGTCCACTCTCATCACATATAGTTTCACTAACACCAGATCTCCTGCTGCCAGTTTCCCGCACCAGATGGAATAATGTACGATGGTTACCAAGGGCAGCGGCCATTTCCATCTCTGACTCACGAAGAGACCACTATGCTACGTGGTCTCTCTTCAGGCTAGCACGGAGTTTTGACCGGAGCTCTTTGCAAGTTTCATTGTATTCACTTCCGGCCGGAATATGCCGGCGAGCATCGATAAGTTCCAGAGACCGCGAAGGGACCCAATGTCCATGTTGGTTATTAGACTTACCACATGAGGATTTGCCTGCTGCGAGTAAGGACTGGTGAATATGAGACCACTGAGCTTCAATTGTCTCCAGTGAGCGCTTACTCAACTCACAAATCAGCGTACTTTGATAGGCATTCAGAACAGCTGGCTTTGTCAGTTCGCTGGAGTCAATGTGGTCACAACATCGTCATGGGCGTCTGCCAAAGCGCCTCCGCAGATCAGCAAATACAAGTGCATGGTCGGTGTCCACACCTGTGCTCCAAATCGAGCGACAGTTCTGGACGCAGTCCCTCCATCGCTAACTTATCGCAATGTGATCGATTTGCGTCCAAGGCTGTTTGGAGGCTGGTGGGTGCCAAGACACCCTCCGGCGGGTGCTGTGTCGGAAGTTAGTGCTTGCAAGAAATAAGCGAACATCTTCACACAAATGAAGAAACTGCTCTCCGTTATCATTACGGGAGCCTACACCACGTTGGCCGCCCAAACGCAGCTCAGCAGTGGATAATTTTCAACTTGAGCGTTCAGATCCCCAGCCAACACAACAGTGTCCGAGCTTCTTCTGTGGCGAAGGAGCTCGTTCAGTTGAGGATAGAAGTCGTCTTTTACCGAATCAGTGCTAGTTTTTGGGTGCATAGGCAGCGATGACGAATATACACGTGTTAGTCCCGCCCGACTTCGAATCTTCGGACCGCACACATCCGGCTACTGATTGGAATCCAATCAACCAGAGCAACTTCTGTCCGGGGACTCAGGGAAATGCCAACACCAGCTTGGCCGGTGCTCGAAACTGCATCGTCAGCGGATAGGCGTAATGAGAAAGTGCTGTTAGTGTCACC
The DNA here is from genome assembly GCA_944474145.2 of Dicrocoelium dendriticum. Classification (NCBI taxonomy): domain Eukaryota; kingdom Metazoa; phylum Platyhelminthes; class Trematoda; order Plagiorchiida; family Dicrocoeliidae; genus Dicrocoelium; species Dicrocoelium dendriticum. The sequence goes on from OX104064.1 coordinate 25,181,571, forward strand.
TGAAGGGGATCGCAAAGTGATCACAAAGCTCGAGTCTTGGAGGCGAGATTCCGACAAGCAGCAGATATCGATCGAGAGGGTCTCTATTGTTCGGGCAAGTGCTGCCTGTTGACCGATCTGAAGCAATGTGCGTACATTGAGGCATGTTAATCTGAAGGATGATCGTGGGCTCCAAATGGAAGCCGATGAACTGGAATGGACCGCTTGCTTGGACATGGGCTTGTCGACAGGACAGGAATGACGCTCCACGTTCACATGTGAGTTGAAACGGAAAGAAAAGCGACCATTGAAGCAAGGTGGGGGTAGGGTCAAGAATCACGGGGTTGAAAACTGGGGGGGGATATAAGTAAAGTTGGAACGGGACGGTAAGAGTAAAAAAGCGTAAGAAGGGTAATAAGAAGACGGGAATGCTTGAGCAGTAGCATCCAAAACCTTATCCACCTTGCTCGATGCAACAGATGGGCACCGTTGATTATCCTCTGCGGTGGCCAAAGCATAGAAATTTGTTTGAAGAGAGGTTCATTGTATTGCGGGGGCAGAATACTGTCAGGCTGCCCAGGCCTAGACAAGAGAACGCTTGGGGTTCTCAACCAAAGCCTTTGGTTCAAAAACCTGACCGCAAGGCAGCGGGTTTGGAGTTGGGCTACAAGAATCCCGCTTTAAGGATTAAGGTGCACCCACATTCCAACCCCCAATCTGGAGGAGCAGGAGATTGAGTTGTGTCTGGCCTCCAACCATTGACCAATCTGGTATGAGTGGCTATGAAAGTGCAAAAGTGCACCACGCAGCCTAGCTCGATGGATAACTGAGGCACACAGACCATCGCACCACGGTAAGGTCCAGCCTCATTGCGATGGAGGTGGCAGCGAGCTGCCACAGAACATGATTTGAGCCAACTGGTTTTAGACAATCTTGGTTGCTCCAGACAATCCGCAAAAGCATCAATAACAGGTATCCAACATGTGGGCCTGTTTGACGGACGTTCGGACAAAAGGATAGTTTTATTTTCCGGCAGATGCTTAGTGCGTCTGTTCGTCCTCAGGTTAAATATGCAATCCAAGCCTGGCACCCATGGCTAACACACGACCTTGGTGCATTGGAGCAGCCCTAACTTCGAGCATTAAGTTAGGTTATTTGAATGCACCATCTTCTATACGAGGCTAAGCTGGAACGATCGAGGGTATTTAGCAGACGTTACCGCCGCTTACGAGGTGACTTGACTATGGTTTACTTACTTCTGCCCAAACCACATCATGTGTGCTCCTCTTTACTGCAACAGCAGTAATACCAACTTGAGAGGTCACTCACTAATACTGGCAGCACAGTACAGCCGCCTGCATTGCAAGAGGAATTTCTTTTCCGTCCACATGTGTCACCTTTGGAATGCTCTTCCAGACTCGGTTATTTCTGCACTATCACCAACCATATTTAAAAGACTTTTGGATGACTCACCCACCTACACTTCGTTACTTAGTGCCACATTTCAACCCCAAAACTGGGATATACTTGGATTTTTCGTGGTTACATGTTTGTAAAGTGAAACTACACAGATCACAGGACAACAGCTAAACAAAGGCTAAATCCCTCTTTTAAGTGTAAATAGCCCAGTACTCTTCTGAACTTTCCGATAAACCGGCAAAACCACCTGAGACAAGTAAAGCATTGCTTCTTAACCCACTGAGTGGGAGTTCGGTTACGCCCTTCTCCTTGTTAAGATTCAGGATATCAACCCGCATGAGTTAGTGAACTGACCATGTGTTAGACCCGCTACCTTTCGGGCGTACATTTAACCGAAGGCTTTGGCTGAAGACCCTAGTCGTTTCACATCGGGTGTGGGCGCCCTGCCAGTATCATAGTCCATCCTCTTCGGAGGTTAGGAAGTGGTCTATGGCCCTCTTCCAGTAAAACCTAGCCATGGAGACAACAAATGTACAGGTTATAAGCTCGTAGCTCGATTACTGTAGAGCACGAGCGCCAGGCATTGTCTCTGACGGTGGGAGGGCACCTGCGGGCGCTCAATGGTTTGCTACTGCCCAGCTCAAGCCAGGCAGCCCCTGGTCAAATTAGTGCAAACCCGCCGAAACCTACATGCGTCTAGCCGTGGTCGCAGGTGCGCATCTAACTACGGTCGCAAGACGTATTTGAATGGTTCCAGTACCTAAAAGCCTGCGTGTGACGACCGTCAAGCAGATCCCAATCTGTCTCTGCAATCACACCCCCGAGCTGGATCTGCTCTCCACTGCCTTGTGGGTCAGGCTATTAAGCCAAATCCTCCGGGTTGAGTCCATCAAGCAAATCTCTAAAACACCCGCTGCTTTGTGGGTCAGGCTATTGAAGCAAAGGCTCCGGGTGGAGTCCCTCAAGCAGACCTCCGAAGCACATCCGCCACCACTCGTGTGACTGCCCACCAATGCAATCGTATGTCTGCGTGCAAAGCACTCAGCATCTGATGCTGGAACCTGCTCACATTAATGGAGCAGAAATCGAGTGAGCGTCCCGAGCGACGCACTGCACTGGTCGCGATGGAACTGGCGCGCTACCACATTGATATTGCGGCGCTCATTGAAACCCGGCTCGCTGAGCAAGGTAAGTTGCATGAAGAAGGTGCTGGTTATACATTCTACTGGGTGCGCAACGCCGTCTCAGCACCATGTGAACATGACGTCGGATTTGCAATATCCGATCGCCTAAATGGGCAGCTGGTGGGTGAAGCAACAGGCATCAGTGCGTGACCGATGACTGCGCTCCTCCGACTCGGAATTGGTAAGTTTACCACTTTATAAGCACGTACGGTCCGACCATGTGTTATCCTGATGACCTGTATGATCATTTCTACACTCAGTTATCCTCCGTGATACGGTCTGTGCTAAGGAGTGACTGACTATTTCGGCTGGGTGATTTCAACGCGCGCGTTGGGCGTGATGCATCTGTGTGGATAGATGTTATCGGTCCGCATGGCATTGGTTCAGCGAATGCGAATAATGACATGCTGCTCTCATATGTGCCACTCACGGCCTGACAATCACGGGCACTCGATTTGCACTGAGTGCGAGTGATATAGTAACTTGGACGCACCCGCGGAGTGGTCACGCTCACCTGCCCGACTATGTCATCCTACGTCAGCGTGGTATGCATGAAGTGCGCATGACACATGTACTGCGTAGAACTGAGTGTGGCGCTTGTCACAAATTGGTGCGGACCAAACTGCATACGTGTTTTCGTAATTTTATGTATTGCACTCCCACCGTGAATTGGCGTAAATTTAACATTCTCTCCCTCAGTACTGTGGAGAAACCTATTGAGCTGGAGAAGGCGATGGCTGCATGCCTGGGTGATGTGGACTGCATAGCCACAGTGAGCGACCTGTAGCACCACATTCGATATTTGGTGACAGTAGCTTCCGAGGAGACCATCATGCGCGCAAACTGTAAGCGGCTTGGTTGGTTTGATGAGAAAAATGAGACATTTGGTGCACTGATGTCGGGGAACAATGCAGCATTTGCTGCACATGTTGCAGACCCCAGTGACTTGGGGAAGAAGAGACGGTTTCGCAAACTTCGACGGCGACTGACCCGAGAGCTTCCTGCAATAACAAATGCATGGTGGATGGAGAAGGCGTAACAGATGGAATGCTACACCGAACCCCACCAACACAAGGAATTCTTTGTCTCCTTGAATGTGATGTATGGACCGAGATTGGAGCCGCTGAGGACGCTGATCGATGGTAGTTCAGTTGCTACGTGTACACAGACTGCAGACATAATGCAGCTCTGGCAAAATATTTTCACTGTCACTTGAACAACCGTTCAGAGATCGACTGGCCTACATTGAACTGCCTGAAGCAGCACGATGTCAAGGCGAATCTGGCGGACCTGCCAACACTGGATGAGATGCAGAGAGCACTTGCTCAGATGCGAAACAGCAAATGTACCTGTGCCGACGGGATCCCGCCTGAAGTATTGAAACACTGCGGACCTGCGTTGTCGACATTGCTGCACCATTTGGTGCAACGCGTGTGGATTGAGGATGACGTACTTCCTGAGCTGAATGATGCCATTGTGACACCACGGCACAAGGGTAAAGGAAGCAAGCAATGTGTCACGAATTATCATGGCATCAATTTGCTCCGTTGTGTGGGCAAGGTGGTTTCTCGAATCCTGCTCAATCGCCTTGTCAAACAGGTTGTGAAACCTGACGTGGCGGAAGGGCAATGTAGATTCCGTTCGGGTCGTAGCACCATCAATATGGTGGTTGCGGCTTGTCAATGGCAGGAGAGGTGTGGAGAAGGACACAAGCCGTTGTAGTCGCTGTTAGTTGATTTCACCAAGGCATTTGAAACAGTGAACCGCGAGACATTGTGGCTGGTGTTGGGTAAGTTCGGTTGCCCGCGTAAGTTTGTAAGTTTAATTGAATGTCTGTACAGTGGTGTGCTTGCCAGAGTGCAGTTGAGTGGACAGACCTCGGATGAGTTTGCAGTTCTCACTGGTGAGAAGCAAAGCTGTGTCAGCTCCTGTTCTGCCTTCATGCCTTGTGATCGCTTGTGCTGGTGATGCCGTGTGGAGCACGGTATTGATGGTGGTTTGCTGAACATCCGTCGTTTCGGTGCAAGAACCCTAGTCTGTGAGACAACTATCCGTATGTTGCTGTTTGCTGATGACTGTGCGTTGTTTGCACATAGCGCGGACGAGTTGAAGCTTAAGACTAGTGCTCGGACTTCAACAGCAGCCAAATTCGGGCTCACCATCAACAGAAGCAAAACTGTCTCTCTTTCAGCCTTCACCGGAGGTGCAGTCTGCAATGGCGCCGCGAATCAGCATTGGTGCTAAATATTAGAAACCACTTCTCGCTTCTGCTACCTTAGGATTGTGGTGTAGACTGAGCAGCAGCTTCACAGTGAGCTTCGTGTCCGCCTATCGAAGGCAACGGCGGCATTCGGGAAGCTAGAATACTGAGTGTGGAACAGCCATCAGCTTACCGTCGGCACGAAGCTGTTGGTGTACAAATCCATAATGCTGTGCATTTTCTATCCGGCAAGAAAGCGTGGATGATGTACCGGCGGGATCTGCGATATCTCGAGCGGTACCATCAACAGTGTTTGCGAAAGATTCAGCGCATTGGTTGGTGCGACAGAGTTGCAGACGAGGAGGTGCTGCGCCGAAGTAGAATGTATGCAGTGGACTGCATACTTTCGCTGAGACACCTGAGGTGGCTCGATCATATGAGCTGTATGGATTTGATGCGGATGCCAAAACTACTATTATATGATCAGCTGAGCATCGGGAAGCGGCATGCAGAGGAACCGAAGCATCATGACAAGGATATGATCAAAGTGCGCCTCTCACGTTTTAATCTTGATTGCAGGTCATGGGAATCGAAGGCGGTTGATCGGCGTGCATGGCGCGATCTGATCACGAAGGCACTTGCCGAAGTGCGGGAGAAAGCCCTCATGCATACAGAGAGGAAGCAGCAATTGCGGAAGCGACAGGCTGCGATGTGTTGTACTCTATCGACATAGAGGGCATGGTGCTGTAGCACATGCGGTTGCGAGTGTTTGAGTCAGGCAGGCCTACTAAGCCATGAGCGAGGCCTCTCGGGGTCAACACCGAAACGACGACGGGTCCTGTAAAGAACGTAGGAAGAACCTGCGCAGAGTTTATAGATACGTTGCAATCAATTGACTAACCGCGTGCTTGCATGCTGAGTCTATTTATCTCAGATGGTGGACTTGCTATATTGTCTTAACGCGTGTTTATCTCATATTATTGTCTATAATGTCTACCAACTTGCACACATTTCTTAAACTAGTTAGTTAACTTCGATAACATTTTTGCGTTTGTGGCAACTTTCTTGAAATATATTTTCTGTCTTGGAGGTATCGCGAATTGTTTCGTAACCAATTTATTTTATATCTTCATTTAGTGAAAGGTTACGTCACTGTATCTGTATGCATTATTCGATTTACCTTATTTGATCTCGTCGTTTCAAGTGATTGGCTGTACCTGACATTCCCGGTGCGCCTGCGCTGGATGTGCATGTTGACAAGGTGTCTACCTGTCTATTACCCACTACCTCATCCATACTGGCTCTAGGAGACAGTTGGTCGTTGCTGGAGGAGACGGGGTGCATGGTCCTTGTCGCCATTCTATTCTTGACAAGTGGTTTCATGTACTCAGTGTGGAGCGCATCACGGTCCAGCCACCGCCTTGTGTGCGCTTGATTCCCAAATAGATTGTGTTTGTGTTTGCTTGGGAAACGTGACTCCCATCCTCATGCCTCCCGGTCTTATTTTTTTGGTTTTACACTGGATATGGGGTGTGTGGTTGGAGCTGTGGGTGGTGCAGCGCAAGCTAACCATGGTCCCTCTGTAGGCGCAGGCGTCCTGTGGCCGCTACAGTGAAGCAAATCCGAAACCGGATGCTGCCAACCATTTATTTTCACAAGTCTGAAAATATACAAATATGCCAACAGAACCATGGCTGTAATGAGCCAGAAAAAGAACATAGTTCCAAAAACAAAGGAAAATGGCTCTTTTTTCTTTGTTTTTTGTTCTTTTTGTAGTTCACATACGCCGTTTTGAGACTTTTTGCTTAAAATTGAAATTTGGATGAAAGTGAAATTTTTGAACAGCATTGACGCCACTGATTTCGGTTACGAGCCATATCCTCCAAAACTTCTAGCCATTTGATGTCTCCATCACGAGGTCCCGAACCTGGAAGACGGACAGATCCTACTGAAGCCACACATGTGGCGACCTTCTTGTTATACCTCATCATCGTCATCCGTTGTCCACCCCGGCATTTTCTCCACTCACGCCCAGGAATTGCAAATAATGCTCGCTAAGGAAGTCGATTGGTTGGCTTGCGCAAAACCTGGTCAATCCAAAGCAAACGGTGTTCGAGAATAATACCCTGGAGACTAGGATTGTTCGCTCCGAGTACTCGACTTCTAACTTCGGAGTTGGGCTGTCTGCTTTTGTCCATGGTTCCGATGTCGGTTTTCGTGCTCTCTCGCTTTTGTGGTTTACTCCTCGTTCGTGTGGTCGTTGCCATTTGTGCAAATACATTTAGGGCAGTGTCTTGTGCGATCACAGTTTTGTGCTCCGGTCCGGTGTAATTGAAGAGAAGTGCAAGCGACAATGGAAGTGGTTGTGCTTCGGCAATTTGTACGGTTTCCTCTTTATAAATTAAGGGTGATAACGCTGTTATTGAAGAATGCCAAGTGGCGAAGTGAACGGGAGTAGAGGTAAAATCCACCAACTGCAGCACTCAGGCTTCTACAGCTTACCAACAAGACAGTGTCATAAATGACCGCGACATTACTATTGTCGGGTGACACCAGCGTATTCACAAAGATGTTATGCTCGTCGGAATAGTGCGCGGTGATAGACCAGTTCC
>OX104064.1:25189464-25239464 GCA_944474145.2 Dicrocoelium dendriticum
CACACAGACTGTGAGTTCGTCGTCAACATTTCGACGTGTTGTTCCCCAGTTTCGAGACTTTTAGGATTGCCTGTAGCTACCCAAGTCACTCTTGACACCAGGGACACCAAGGTGCACGTTTGAGAGTGATTCGTTCAAAGTATAATTCGAGTCCGAGCCGCGTAAGAGTAGCTGCTCAGATGATACGGATGGAAAGCACCTTGCATTTACTGACTTGAAATGCAATGAGTTTTGTGGTTGACCATTGATCACCCAACCCACCATCCTAACTGGGTACTGTCAACTTCCGTGGACTGGATGCATCACAAAGCACTCTGGAGGACCTTGTTTTGAGGCGTGAGGATTCGACCTTAAACGCGAGACATAGTCCAAATACATCGGGGCAAGGCCCATGTCCACAATTTTGCCTTTCAGTTCTCCTGCTGATTGATCAATCCTCCTCCATTCGCAGTCTCAATTTCGCCTTCTACCACAGATGGTCGATGAAAACCCCATTCCGACCTTCTGCTCGCAGAGCTCAATGATTGGCGCTTGGGTGCAAATCTGCCAATAACGAACCAAAGGCCCTGCTTCTCAACATGCTGCTTTCCCTACCGGACGACATCTCGCGGGAACAGTATAGTATGGAGCTTAATGCCGCATGTACCAGCCTATTGCTTCGTAGATGGGCGCCGACGAAACGCAAAATGTACCGCCAGTCAGTAAGAACAATCAGCAACGCCAACGCCTACAATATGGCCACATCCAACGTCTCTATCTTACGAAGCGTAAAGATGCGGCAGCAACTATTATTGATGACAGATGGCGAACGGATTTCCTTCAAGAAGACGACCGTATGCCTGGTTGTACGGACTTCTGACAAAAGTCATTTCTCAGCCTCCAGTATATGACGACCGTCCACCTCGCAATATCATCCCCACTAACCCGGATTTGGTGAGACCCATCAGCCAAGAGGAGTTGCGCGCAGCGCTTCTTCTGATGCAAGGCTCCGCGCCGGGGGTTTACCGTGTCACACAACGGGACGTATTGAGGATGGACCCCATTTTTGTAACTGCGTTTCTCAAAGCTCTCCTCGCTTCTTCGCCCTTCTCTTTCCACATGAATACAGCACGGATCCCTTCTGTTTCCAAGGCAGATGCACCCTCTTCTACTGAGTTATTTCGGCCTGTTTCCGTCACTTCTGTCTTTACTCGTCTGCTCCATCGAATCCTATTTGACCGCTGGGTCCCCACTTTTCCTTCCAATCGTCTGCAATTCGGCTTCCAACCTAAGGATGGATGCTTTGAAGCAACTGCGATAATGCACGCAGCACTGCGACACGCTCATTCTTCATACTCTCCACTTTCCTTTGCTTCAGTTGCTATTTCCAAAGCCTTTGCTTCTATTTCTCATCACTCCTTACTACGTGCGGCGTCTGCGTTTAGCGCACCCCCTCTGCTAATAGATTACCTTACTTCCTAATACTCTTCAGCTACTTCCACTTTCTACAATGTTCAACTCAATCCGGAGCGAGGAGTTAGACAGGGAGACTCTTTCTCTCCCTTACTATTTATCATGACGCTGGAACAAGCTCTGCAAAAGTTACCTTCTGACCCCTGGACACCCCCATTAGAGCCAATTGATTATCTCGCCTACGCCGATGACGTCCTGAGCTTTGCTCAGGACAGGTTTTCGCTGCAGAAGTGCCGGCGACATTTCAGTGATAAACTGGCCCTCATAGCATTGTCCAGCAACCAGATGAAGTCAACCTCCGTCAATATTATAGCGGGCCGTTCAAGAAAACTAACGGCACTGGACACTGCCCTTTAGGCTGTGGAGCCTCCATTATTCCTTCCTTGCAACCAGAGAGAAGTTCACGATGTTAGGCTTGCCTTTTAGTTGGAAAGGTAAGCTCCCGCCAACTTCCGCAGGCGAGTTACGTGCTCAACTGGAAGAAGTTACAAAGTGCCCCTAAAACCCTACCAGAGCTTGGAGCTTCCGAAGAGTTCCTGCTTCCAAAGCATCTACATAAACTCTGCTTGGCCGATGTCCACAAACAGACGCTAAAACGCATGGACAGGCTTGTTCGAACCCATGTGAGAAAATGGCTCCGGCTGCCCATTGACACAAATCTGGCTTATTTCTACGCCTCAGTCGGGGACTTTGGTATCGGTATACCCTGCTTATCCGCCAATATTCCACTGTTACGGAAGGACCGATTAGAACGACATCTTAATAATGCACACCCAATTACTAGCTGGGCCATCCGAGATCCCGCAGCTGGCTCCATTCATCGACTGGCGCGCTCCAATGTTACCATCGGCAACCGAGTGGTGATGGATAAAGTATCAACCGCGGAAGCATGGAAAGACGCGCTACTTACCTCAGCAGACGGGTGCCCGCTCCGGGGAGTGGTCACCACACCCGCTGCACATCACTGGCTGCGGAATCCGACCAGGATATTCCCTGGACTGTTCTTTCGAGCAATACAGCTTCGAGGTGGGTTACTCTCTACAAACTAACCGTCCATGACACGTCCTGTATCACCTGAGTCGGAGAGGTCGGGAGCAGGGGGGCCAGCTGAAACTGATCTTGAAAGTGTTCAGCCAACGAGCTATACGGGCGCTCCTTATTGTGTATCAGCGCACCCGCGCTGTCTCTGATTGTCTCACTGAGCCTGGTTTTCTGGGACCAGTGGTGCGGATTAGCTGGAAGGAGCTTCCGGTAATTGCCTACTGTCCTGGTGACTGACAACCAAACTGTGGTGCCGTTGGTCCGTCTCGCCTTCCGGGTTGGAGTTGCCACGTGATTCTCACTTGTGCTTGGCTCGAGATTTGCAGGACATGGCTAGCAGCGACCACCAGTGGCGCGTCTGCTGCCGTGTTCTAATCGGATTGCCTGTTTAAAGTGTGTTTGGTGCTGGAGTTATCTGCGTGATACATGGCTGATGATGACGCGTGGCAGTGAAAGCCGCAAGGAAGCTGTCTCGCGATGCCGCCTTATCTTTGCACGATCAGCCTGCTGTTGTGTGACGGTTATGTTGTTCGTACACAAGGTGTAGGCGCCTTGACCAGAATGTTTGCTTAGGGCATTAGGTTTTCAGGTAAGTCCCCCTTTTGCTCCCTCTTCTTATTCTCTATTTCATAAGTCCTCATGGTTGTATGGCAGCGAAGCATCAGTACAAATGAGCTGATGTACTGCTGTTGATGATGATGTTGACTTCTCTACAAAAATACGACGCGAAATGGGGGTACGACGCCTGAGACCCAATCCGAGATACTATGTCGCGGCAACTGTGGACAAAAGGAGACTCTGTCCCATGTCCTACAATCATGTGGCATCAACCATGAAGCACGATGTAAACGCCACAATGTCATTGCAGAGCAAGTCGCCAAAAACTCCGCAAACGAACAGTGAACATCGTTCTCGAACCAAGAATTCCAACAGCGACCTCATTCATCAAGCCAGATATACTCGCAGTAAAGGGATCATCGGTGCACGTCATGGATGTCGGAATTTGTGACGCCGACCGGATGGCGCGTAGGCACCAGCTCAAGGTAAACACATGGCTTCGGAAATAACGCACCGTTGATTTCGCATTACATAAGAGCACAATTCCCGAAACACGTGAGGTTTACCACCATCTAATTATCTTAAACAATAGGGGATTTATATATCCGGCTTCGACGAAATAGTTAACAGCTCTCGGCTTCACCAAACTCGACATTTCTGATATCTGCTTCTTCGTCCTCCGACTATCACTGATGGTATATGATACGCATAGGAGGGGAGCTTCCTCCCAGTCCTCCTAAAACGATTCCCACAACCTGATATTTCATACACTCAGTGTCAGATTACACAAGCACACGGTGACGACGGAAGCGGTTCCGCCCAAAAGTTTTGAAGTCTATTTAAAACCAATGATTATTATGCCGGGACATTCTCCTCTTCTCGGTAAATTGTTGTAAATCGCCACTCAGGAGTCATGTATTCAAGTTACCGAAAATATAATGTTCTAGGGCATACTGAAGCAGGTGCTGGTCGGCGTGCACTTGGATCATGCGCCAAATCTTGATATCGTCGGCAAACATTAGGAAGTTTGAAGCGATTCTCTGTGCAGGATCATTAGTAAACACTAAACACAAATGTGCACCTAGAACTGAGCCTTGCGGCACATCACACTCGACTTGTATGGGGTCCAGTAAAAACCTCCGAACTCTGACCACTAATTGTCACTGAAGTAGATGGGTGATACTCAAGCTTAAAAGAGAGTCGCCGAACCCGTAATGTTGGAGAGTAGTATCCGATGGTCTAGACGATCGAAAGCCTTGGTATAATCCAGGTAGATCAAATCATCGCTTTCTCCAGCGTCAGATGCCTTGGTCCAACTACTGCGTGCGATTAGTAAATTCGCTGTACATGACAGCTGTCGACGGAAACCATGCTGTTCAGGTGTGATGATGTTACAGTTTTCCAGATAGCACACCAGTGCATCGGCAACTATGAAATCCTTGACTTTGGAGTGTAGGAAGAAGGGCTACTGGGCGGTAGTTGGAGGGATCAGTTCTGCTTCTTTGTGAATCGGGATTATTATTATTCCAAACTTCCACATGGCGGGAACTTGATTCTGGTCTAAGCAGCGCTGGAAAAACTGAGCTAAAGGTCCTGCCAGTTGGCTTGCTGCTGCTTCCAGTGCCTCTGGACGAATGGTGTCGACACCCGGCGAGCTGTGTTTGCGTAGAGACGTCAGCTTTTGCAATACAGCCTCCGCGGTAAAAGTGATGTGGGTTAGTCCTGGCGAGGAGACGACAAAGGTTGGTAGATCGCTTGGTGGCAAGACCCTCTGAAACGTGGGGCATATTGCATCCGCAGCGCGTTTGCTGCTTCCACAGCCGTTCTTGTTGGGCCATCAGCCGTCTGAGTGGAGGAAATCCTTGCCTCACCTTTCGTAGGCTATTGACGTGCTTGTACAGCAGTTTGTGGTTAGCACTGAAGGTTTTTGCGATGTTCTGCTGATAGGCGGCTTTGTCTTCTCTTAGCAGTTGAGTGCAGTGGTTACGTTGGGCTACGTAGTTGTCCCAAGTTTCTGGTGCTGGAGCTTCTCTGTACACTCGCCATGCTGCTTTGCGTACTGTCATCCATTTTCGAGTTTTGCTTCTAACGAAAGAAACTGATGTACACTATTGCAAACTTTTATCTCTGAAGCCTCTGCAATCAGCTGACTGAATTTGTTGATGAACTCGAGCAGGCGACTTCCGGGGGTTCTTCGGCAAGGAACGACCAAGTTGTAGCGCTGACGAGCTGGCTAATAGATCGTAGCTTATGATGGTTCACACAGTCTCATCATTCTCATTCCGATATTCTGCATAGCAGACGAAATTGCAAATGATACCGTGATCACTGCGACCCAACGGGCAGTCTAAAACCAACACATCAATCATTTGCTCCTCCTTGTAAGAACAAGATCCAGCACAGATGGCCTGTCACCTATTCTGCACTGAGTGGGCAAAGTGAGGTGATTTTAAAAAGGAACAGTGGTACGTGAGCTTGTAGATCGGCTTGGAATTGTTTTCCGATCGTGACAGGAGTTTCTAGACAATGTACGTTGAAATCACCCATGATAAGTATGTGAGTGTACTTCTCTTGGAAACTGCATTTTAAAGCAGCCGCTAGGTGGCAGTCGTTTTTGAGTGTAGAGTTAGGGGGGCGGTACATCAAGACAATAAGGCAGGTGGCTCTGCTTTTTACCTGCAAGCGGCACCAAAGAGAGTCGGGGAACTGCGAGTCTGAATCCTCCATGGCTTCGCACGGTAAGTCGCTTCGATAATACGGGATTACCCCACCTCCTTTTGTGAGCCTGTCATTCAGGATCAGTGACATGCCCGGTAGCGAAACTTCAGCGTCCGTCATTCACGTGTGCAACTATGTCTCGGTGATACCAATAACATCGTATGACCCAGGATCTTGGTGAGCTTTCAGTTCGGCCAGTTTAGTAAAGGGACCCTGAGTATTCGTATACAAGCAGGCCAGTTTCTCGATCTCTAGGAACCCACAGAGGGGTGAAGAGGTCAAGTGTGGAAGAATACCGACCGATGGGAGGTCGACAGTTACCCGTATTTTTGATGAAGTAATGATACCTCGTTTGCAACTTGATTCGGCCAAGGTGCGTCCCAACCTTCGTTTAGACCTGCGTCAGAGTCAATTAAAGCAGCAGTCAAGTTACGCTTCTGTACATTCGTCGGTATGGTTGCTGCTTCAGGTGCTTTTATATATGAGCTGCGCATAGCTTCTACGACCTTTAACCAAAGTTCAGAAGAAAGAATTTTCCGCTTTCTCCTCCATTGATCCAAAACACCCGTTGCTTGTTGCTCTGACTGAACCACAACTTTTAGGATTCTAGGGCGGAATCCTCTATAACTTAGTGACAGAGGTATCCTGGTGAGTAATAGCGCTACAATATTATCCAAAGAAAGTGTTGCACGAATGAACCGCCACTGTTCTAAATCGTGCATTCCGGTCTCTTGAACATCTTTAGAAGGATGTGCTGGCACGCCATGTATGAAGATTGTGCTTAGGCGGTCTTGCTTGTTGTGCCCCTCCTTGGTGTTGCTTTTTGACTGTCGCGCGCTCCAAGGGACAACAGGATGGATGCGTATCCAACATGATCCGTGTTTAAGCGCGCTTTCGGAGTGCGAAACGCTCTCTACGTCGGTGGAGGATTCTAGTGTTACTCGAATAAATGTGGGTTTTCCATAGTGTGGCAAGTTTCGATGAGTAATTCGTAATAAGTTTATGGGATAGGCTTTAACACTCATCTGCATGCACAATGAGTTTCATTGGTCTTGGTCATCTGATAACTTATCCCGCAATGTGATGGCGGTAGATTCAGGGACATTTGAGCATACAACAGTCCGGGCACTATTGTGGGATCCCTTTTACGATGATCTACAAGGTAGGGTACTCGTTTGTCCTGACCTGCTGACGATTGTTAATTGTTTGCCGATTGTCCCTCTATTCGCGTCAGCGGTGTTTACAACAGAAGAGGCCGCAACGGCAGACTCTCGGTGAACCTTTGCAGCAATCTGCATATTTAACTGATGTTCCCGGGGGCTTTGTCACGACAAGCGACATTTAAGCTAGAGTCACCGTGGTTTGGTGTTCGGCTGCTTCGTCCTTGTTAATGCTGTCAGGTCTAGTTGGAATTTGCTTAACCAGACGTTTCGAGTGCTGCCTGATTTTCGTTGCTGTGAGTACTGTTCGACTGTCGTCTTCGACCGGCGTTCTGCCAGGTGGAGAAGACAACGGAGATGGGGACGTGACTGATTGCGGTTCAGGGGAAACGGATTGTGCAGCATTCCGTTGCTTAGAAGCTGCTATGCTTCCGTAGTGCATACTCGCTTCCAATGAAGTAATTTTATGGCTTATCCTCTGCTCGGCTTCTGCGATTAACCGGTCGCACTTCTGAGCTAGAATAGGTAAGCACTTAACAAGTGGGATGGTGGAGCACGCAGTACAGAACCAAAGTGCATCTTGGGAGCTATTTCGCTCTCGTACCTGTTGTTGGGACACATTTTCACATTTCGGATGATACCATTCCAAACAGTGCGAGCAAGCCAGACCGATTTTAACTACTCGATGATATTCTCCTAACCTGCAAATGCCTTTCATTTGGAGCCTTTTCGGTTTCGCATTCTGCCATTCAACGTGGTGTCGCTACCTGATCCAGTGAGTTGGTTAGCGTTCTGTACTTTTCCAGGTTTGAGAGCGGCGCACATCGGTTAGGCGAGTGCGGTGATTGCAAGGTCGAAAAAACGGTCGGCGTAGTCGTGCGGTACGTGCGATGGGTTAGGCAGGCGCACTGGCTGACAAAGTCGCAAAGAATGGCGAGTGAGTGGAACCTGCCAAATGAATCTGAACACAGACGGAGGGATCACAAATTCTTTCACAGCAGTGTTGAGAAACGGATCGGAATAAACTTAGGCTTTTCGGCTTAAATCGAGAATTCTGTATCGAACGGTGTAACACAGAAAGGCAATCGACTCAATCTTAACCGCTTGCGCTTAAACACGGATGCCAATGGAAACGGTAAGTGATGGCACAGACTCTAATCGTAGAAAATATTTCCACGTATGATGGACCACTGTGTATGGCTGGTAAATCCGGTTCGAATGAGCGTACAGTGACAACATTGCGAGAAGATTGGAGAGAGGATAGAGAGGAATAATCCAAATGCACCAGGAGCACGCACGTCTCGCGTGTGTGTGCATGACCTTGATCGTGATGCGGAAGGCAGCGATCACACATGAGACTGCAAAGCCGCTAGGAGGAGCAAGGACCGAAACGGGCGCAGACATCATGGATGGAGTCAGACGGCGCAACGCAAACGAGCGGAGATCGGACCGAGAGCAACGAACGTTATCGGCCTGAGCCGAATAGTACAGAAAATAGATTTGTCGATATGCCTTTAAATCACACAGAAACGCCTTTGTCGGTGCACCCAGGATTGACATAAAGCAGAATAACGCAACCGAGATCAAGCAAATCAAGAGCTTTAGAACAACTATGGCCTGATCAGAATGCGAGCTACGGGATAAATGCTACGATTTCAGACAGACAGCCAGGTTCCTTAAAGTTGCAGGCCAAGGACGCACGAACATGACTTGTTGTGATTCCCCGTGTAAGTTGTGCTGTGGAACAGGAATATGGTCGATAAGTGCGCGCGTGCGCGCACCTTGTGGAAACCGTGGCCGCGTGTAATAAAGATTGTGCTTTCTTGCCGCTTTGTTCTTGCTATAATAAGAGTGTGCAATAAGATATCTATCTAGAACGTTATCGTTGCTGAGTGCACGCCATTCGTCGCGTACCATCGGTCTTTATAGGTGCCAGATGAAAAAGCGATGCAAGGCAGCTGTTGGTAAAGGGAGCGATGTTGGTACTGAGCGTGTGTTCGAAATCTTTTGGCTACCTTTAATTTCAAACATAAAAATCGGAAGACCTAGATTGTGAGATGACACCGTCATTCCGTACATTCTTATTAATTACAAAAACATGCAACATTGGAACATAAGCAAACAGTGATCATGGATAGTAAGTTACATGGGCTACCACGGTAGACTTAAAGCCACTTTCAGTTGTTTTTTAAATACATAGCGGTGATCATTCGCGATCGATAGCGAGAGCCTCCAATAGCCTAAGGATTTGAGGTTGCTGATCGCTCATGAGGGCTGTGAGCCACTCATCGGATTGACTCGGTGACCAGTAATCAGCGGGTGCTGGGTAATTTCTGAAGTAGCTCGGAATCATGAAGGGAAATGCTTGTTTCAACTTCCCTTTACTTTGTCAAAATCATGAGGTTCCAGTCAGGCTGAGTAGGTAGGTTGTGACGATATCATGGGGAACCTCGTGTTCTGTTTTTGCTTTGCAGGTGTTTGTTGACAGCGAGGTTGGAAAACACTGTATCATTAGAACATATTAGTGGGATTTTGGCTAAAGAACGTGAAGTCCTGCTAAGGTAACTGGGGTAGATCTCAAATAACAGGCACGCGCAATTTTTCGCTACATAGGTTCCGATAAGGAGTAACGAAGTCACAGCCAGTGATCGGGCTCTGGACATCGACATTCGTAAAAGTGGAAAGATTGCTTCCTAAGCTAAGCTTCAGTATGAGTGGTCCGGACCTTAGTAAAGCATCCTACATTAACGTGCCACCAGTAAATCTGGTCGAGTTAATTCGAGTACTAAATTTTCCATGGAACGTGACATGACGTTCTTTGTTACTATGTTGTAAATGGATAAATGTTACGTGAGAGAGTTGCTTTCGGGTACTTACACCCCAAATAGTGGTTGCGCGCCGCATCGCCAAAGCTTCGGCCATAACAGCAGTATGTTTGCGACTGTCTGCGATACTTCTTGCTGTGAGTAGTCCTAGTAACATTGATCCAGCTTCAGGGGCTCTCACAGCTAATGTGGGCTTGAATCCCAATCTGAAAACACTCTTGCTGATGAAACCCGACTTGATGTCTCCGGAAACTGGTTGTACTTGATTCGATTACGCAGCCAATGTACCCACCGGTTTGCCGCGGCGAAGCAAAGGAAGATAATGCGGAAAGCAGAAACAGGGCCTGATTGCGCGTGTCTAGTAAAAGTTACGTTATGACTGGTTCAGACGCGGTGCTCTGTTTGGCCAACCGTAACCCGTAAGTGAATATGTTTTCTGCTCCTCAAAACCATGGACTATTTCCATTGCAGCTTTGTACTCCTATCAGATCGGTTAGGCAGCTAACTTGCTCGGTGGTGAAGCCCATTCCGAAATGCGACTACCCTCGCAAAGTAGACAATTACAGGCCAATTTGTCTGACACCTATTTTGGCAAAGGTTGCTGAGAAAATCGTGAAGAAGGGATTGCTGCAACTGCTACAGTCAAACGAGGTCCTGACGCCCGCACAGCACGGTTTTATGCAAGGTCGCTCATGCATTGCGAACCTGCTTGTGACGAGGCATGAGTGGTTGAAGGCAATAAACAAGAGGAAGTCCGTCGACGTGATATTCATCGATTTCAGTAAAGCGTTCGACAAGGTCAGTCATGAGGTTCTCCTTCACAAACTCAGCATGTGTGGCGTCGGTGGTTCACTGCACTGGTGGATCCGCGACTTTCTTGTTGGACGAAAGTGGAGAGTACAGGTCGACGACCATCTAACTGACTGATACCCCTCTACAAGTGGGGTGCCTCAAGACAGTGTGCTGGGGCCCACTCTGTTCCTGATCCACATCAACGATCTACCGCAGCTTCTCGGGTCGCCGTGTGCCTTGTTTGCGGACGACATGAAGATTTGGAGAGAAATCGACGCTCCCGATGACTGTGGCCTACTTCAGCAAGATCTCAACCGCTTATCCACATGGTCTGCAGAAGTTCTTCTCCCGGTCAACCCAGCCAAGTCGGTATTTATGAGCCTGGGGAAGGGTGCTAACCGCCGAACCTACGCCCTTGACGGCCAAACGCTATATCCCACACCCTCCGTGAAGGACCTAGGTGTACTCTCACGCTACGATTTGAAGTCCGTGGACAACACGAACAGGCTATATCGGAACGGACTGTGCATGCTTTGGGCGCTCAAACGTAGCTTCGGCACATGGTCTGAAGAGGTTGTCACTCGCCTGTTCTCTTCTATCATTAGACCAATGCTAGAGTACGGTTCGCCCGCCTACTTTCCGATTACCCGAGGCAAGGCACAAAAGATCGAACGGGTCAAACACGTTGCTACCAGGCTGATCCCGAGTTTACGTGGCTTTGGGTATGAAGACCGGTGCGAGAAACTAGGACTCTACACTTTGTCCTACCGTCGGGTGCGAGTCGACCTCATTATGACCTACCGTATTCTACATCTCGGTGAGTTCCCCATGCTAAGGCCAATGCTGCACTTACGAGGGCCATGCAGCACACGCGGACACAGATACAAACTTGTCGTGCCGGATGTAAAATGTGTTCCCCACCCACTGTGCTTCGAACGGAGAGTGGTAAACATTTGGAACAGTTTGCTCGGACATGTGAGTGAGGCAACATCTGTGCAACAGTTCAAAACGTTGTTAGATTTGTATTTTGCCTCTATCCGATTCAGAGAACGACTGCACACTTACGATGACATATCACATATGTGAATCCTGAAATATCGTAAGTCGAATATTTTAAATATTACATGAGAACGACAATGATATTCACGGTTGACAACTTTTATAATGTTTTTCACGATATTTCGGAAGATTTGTACAGAATCCATTTCTACTTGCTCTATAATACAGTATTCAGTATTCAGTATAAATAAGAGATATACCGCCGGTGTGTCAGGTCTGACTGCGCGAAATGCGAGCTTTCACAAAGTGGCTACAACCACTTCCATTATCGCGCCGAAGGATTTTGGAGAAAAAGCGTTGCGCTGTCTCCATGGAGGTGTTGGGCGGAACATGAAGTACCAACAGAAAACAGGATGCGAGCAATTTGGTAACTCCCACTAATGTACGGATCTTCAAATCTTGCATTTAAACTGCATGTGTCGAAGGTGTGTGAGTCGCCGCAGCCTCTTTTCTCATGGGTGACATTGAGTATAGTGTGGCTGTTGGGTCAGAAAAGACCCATAGTCCCGCTGTAGTCGCGGACAAATTTGGAAACGAATGTACCCAACAGCGAACTCTAGGATATCAAAGGCTGGATAGGCCAACAGATCATCCAGTTAGCCAAAGACTTTTGCGCATTGCACTCCCAAATCCCGGCGAGCAATGCGTCAGTAAGTTAGGCCCATGCTTTAGAATAACTTGACTAGACGCACAGTCTGTGTAAAGGTGTCCAGGTCGAGTCTAAGACAAAATAGGCGGCAACGGTTCGCTGTTCTGTCAATGGTTCGTCATCATTCCCATCGCTTAAGCAAGCAGTCACTTACATGTTTAGTTATATATCACTCAACAAAAAATTGAGCCCTCAACTTATCGTGGAATGTATGAGTTTTCTCACATTCTCACATTTGCCAATGTAGAAACTAATATATATATATATATATATATATATATATATATATATATATATATACCCGTAAATACATACATAGAAACTTGAACCTGACCCTTCTCTTTGGTTCATCCAACTCCGAAGATATTAACGTGGATTGTCACAGAAATACATACCATAGCATACCATACAGAAACACACCATAACATGCATACGTGCTTACAGGCGGAAACACTGGATTAAAATGATTTACATCTTAGCTTTCTGTCTTACACTAACAAGATTTTTGCAATATACTAAGGAAGTGTCTAGAAGCAAATATTCCACGACACGCGGTGTCCTTTTGTTCGATGCGCACTCTTACGAAGTTGTGACGTAATCATCTTAACAATTCTGTTCAATACAGTTGAACAGCTATAATCTAGTCTTTGATGTGCGGTGGATCCAGTCGCCCCGACTAACATCACCAGAATAACAATTAACACCGATAAGAAAATGAGGTTGAGCGCAATTGGAATATAGTGAAACTAAACTCAAGAAACAAGTGTGTTAAAATAACGAGGATAGAATAGAAATCAGGAGTTAGATGCATGAAACCGTGAGGATTATGTGAAGAATACCTGGGTAGACGCTAACAGAGAAGTGACTTGCACTCATCCTTAAGTTAAGTGAACCCGAGACAATGCTAAATTGTGTTTGGGTGCATTGACCAGATGAGTATATCAGCGCTTTAGCAACAACCTTGGTGGGGCGCATTGACTTTTAACACCGACCTGAATGGTAAATAGCCCCAACGAATTTTCTGTTTGACTGCTTATATTTAAATGATCCACACATTCTACATAATTTCTGCTGTCGAATGGTGTGACAATGAACATGATACATAAAATTATCGCACATCATAGTCCTGAATGTCTCATGTGAATATTTGTACGAGAGACTGTTTTCTACATTGACCAAAGTAGGATATTTCAGCCTACTTGGAATTTATCACATCAGATGTAAATTCGCGCAGATGTATGCAAGCGCTGTTTTAGTGCCATTTGCAAATGATGCAATTGTTCCAGCTAAGCCTTTAATTTGTGTTTCTGTGATGCGAATTACTGCGACTTTGGTCATAAGGATTTAGTGGGAAGTTCCAATAGGACAACCCTTGGCTGTACTTGAAGCAACTTCTTAAATAGGACAAGGACCTTATTATGGCAAATGCGGTGGAGTAGAGCTTCACGAAGGTTGCTAACGGTAGAATCTCATCAGGACCGCAAGCACACTACGGATTATATCAAAAGTTCTTTATCGCTGCAGATGAAGGCCGGAAAGCCGCTAACTTTAGAGGCACGCAGTGAACGGAGGGATTTCATTCACAAGTTCTTCGGTAATTCGAGGTTGAAGTGAAATTGTTTCATTCAGTCTAATGATCGTTTCGGTTGTGTCTTTCCCAGCTTGCACTCGAAATGGAATTATTCTGTTTCTCCAAATGGTCGATCACTGAGTTCTGAGAAAGCAAGGCGACTACAAAGAGCCCGGAAGTCTCAAATTAACGTACAGTGTAAAAATTGACTAGGAAGGCCACTTCGTAATTATGGTTTATTCCAACTGTAAAGCATGTGATTTTAGATTCTCACGCAGTTTGTCCTCGTATTTGTTCACGTGCTTAACATGATCTAGGTTGTAGGGACGGCGATAGACATATGGTCTAGCAGCGTCCAATCGAAATGGGGTTGGGATTTCTCAACTCTGACTCTATTGGTCGATAGTTCTCTATATGCCAGAATATGAGCCCTGCTTATCGAGTCAACTCTGTAAGTGGGAACTAGACAGGCAAGCATTCTATCGATTTTGAGTAATACTTTGCCTGAAAATGCTCTGAAAGTGATTGACCGCGACTTGCAACTCGAGACAAACCGAAGGTTGTATCGTTATGCTGTTGGCACATTCGGAATTAAAACCTAATGTAATCGCAACAGGAGTGCTGAGCATTTTGATTTACTTCCTTCGTTCCTGTTCTTCTGAGTCTGAAGAAAAGTGAGCGTTTCTACAGAAATTTGTAATATTCTAATTGTATTATCTGCATTCGTACAACACACGGAAGATAAACCACCAAATATTTTATTGAAGGTTAAAGTAATTCGTTGTCAGTTTGTTATCGAAAGCAAGGACTAATTCCTCTCAGTTGATTGGTAAAAACGATTTCCGTGCGTCGGAAGTGTCATATGTAGTGTTTTAAGTCTGTCACGGAACATAAAATTGCTGATATTGCTGCTAGTCACTAGGCGAAGTTCCGGTGTTACTTTGCTGAATGCTGAATACTGCACGTGGGAGCAAGTAGAAATATAAATCTGTACAACTCCATTGCAATATGGTCGAAAATTCTAGAAAAGGTTTCTGCACTCCTTGATAACCGAATCGTTCAACTAGTTATTATGTAGGGTTTTGGAAGCTCTGACTAACAGTTTAACAGGGTTCACAAATGCAAGACGTCATTGCTGGTGTGCAATAGTTCGCTGAATCGAATGTTGTTGAAACGTAAATCCAACAGCGTTTTGAACTATTGTACAGATTTAGCCTCTACGACTTGTCTCGGCAGACTGTTCCAAACATTTATCACTCTCCTTTCGAATCACAGGGGTTGGGGTAATCGTTTTATATCTAGCACCGCAAGCTTGTACTGGTGTCCTCGTGTGTTGCATGGTGTTCGCAAATAAAGCAATTGCTTCAACATGGGGATGTCACCGGCAGGTCCTGATGAGATCGACTCGCACCCGACGATGGGACAAGATGTAGAGTCCGATTTCCTCGCAGCGGTCTTCGTACGCAAATTTCCGTAAACACGGAAGGAGCCTTGTAGCGACTGGTTAAACTCGTTCGATCTTCTGTACCTCGCCTCGGGTGATTGGGCAGTAGGCAGGCGAGCCGTACTCTAGCATTGGTCTTATGATGGAAGACAAGAGGCGAGTAGTACCTCTTCAGAGCTAGTACAGAAGATACGTTTGATCACCCAATACGTGAGCAGTCCGTTACGATATACTTTGTTCGTGTTGTCAACAGAATTCAAATCGCAGCGCGAGAGTTCAATCAGGTCCTTCATAGGGGATGTGGAATGCAGCGGTTGGCCGTCATTGGTGTAAATTCGGCCAATACCACCCTACCCCAGCCTCAGAAATACCGACTTGGATGGGTTGACCGGGAGGCGGACTTTCGCAGACCACATGAAAATGCTGTTGAGGTCGTGCTGAAGTAAGCTGCAATCGTCTGGGGTGTTAATTTCTCTCCAACTCTTTAGGTCATCAGCAAACAGGGCACACGGCGAACGAAGAAGCTGAGGTACGTGGTTAATGTGGAATACTAACAGAGTGAGCCCCAGCACCGTGCCTTGAGGTACTCCACTAGTCGAGGGATACCAGTCAGTTAGATGGACGTCGATCGGTACCCTCCATTATCGCCCAACGAGAAAGTTCTGGAACCAGGTGCTGCAGATTCGCAGCGCGTGGAGGAGGACCACATGGCTTACCTTGTCAAACGCTTTACTGAAATCAATGTAAATTACTTTTCGACAGACTTCCCCTGGTTTACTGCCTACAACCATTCATGCATCGCCATCATCAGGTTGGAAATGCATGAGCAGCCTAGTAGCAAATTGCTTTGCAGGCTTCAGTAGATCTTTTGAATGGAGCAGGAGTAGTAGACCCTTCTTCAAGATCTTCTCGGCAATCTTGGCCATAACAGGTGTCAGACGAATCCGCTTGTAGTTGTCCGATTTGCTGGGGTCAGTGTTTTTCCTAATCGCCTTAACCATTGAGCATTTCCATTCGTCCGGCAATTAACCTTCGGATAGTGACCTGTTGAGGAAATCAGACACAGCAGGTGAAATGGTCGCCGATAGGGACTTGAGAATCAGTGCGTGGAGTCCATCAGGTCCAGCAGGTTTGGTGAGGTCAAGGTTGGTGAGTAGTTGACGCACCTCTTCAACACCGCAAACAAGACTGTCGAGTTCGGTAATCGCGGTTGTTGCGGGCCCGTCAAATATCCCCGCAAAAAGGCGCCAGAAACTCCGGCATAACGGCTGTAGAAAGCGGGGTCCAATTCCTCCCCACAACATAGCAGTGTTCAGCCACTCCGAGGCGCGGCCCAACTGCGCACCTGTTGACAATATTCTTTTACAAACTACTACCCCGTCGTGGTAGCAATTTTCCCTAACTTAATAACCCATAGCATTGGCTGTGATTCGCCCTTTGTTGGTCGTAAAAGAGCCTTCAGGGGACCACTTACCTTTCTTCCTCTTCGCCTTAGTGGGAGTCGGTCGGGTCACGTGATTTTGCGTGAGTCGTTAGCTGGCCAGCCTTTGCGTCTAAGTCACTAGTGCGCGTCTACCGTAACCCCCTCTCGTGTGCGTCCGTTCCGAGGGCTCAGCGTCTACCCGAATACGTGCGGCTAGGATCGTTCTCACGCTCGCTCAATTTCCGTCTCACCAGCGCGTACCCCGGGCTAAGCTAACGCCATCAGGTCAGCGCAAATCCGTTCGACTGGTCAGCGTTCCAGGCCGTTACCGTAGGCGTGCTCCAACCGTGCCAGTGACAATCTTATCAGGCGTTACGCAATCATAACAGCGGCGTTCCCTCAACTATAACAGCGGTACACGTCGAACTCGGTACAGACGTTTGGTCATTTGCAAACACGGAAGCCAAGTGCTTCTCCAGTTGGATGATTGCACAGGTTTAGAGGTTAGGGAGCAATGATTCACACAAGCAACCGTCTTTTCAGGGCTATATTTGCAGCGGTTGCGACGTGCTGTTTGAAATGCCGGCGCTTGCTAGTTTTTACAGAATTGTCAATATTTCACTGTCACAATCATTGGAAGAGCTAGAGAGGAAGAATTTTTCCCGCAATGTTCGCCACCGCTGAGCAAGTTTATTATACCCATTCTCGAACCAATGCGGCTTGACTGGTCCAACTCCCCGAAACTTCAGCTGTACAAGCTGAGAACACAGTAACGTCAGTTTCTCTAATAATAGCTCAACTGTATTTTGCAGGTGTAGCTTGTGGCAGAGACCAACCTACTTTGCTCTTGGCTTCAGTTAAACCGTCGAAGTTAGTTTTCCGGTAGTTGTAAGCTGGCTCCAGAGGACAGGAATACGGTAAAGATAGATGCATACTGGCTATGAGCACTGAGTGATCGCTTGCTGCTAGGGGCTCTAGGATCTGAACGTCATACACATAATGTTCATAGTTTGTTAACACCAAGTCCAGGCAAGACCGAGTTGATCGCGGCGTTATTCGAGTTGCCTGGTATATGTGTTGCGTTGCTCCAATTGCAAGTACTAAGTCCATGAACATTGTTTCGATCTCATAATATCCTGGCACAAGTCCAACTTTAGGCCAGCGCATCCGCGGACAATTGAAATCACACATGAGTGGAAAATGCGACGACTCATGTGCTTTCGGAAATGCGACAGCCAATCCAAACTTCGGCTCAGAGGACTGCGATAAAACGCACCCACGAGCAGCTCCCAGCCTCCGAAGTGGATCGAGCCCCAAAGCTGCTAACACAGATCATCTTCGCTTCTGTAAACGCTCCCAAATCTCCCACACAGGAAGGACCAGATGTAGAGCAAGATCCCACCGCTGGCAGTCAATAGTTTATCGCAGCAGGAACGTGAGTAGCCACAGATTTGAGTTCCTGGGCTATCACCATAGAATTCAGCCACGTCTCTGCGACTCCTATTGTTTCTGGCCGCTCAGATGCCACGAAACGAGAGAGTGCATCGCGCGTGTTCTTAAGACTAAAAATGTTGGTTAAGGCTACACGCCAGACGCAGCAGGAACCTCCAGGCGTGCTTGAAGTGTGAGCAACCTGTCTATCCTGATTCGTGGTACCTTGGAGACAACCCGAGAATTTACGATACAAAGACTCGTTTCCCCATCACAATTTCGTCTCCAGTTCAATGTTTGAAGACTGGAGTCGTTCTCGATCCATCGGACCCATATATGGAAGAACATGGAATTTTAGACCCTTCAACCTATTTAATCGGGACAAGATAAGCCTGGGACTGGCTTCTTCCACAAAGGTGATTCTCATTGGTCGACTTTGTTGATCATCTTTCTTTTCAAGACGGGTTATTTCTGCACTTTCAACTCCTCCTCCTCCAAGTTGAACAGTCTGTCAATTAGGCTGTGTAAACATGACGTCATGATCGTGGCGTATCTGGGGAGCTGGATCACTGGACTGAAGCGCTTAGCAGATCACGAGAATTACACGCCACCGATCGGCCAAAGTTGTCCTCGCAAGACGAGAATTCGCTTGCGCTTCACGTGGCCTGACCTGTCGTTGATTTGCAGCAGCTGAAATCATTTCATTTGTCTGCCTTCTCTTGTGCTTTCCAAGTGTCCTCAGTACACAGGCCTTCACACACTTGGACATCTGTGCCTGTAGAATACGACACTGGTGAAATAATCGCGTCAGGTATGGCTGGGCTGCTGGTAACTGCGGGACTGCTTGCCGGTGAGTTTGCACGGGATGAGCAGGAAAGCTTATCTGAAATCTGGAGGTGTTTCGAATAAGCTTGTTAGGCTAAACAGACGGAGCTGCTCTCAACGGAATGATTCACTCTACAAGGCAGTTTGCGATTCTGCTCCGCCTTCTCCGGTTTTATCTCGTTTCGGCAATTCTTACACAAAATTTGAAGGAAGTCATTTTGGATTTCACGAAAATGTCGAAAATGCTCAATCGATAGTCCAATGCATGGAATATGGAATTTAGCGTGACAAATAACACACATGGGTGCATTAGTTCGACTTCCGACACGTTTGAAACAAGAACCGCATGATGACTGTATCGGCATTATGAAAAGTCTGAGACCAAGATCTCAATCAATTGTGGAGCAAAAAGCGATAGTAAGAGCTCCGAAGTGAAACGGAGACAAAACAAGTGTCTACGGTTGAAAAATCCAGAATCAGAAATGAAACTGAATGCTATTGTATTTTCCATAGAATAACTCCTATTCACGGAGAAATCTAACAAACAATTTTATTGTTAACGGCCAGGAAAAATCATCCGAAGTTAGCTAACTGCACCTGATCGCGCGTAAATCTGCGGTCAAAAGCGGCTACCTACTCTAGTGGTCTAACGGGATTACTTTTCGGACTTCAGGTTGGAGTCATAGAATTTCTACCACCCACATGTTATGCAAGAATCCCAGGAGTCTTTGTGCAATTTTATACTGTTCCGTGAATATCCCCACTAATATACGTGGTCATACAATAATCTAACATCCGGAATGACTCCAGACTGCCACTTCACATTATCAAGACCCGCTTGCCGTGTGTAGTCCTTTTGGACCCTGTGATAGAGAGGCCCAAACTATTTTAGGAAGTATACCTAAGCCGCCTAACAGTGAGTGAAGGGAGAGATAGGAGATCTAAGGTTTATGAGAAAGTAGTAAGGACCAGGTGCTGCTTGACGATTGCTTGAAAGCCAACAAAACACAGGTGACTTGCAGATGCTCTCACCACCCAATACAAACGACCGATTTAGTCTCCGTAGGAAGTCCATCCAGATTCACTTAAATTAGAAATATAAAACTTGGTTGACAATTTCCTCGAAGTTGTGGGCACTGATGATACCCGATCACCAGATGAGCACAACTCAAACATCAGACAGCTCACTTGCATGTACATCAGTTGCAATCTCATTAGTTTACCAAAGTCGTCTCCTGTAATCTACCGGAATTCACTAAAAAAGGTTTCCACATCATGTCAAATGTTTATTTCTGCTTCTCTTAGAGAAGCAATGAGGAAAGAGGTTGATATGAAAGTGACCTTGCTGTAATTTTTCGTTGCTTGATCGAGGTGCAGACAGAAGTAGATACGTGAAAATAAATAACTTGCTTTTTGATGCTTCACCGTCATGCTTACAAGTGGAATGTGTTACTATTCCGTTCAGCCTGACAAACAATATCGGCGCACTGAGTTGGTGTGGATTTAGTTACCTTGACACACTTCATGAATACTTCAAGTAGCAACCATAACAATCAAACTATAACTAAATATATATTTGCTCCATTTAGCGAGCCCCTGTGCCTATAAAGGGCATAGGGCAAGAAATAAAATTGTCGGTGGAACTAGTTACGTGTCAGAAATGCAAGTGGCACTGTTGCCGTGATCGCGCACATTAGTTAGATTATCCGACCGCTGATTTCGCTGATCCCGAGGACCTGTTCTAGAAAGAGGACAAAAAACCAACTCGACTCAATAGTTCGGTTTATTCCTACATGATTCTTTGCCACTATCAAATTCATGGGTCTCTGTAAGTACTCATCTGGCATGTAGGCATGAGGGTAAAGAACCATACCAGCAGGAGCGGTTCGTTCAAATGGCATTCTAATCAGACCTCAGAGGGTTCGTTGCCAAACGCCAGACGACCTGCCTCAGTATTACCCGTTAGATTCTCCTAACACATGGTAACAGTGAATCGTAGACTCTAATGCCCAGGCACGGATAGTCTCTGAGTTGGTTCAGATTGCGGCGGTTAGGTCTCTAAGGTTGGAGCTACACTAAGTGGACACACATTCAGCGCTCAGTTTCGAAAGGACGCAGATACGTGTTGCCATTCCTCATAGTTCGTGCTTGATTCTGCTGTTCAGTAATCACAGTGCACATGAGCCGGGGAATTTCTAGCGTACGAGCATACCTTCACTGAATCCAGCATTCCGGCTTGTGCAACCGGAGCACCTTCTGAGGCATATCTACGGACGTAATTTGATTCGCTATCATGGGCTTGATCGACGATTTTAGGTGAACCGATAGCATTTGTGGTGTAGTGTGAAGTGTGAAATCACAGTGGCTTGGCAACCTTTCTACACCCACTACCGAGTCAGGCCGAATGGTCTAGCCGAGTCTCTTGATCTTGGGACTTACTTTAGCCATTGGGGTATTGGCGCAGTTGCTTAGGACTTAAGCAGCTAAGATTGTGTTCCGGCGTATGTGAGAGACGGGAGTAGTCAAATTAGGCTTTATTCACCAGTATGAGTGAATTTTCATCGAATTCGCCCTTGTACGGATGACGTGGAAACGTTACAGGGCCTTCTTCTTTTGCGCTATGATGATTCTAGTAAAACCAACCATCCGTTTTCGCTCAGCGTCGAACGCATGCGCTGCAGTTGCTCGGAAAGAGTGCAGTTCCAACAAATTCGGCTCAGTTCCCTAAGCTGATAGGAAGGTCTAGTTTCGATCTAAATAACATAGAGGTGTAGTCACTCATTTATCGTATATTCCCACTGCGGTTCTTATGCACGTCATGTTATATTACAACGTCATTGCGTTGGTATGATCGGGGTGTTTCGAAAGGTTTGAAGCCACCACCAGTGTGATCTTTTCCCCACAACAGTGACAGTTGCATCATCAGCTCAGCTCTGATGGCCCATAGGGAACCAAACGAATGACTTCACCTCACAAGAACCCTACAAACTTTTCCTATGTGTGCGTACGCAACTGTTACGTCGTTGCAGTGTGAGTTTCCTCCCTCCGCTTTACGTGTCCCTTTGGCACTCTTCAACAACATAGATGGCACCTCAGCCTTGACACCAAACAGCCTCCCCATGGAGTGAATGCGCCTTTTTGCTCTTCAGTGCGATTCAGTAGATTGGTATATAGTTGCTGTTGCATCGGTGCCTGTCTTATCGTTGTTGGGATCACACTGGTAAACAGATTTTCTGATACCGCATTATTTGTCTATACATACATGCAGTGAAGTAGTTTACAGAACACAAACTGCATCTCATTGTAAACACAAGTAGGATAAATCATATGTTCGTGTTGACAACGCATGAGCGCGTCGTCGAAACGCGAGGCTGCCAAGTCAAGTATGAAGGTTGAAAATTTTGCATGGGCAAACCTACTCCGGTACCGCATTTCGGTTGGCAGGCTTGTGGTTGTACTATCAGTCGTTGAAAATGGGGTCAAATTGCGCGGTTGTATCAACCTTTGAAGTAGGCTGCAAAGTAAATGAGGCTTCGAGTATTTGTTTCAACTAGGCGATCATACATGAATTCATTTCTCAGATAGAATGTCTCTGATGAAGTACAAAAAGGTCCCAGTGGCACTAACAGCACGTAAAATAGTCCAAATTTTTAGTGAGGCACATTAATGTCGTCACAGGTAATTAGAAAATTAAGATGCACAAATACACGCAAAATGCGACATCTGCACTTCAT
The DNA here is from genome assembly GCA_944474145.2 of Dicrocoelium dendriticum. Classification (NCBI taxonomy): domain Eukaryota; kingdom Metazoa; phylum Platyhelminthes; class Trematoda; order Plagiorchiida; family Dicrocoeliidae; genus Dicrocoelium; species Dicrocoelium dendriticum. The sequence continues at coordinate 25,212,146 of OX104064.1, forward strand.
TGAATGGAAATCGACATGCACAGGATGCCGATAGTTCAGCATAAAATGCACCAATGCGGCAAAGTAGGCCCAGCCAGAATAGAGTTTCTAAAGCGAGATTGAGGAGACACAGGTGGGATTATTGCTTGTTAGGTATGATGGAACAATGGGTAAAAATTGCCGTGGGATGGTCTGTATGATTAATTTCAAAGGAATGTGGCACATATATATATCCATCTAATAACATTTTGTGGGGTCTGGTGAACACAGTATATGTCCGCCTTTTGTGGTTATTCACTGGGTGGAAATCATATCATGTGATGCAGATGGTGCAACGCGTCTTCGAAACGTTCTGAAAAATGGATCACGTGGGCGCAGCAATAGCAACTTCCGAGATAAAATTAATTCCGTTGGCATTCCAGCTGACTGTATTGAGTGACCAGTTTCAAATGGCAAACTTTTCGTTTTTGATTGCTGCTAGGTTTCAGAAGGTGATGGCAAACTTGACTGAGGTTCCGCAAAATTGTATACACCGGAATGGGATCACCTCTTTAACCGCGTAGCTTCCACTGTACACTCCTAGGACTTTCAGTCACAGGTGCATAGCAGGTGGAACAAGCCCTTAAGGTTTTTCGTTGTTGTTCAATGTGGGGTCTCCAATGCAGCCACATTGAGTTCTAACCAGGTTTGTCAAACTTGAATCCCGTACTCTACATGAGGCCTCACATAAGTGTTGATCATTTGCGGGTAGAAGAATCGGTCGCACGGCCCGAACACCCTTCATAACAGACCAATATTTTGTTTGCGGTTATGGGCCCCTAAGACTGCTCCGAAAAGGCAAGGTCTTCGTGAAGCACCACTAAGATCGCACTCCTGTGAGACAGTATTCAAGATGTGGTCTCCAACCTTACAAGTGTTAGCGGGTTTGTGACGAACATATACAGTTTTACATTTCACCGCGTGGAACAGAAGTCGATGATTTTTGATTTGTCGACAGTATGGTCTAACTCTCTTTGCTGTAGATGTTGTTATTCCTGATTACCGATCCCCAGCCATCTAATTTCACCCATAAAAGCAAGCTATCTGACTCGATGAAGCACGCGAAGTCGTTGTTGAAGAACAAGTGTGTTGAGGAACAAGGATGGACCCAACACTCATCATCATCCTCAACTACTATACATCATCCATTTGAACTGATGGTGCGACACCATACAACCATAACTACCTACGGTATGATGAAGGGGGATTTACCGGAACACTTTAATGCCCTAAGCAAACATTCATGGACAAAGCGCATACACTTTGACGGCATCACACGACCACAAACAGCTGGCTATTGTACAAAGATAAGGTGATATCGGCGAAACAGCTTCGTTGCGGATTTTACAACCCAGCGTCATAATCAGCCATTACTCACAAATAACTCAACATAAAATACACAGGCAGTCCGACAAGGAGACCGCAGCAGGCGCGACACTGGTGTCGACCGCGAGACGTCCTGTAAAGTCTCGAGCCAAGCACAAGTTGGGTCATGTGAACAGCATCCTTAAATACGAGACGGACCGACGGTATCAACTTTGGTCGTCAGTGACTTCATTTCACGCTGCCAAGTCAAGTTTTGTCCATCATGAACCTTGCACTATCCTACACCTAGCAGACAGAACAGCAATTTTAGGTAAGCGGTGATTGGGCACACGGAATATGTGCCCAAGCCAACGCAAAGGATTCAGTGTTATCTGTTGTTCGAAAGAACGAGGTTCGCTATCACTGCCTAGTACTAGCATAAGCACAACATCGTTGGGGATACGCTGGTGCCACACAACATCAGCAATGCTTCACAAACAATGAGGATCAAAGACTTGGTTGTCTCAGATCCTTAGACCGAACGGGCCAGGTCTCATTCCCATAGAGTTGGACGGCCCTTACTGTGATCTTGTAAACAAGGTCTTTCAAGCCGAGGGAAACCCCTTTCCGTGAGCAAAGGTGTCGCAGATTCAAGGTGGCAGTTCGGGATTTTGTAAGGTTTGAACTGATTTCCTTTGCTATGCGTCCATCCTTGCGGATGCAGCTGCCTAGGTAAAAGTTTCTCGCCATGAAAGTCAATGGGTCATCTAGTCGCTGGTAGTCCTGTAATAACACTTTGCACTTTGAAGGTACGAAGTGCATGCCAAACAATCGGACTGCTCTAGAGAGGCTATTCAGGGTTAATTGCGCCGCCCGAACATCGTTAAAAAGTAGGACAATGTCGTTCGCATTATCAAGATGAAATAAATATTCACCAGGCAGCACCTCAAGACCTGCATTGTGAGGCTCCGCAATGGAACACTCGATGATGGAATCCACGAGAAATTTGAACAACTAGTAGGAAATTGGACAACCCTGACGAATGCCACTTGTTGTCGGAAAGATATCCGACAGATCAATGAAGACCCTGACCAGGCCTGTAGTTTTCGAGTAGAGTGCACGTAAAATACCCGCATTTTACATGGGCAAACTTTCCCGCGCAAGTAATTTGGACAGAATGCTTTGATTGACTGAATCGAAAGCACTCTTAAATTCGAGGAACACAGCTATTGTCAGTCCGCGGTACGCATGGCGTTGCTCTAGCTCCGGTGCGGAAGCAAGCCTGCTCCTCCCTACTATGAGATTCCCGTCCCACAGTGAGGCTACGAATGAGAATTGAGGCCAGAACTTTTGTCACAATTAGCGTTAAGGTCATACACCTATGGTTGCACAGACAATGCAACTGCCTTTTTTGTACATTGCCATCATAAGTGATTCATTCCAGTTAGTCGGGAAGGTCTCTTCCTTCCAGGCATGTTCGAACATGGTCAGTGCTTTGCATTGGATCTTACCACCTTCCTTAAATAGTTCGCATGCGAGGCAATCCGAGCAAGTAACACGAAAATGATTGAGGGCTGTGATCGCCTTTCGGAGCTCGGCCTCCGATGGAGTCTTTAAAGTAACCGTTAATGGTCCATTCTGCATCATTTGAATATAATGATTTGCTGAAGCAATGGCCCTATAAACTGAACTTGAAGTGTTCCGCCTAATGAACCATACGGCGTTCCTTATTGAGAACCAATGACCCTACGCTGTCACTGATTGTTTCACTGACGCCTGGTATCCTGAGACCAGTGGTACGGATCAGGTGGAAGAACTTGCTTACTGCTGTCGCCTCCATTTCTTGAGTCGGACTGGTCCAACAAGCTTTCTTGTCAGCCCGTAGGTTCCACCTTAGTCCGCGCCTAATAGTCCGCCTAGTTGCACTGTACACATAGTCAGCCTGAAGCTTGCTACTGGATTCTAACAGGTCCACCGACCTCTCGGATATCTAGTGACTGGTGCCGTGACGAATAGTAGTAACACAAACAGATGTTCCTGCGCTGTACACGGTGGCCGAGATCTCATTTTGCTGAAGCTGAGTGCCCTTAGGACAAGAAGATAGTTCAGGACGCAGTGTATCCTGGTACGCTTGCCTGACCGATGGCTGGGATAATTTCTCAGTTGCCAATCGTAGGAGACACCTGGTATGCCTCTGGGTAAAGGTCATGGAAAAACGACAACGTACCAAGGCATGATCAGAGTCGACGCAGATGCTCCAGGTCGGAACCACGCCAACTGTAACTTAGGGCAATGTGATCAATTAGGGTCCATCGATGGTCAGCTACAGGAGGACGTCAAGTGGTACTTCGGCGCCTACTGTATCTAAAAGCGAGGCTACTAAGAAATAACTGGCGCGCCGCGCACAGTTGCAACAGAACCACGCCGTTATCCGTCCGTCCGCAGTTAGGCCCATAACTACCTAGCTGAGATTCTGAAGAGCCCAGGCAACCTATTTGCATATTCCGTGCAAGAACTTTGACCTCTGAACTGGTAGTGTGGCGTGGTAGCTTGTTCACTTTGTGGTAGAAAGTATCCTTGGCCGCAACAGCACTGCAGTCATTGGCAGCATAAGCGGAGACCCAAAACAAACGGCGTCTTGTACTACCTCTTGAATCGACCATGGTAGATGTTGTCAAACGGACTGCACACAAACGGCTATTCACAGAAATCCAATCAACCAACGATGACTCAGACTTGGAGCTGAGAACGATGCCTATCCTAGCTTGACCCGTGAGTGCCGCGTCAGTGTCTTCGGGCGCATGCAACCAATAGCGAGAGGACAAGCCGGACGCAGTTAATTCAACAACGCCGTGAGGGTCATTGATCCTAGTTCGGGATACGCAACACACCTTAACACCCAGTGTGTCCAACCTCGATCTATTTGTTTTAGAGTACGTGCGTTGAAGAGAGCTAAGTAAACGGGACAGTGTGGCCCTATAAGGGACTGTTCCCGATAGACGTACATTGGGTATGGCGGAAAATTAACTGCAGATGGTCCGAGTCCAGTGGCATTACGGCTGCTATTAATTCAGCCGAGAATTTTAGACTGACGGTTAGCAATAGGTGTTGGGAAGAGAGTAAGAGAAAGAGATAGACAAGAAAGGAGGGAGCGCTGCCAATAGCATCTATTTGCGTGTCCGCCATGCTGTATGCAGCATGACGGCCGATGCAGGATATGGTTGAAGTTTGAAGAAATAATCGTGGTTGTACGGGGGCTTGGATACTGCCAGGTTGCCCATACCTAGAAAAGAGAACAATTAGGGTCTTCAGCCAAAGTCTTTAGCTCAAAAGCTTGTCCACAAGGCAGTGGTGAGGTGGCAATGATTTATTTTTACCAAGTTGGCGCCATCTCATTTCAAAAGCACCAAACTAGAGGACCAGGAGACTGTGTTTATCTGATCACTAACCACATGCTAACCTGGTAGGAGAGGCTGTCAAGGGACTCTGAGGCACCATTCAGCACAGCTCAGTGGGACAAAGTGGTACTCAAGTCATCGAACCGCGTTCAGTTCCAGTCTCTTTGCGACGCGGATCCAACACTGACCTTTGTGCAACACCGCAGTCCACCTACACAAGATCGGACTGTTAGTCATGAGCCCGAACTAGAAGCCGCTGTTGAATAAGTAAACTTCCAATCAAACCAAGGGGACGTATCCCAATTCCGTTTGTTTGCAGCTTTTGAAGAAGGGTGCAGCAATGCAAGTGCTTGAAGGGTTAAATAAGTTGAGACAGGTGATTTCAGTGCCGGTACCGCTATCCGCTGTTTCTGTTCAACTGCCACACGCAATCAGTTGGCTGGAGTAGTACATAACCGATGCTGACGGAATTCGTGTTGCTGGGGTGTTATAACTTTATTTGCTTAATGCTCACACGTTTCTTCTCACTCCCTACCTACGGACATTGTTAAGCGTCTGCATTGCTACCAGTAATAAATTCATTGTTTCACTGTTTCCTTTGTGCTATCCCATTAGTGCCTCAGTTATTATCGACCACATTAAGATTGAGAGCATCCGGAGGATAATCACTGGGCGATAGTTATCGAGTGCCGAACGGCCACCACTCTTAAACATCGGGGTAATGGTACCCTGCTTGCATACGTTAAGAACCTGCTATTCATTCAATCATCTTTAAAAGAACCAGATTAACGGCTTGGCTTTTCTTGCAGATGCAGCCTACTGTTCTTTCGGGGGAGTTATCAACTCTGGGTGCGCAACGAATGCAGCTTCCTAAAACCAGTTGCCGAACTAAAAGTGAAGTGTTCCTAGACTGACATCTGTGAGGATAGGGCAAGTATATGTGGTATGCTGATGGAACGTCGGAATATTGGAGCACGTTGGAGCAGTAGAGCGTTGGTTGTATCCTCAGCACTAGGAGTATATCCGTTTCCTGAGATGAGTGGGGGAACATCACACTTCAGTCTCTGGAGGCTATTCACACATTTTTACAGAAGCTTGTTATTTGCACAAAACATTACCGCTAGGTTCTGCTGTGGTCCTCACGGACAAGTGTGGTATAGTGCACTGTATAATTGTTCCAGATGCCAGGAAATGAATTTGCTCTATATGCAAGCTACGCTGCGTCTCTCACCACCATGCGCTTTCGGGTTCTGTTGTGATTAAATAATGGAGCTGCTGCAGAAGGAGGTTGATTTTCCGATGCAAATATGATCAGATGACTGAACATGCAAGCAGAATCCATACAGGCGGTATGAAGGGAACGTTCATCCGGAAACCGCCAGTTGGCTTCCCCAACCACTTCTGTTAGTATATCTTAAATAAAAAACTAAGCAAATCGGTGTAATTCCGACTGGTGCGATACGTTCTCTTTTGTGAAACGATCATTTGTATAGCGAGTTTCATTAGCGTTTTATTTTTGAACTTGCATTCAATATGGATTAGTGGTGCGATATTTTGTGGAATATGTAATGAGTAACATTAGTGGAAAGCTAAATTTGTCACCCGTTTTACAGGCCGGACTCTATGAGGGCACTCGTAGATTGCTAAAGGTCAAAAAGTTTAATCACATGTGACATGGAAAGAAAATATTTAAAAGTGATCTAAGTATAGACGAAAACTCGCTGGTTCTTATTTGGAACGATAGTTGGTTCAGCAATTGGTGACCTCACCAGAATGAAATTTAAGGGCAACTATTGTTTGCTCTTCTGTAAAAGTGGTGGACGATTCCCATTTTGTGTGGGATAGGTTAGACCATTTTGTAAGGTGACAGCCATGCTGGTTGCAAAGACTCGATAATATAGTAGACTGCAGAGAAGACTGAGGTTGCTTTTTAGCCGTCGCGGTTATAGTGGAACAAGCTGGATGCCAGAACGTCACTATTCATAGGTAGGCGTTGATGCGTGCCCAGTGATCATTCTGGTTAATCAGCGCGGGACGTTTGTCAAAGCAGTTCTATCTTGCATAGGTGCCTACGTCTGATGATGCAGTACTCTAGCATGGGTTGCACTGAGTTTGAATAATTCAGTAAGTGTTTGGGATTGTGAAAATGACCTTCTGATGTAGCTTGTTAGCGGCTTTGCTTCGCTACTTACTGCAGGATGCGTTCGGAGAAGAGGAAGTTATTGGAACATCCATTTTCCGAGTCCGGAACTGAGTGCGCTGTTGAGATGAGAGTACCAGTAGGAATGATGGACATCTTGGCTATACTGCGTCTGTGCAGAATATCTGAGATTTATATGCCGAAAACCCCGCAGATCTGCTTTCGCTCCACTGCTTCAAGGATGAGACACCTTTGTGTATATTTTTATGCATAGTCAGGTAGACACGAGTACACTAGTTCGATCCCGTTTCCATATTAAAATGACTTCTGTGTCTAATATCATCACTTGCATCATATATATAAATGAGGAAAAACAATGGACCTAACACATTGGCCTGAACGACACCACTGGTGACATTACTGAAGTAGAATAATATGGAGCAATTAGTACGCTTTGTGACCGACTGTTCAAGTTTGAGCAGAACCAGCTCAGCAGAGGATTGCTGTTTCCATAGGACTCAAGCATGTTCAGCAGTGGATTGCGCGGCACATAGTCAGACGAATTCTGTATATCCAGCAGGATGATGATGATTATGGCCATACCACCATGAAGTGTTGCCATAACTTATTCAAAGAATTGTATGTGGCATGTGACACATGGACGTGTTGTAGTGGATCCTTGGTGGGAACTGCTGAGTAAGCCTTCTCTTGTCAGAAACTACTATACGATTATTGTCGGTTCTCTCTAAAGCCTTAGCGACAGCAGATGTATGGACGCCCAGCTGATAGTTGGACATCCTATCTCGTGAACCGCCCTTGGGTTCTGGCATTATTACGGGATTTTTCCACTGAGACGGAAAGTGGCCAGTGTTTATTGATAGTATACAAATGTTCAGAGTGATGAGGGATGAGTTTTTGCCACCTGAACTTACAGCTGCAGCGGAAATATCATCAGGTCTATGTTTGAATGTCGGTTCGATGAACATACTCGACTGCACGTAATTTACACTCAAGGGATTGGTACGTAGTACCAGGTCTTTTTTATTAGTAGGAGTTGACAGGATACAGATGAAGCAGTAGTAAGCAAGGCGACAAAGAAGAAATTAAGTGCGTCGTATATTTACACTGTATCGTCGTTTGCGGTACGGCCATTTAAACGCAGACTTGTAATTTCCTGGGGCAATTTCGGATTTCTTTGTCTTAGTAACTGCATCAGGGCACAAGCATAATCCGAATTCTTGATGCATCGGGTTTCTGGGCATAGACAGTTCAAGTGTCAGTAAGGTTCCGTGTATTTAGACTACCCTGTTGCTGTCGTTGTTTTGCGGTGCAGTGAGTTCAATTTTCTAAGCTGGAAGCGGACTGGGGTAGATGTATATATCCGCAATCAAAGGGATCAGTGTTTCCCTACAACAGAGGTGCTCGAATGTCTTTATATATGATCATATTTTTCGTGAATTAGCCTGCAGCTATGACCGAAGCTGCTGTGGTACAGGATCAGTCTAAATACACGCTCCTAAGCAGCTTGTCAAATATACTCCAAACAACAAGATGCAATCAGGGCATTGGCTTCCTTATTGCTATTCAGAAACTGTATTGTGGTCACTTTCTAGTGACGTATCATAAATCACGAAAAGATGGAATACCCATGGTGAAAACCATATTTAATAGGTTGTCTAGCGAACCTTTTTCGTAAAATGTTGAGTCCAATCACTGTCAAAAACAAACTGGATTAGTTCCACAAGTTTCCATTTGTTGCAGGCCTGTGCGACACAGCTTATAATCGCCAGATTGAAATTTCCACATAGAAACTTGTACTCGGATGGATTGCTAGTAGCAGCATTAATTTCATTCATCAACTGTTGCGATTCATTAAGTGTGGTATCAGGGGTCTATAAATGCAGCACAATAGATGATCATATGCCAGAACAGTCAAACATAACGAATCGTCCAAATTATTGTGGACAAACTTGTCAAGTGAGATTGCTGTTATGTCATGGCTTGCGTAGACGGTATAACCATCACCACGTTTGCGCAGACGATTCGCCCGAAACAAGTGATAACTCAGGACATTCAACTGAAAGTCAAGTATAGATAATGTGCATCATGTTTTTGTGCTACAAACAGGGTGAGGAGATTTAGGAACATAAAGGAAGCAGGGAGATCCGGTATGGGCACTAGCGAAGAAATATTCATAATAGTGGGGTCAAGAGAAAATGAATGACGTGGGATTTAGAGATTTGCCGATATCAAATTCGCTGTCTTCATGGACGTGAATGGTATGCCGCCATGGAACAACTGGGCTCTGTTGTGTGTTAAGCTGCACTGGCTCCAGCGAATGAAATGCTCGAACGAATGGAACATAATTTGGTTCTGTATGGTCGTATGTGGAGGCTCTACTGGTGAGGCGGATGCCGGACTAAAATGAATCGTTTGGCAGAGGGTGAGGCGGTAGAGTGTGGGTCGTCATAAGATGCCATAGTATTCGGATTATAACGTTGCCATCTTGTCAGAGGCATCAGTAGCACGGGTTATTGTGATGGTGGACAATAGGTCGGCTTACCTTTATTTGCCGTAGAACCGGTTGCAACTTCATATTCAGAAGTGCGACAGCATGCAGCTATCTTCGACTGAGTTAATAAGCGTCTCTGCTGTTTTGGTGGAGGTAGTTTAGGTGTTATCGGTTGTTAGGCACTCCCACAGAATAATCTAGGTATGTGGCGCTCTTCGATGGGGTCCATTTCTATTTGGGGCCTTGGATATTTCCTATGATGTTCCGTTACGGATGGTCCATTCCAATTTCCAATATTCTTAATTTCACACTTTACAGTTCGGTTCATAGGTAGTGCTACAAAATTTACGGACTCTTTACTTGTGGGTCCCATGAAATGATAATAACCACTGCAGGATTTGTAATAGTGATAACGTCGTGTCTGTGTCCAGTAGCCTCTGACCAGACCGGTTCAGTATAATCATGTAATGATACCTCGTGGACATTGTGCTAGTGAGTACCTTTAGATACAGACGATATTGGTGATCTTTCAATGTCTACATCATTGTTGACGCAAAAGGTATAGGTGTACAAAATGTAAGCGTCTAAATGGTTTGCCTTACATGTAAATCGCGTTAGTGTAGACGGTTGGTCACTTCTGATCAGAATATTCTTAAACTCATTTCCTGCAGCTGTAAGCTATTTGGTAAATACTAATATTCAGCCGTTGCCTCACCTGGGACGTGAAAGCAAATGGGGCATAATATTGCCGCCATCTGGATCCTGAGACAAAGACAGGTAGCGCAACTAACACGGTTTCTCTTAAGTCAAATATTTTGGCTTCACCTACGCTTAATCCGTCTGGTGTTCTAAACACAATCGCATTCTTTGATCTGCGTAAAGCTTTTGGAGTCTCAGTTGTGATTAAAAACGCCAGCACTTTGCAGTGAGTCTAATTTCACGTTCAATGAGCATTTAACTAATTCACAGAAGGACAGGACATGTTAGGATTTTATGCCAAAGCCAAGCAGTTCGGTTTTTAGTGAGAGTTCTTCAGAAACGGTGGTGTGGTTTTGAGTTTCACGTAAGAAATCACTGCTAACATCGGGGTGGATAAATACTGTTTTTTCGTCGTCATGGACGTGGCATTTCTTGGCGTTAAGTCTGCCGACCGTTACTGTTTTTCTTTCTTTGTTTCCTTGGCTGATGCACTTTTCGTTTTAGTGGCATAATTGCAGTTGGATGCTACTGATTCCTGTTCTTTCTTCCTAGGGAAGACATTTCGCACTTTAACAGAGCTAACATGCATTTCCGGGTGTACTTCAAACGGCTACCTGTTTGCAAATTGAGTTATTAACGTCAGAATTTCTACGCGGTCAGAAAGTAGGATAGGTTTAGCAGTTTGGCAGCAACGTTAAAGAAACAAACCGTTTCATTACTGCTTGCTGATAACCTGGGACCTGCATGTTGAATTCGAGTCCAGTTTCATCCTTAACCCATTCAGTTCAGGCATGGAATATCCGTGGAATATTTCGACTGACGAACGTTTATCGACCCAATAACTCCGAGGCACGGTTGTAAACGCAAACTTGGGCCTGTACGGACACAGTAGTTAAGCGTAAGTGTAGGTGAAATTCACGATGGCTGATGGATGCGAACGTGCTGACTGCAAAAGTAGTTGCACCTACCGTACACAATGTCGGAGATTCTCAACTTGGGGCAGGCTGAAAGCTCTTGAAGCGTAATCTTGAACTATGGTAACTATTAGTCGTGCACACAAACGGTAAAGTAGTTGTGCGTGTGCGTTTCTGTGAAGCTACTGCCAGAAATGTAGTAGCAAGTCAAGCAGTAATGTAAGGAGAAGGAATCTGTGATCCTGTATACGTTTAATATGGCTCCTGACCGGGTGGAATGAGTACAAGTGCAGCATCGCGCCGAAGTGGCAACGAGAGAAAGCACGAACGGCCAGAGCATTAAAACAGTAAGGCCGTACGGTTGTAAATGTGTGATTGTGCGAAACAAAACAAGATGCTCCTATGGATACCCTGCACAACATACATAGTCATAAAGTATTGTGATCTGAGCACTCAGCCCTAGTGAACTGTATCGTTGTTTTATCGATCATGAGCTCTTCGTTCGTGAGAAGTAAATTAAACATGGACGACTTATTTCCTGTTGTTGATCGGGTGTACTAACTGACGTGGCTGCATAGCGGGACGCTTGCAACAGATTTGAAGGTTGGCCTGGGACTGCACGCTGGAGGATGTAGGAGCTTCTAGCTTGTAACCATTCAAGTCACCTAAGATGAGAAAATAGCTGTATCATCGTCGCAGAAGTTATCCCACCGCTAGTGTCATACCGGAGTCTATCTCTGGTGGGGATACTGAGGGACGATCAACGACTGTTACCAGGCAAGTGTCGTTACGTCCCGTTCGCAAAATGCACCGGAATGAGTTTATGCTAACTGTTTCCGGGTAGTCTACCATTTCGCACTGCAAGTAAATGTTGCAATAATTTACGTTCCTTTCTGGAGTGCTCGTTTCGAACAAAGGATGTCACATATAATGACCTCGGAGTTGGTAATTCCTGCGTGCAACTAAGTTTCCGTGGCTCGGATTAGGTCTTGAGCATATGATACTTGCCGTTGCTGCAGTTTGACAAGTTTTGTTCCTGAAGCCTTGTGCATTGGTATAGCTGCAGGAAGTTTTTTCTGATCTTAGTACTTAGTCGGAGTCCTGTGCCTTGAGTGTGATGTTGCGCCGAATTTGTGAGAGGATGGCCACTAATCGGCTTTTGTGGAAATGGTGACGAATTCTTTTGCGTCAGATCCACGGATTCAGCAATTTTTCCTTGCTCATATATTTGTCCGTTGCGTACTGTGTGTGTTCACCAGTTTCGTCAACTAGATACTTGATGTTATCTGTACAGTTGACTGGGATCGTTTGGTTTAAATTGCTGTTATCGCATGTTTGCCTGGGGGATCCCTCTTTATTCCGGAGCTCAGAAGAAAGTCTGCTGAGATCCGCACACTTTCACTCGAATGCCATTGTTGCTCGCTGTCTGGATGTAAACACTACTTTCCCAGTCCTCGGACCACATCCTTTGTAAACCGCGTGGGGGTGGGCGTCCTCGCGGTATACTCAGCCCGCGAGCAACTGGTGGTGGGCACGATGCGGCGAAGCGCCTTTACGGTGTACAGCTGACGCATTATTATTATTACTATTATTATTATTATCATATGTAAACTAACGGCATGCCTAGCCTCCAGTTTGATTGTGTTGCGACGTGTTACAAGGACATCGTCTCGCTAACGCAGCTTAACTGCTCCAGGTCGTAAGTGGTCGTTTAGCAGTGAGCGTGTTCTCCAGTCACTGGAACAAATTGTACTGGAATGATTTGGCTAAGGAGTCCTTTCGGCATATGCCAAGTTATTTTCGCTTCTCTACCCTCGCTCCACTAAACATCTGGGTAGATGCTGGTGGAGCAAATCCAACTAGGAAACAAGCTGTCGATAGCAGGATCGCTTTTGCTTCATCGACGGAAATCGATACAATTCACGGAGCTCACATTTCATCGTAATGCTTTCAATTTCGGTGACCGGTGACCCGTATTAAGTTGGCCGGCTTATCTAAAACAACTAGGATATTACATATGAAGTTTCGCTAGCTCTAGTCATCGGATTGCTTCCATTTTAAGGATTTAGATATTGCTCGTGCATGTTTCTTGTGGTATATTATATGGTCACCCATGAAAAATTTGTGCAGTTTGGACTGAGGTCTGTTGCCCGGATGGTCTATAGAAAATCGGTGGAGGCTGTATAAATACAGCTTCGCCTTCTTCATTTATCTTGGGTCCAGCTGGAGTAACGGAAGACCTAAGTTTCCACATGCCTGTGGTAGTAAATGCGTTCTGAGGCACACACGTGTCAATGCTCTTCTGAGATTTTGGGACTGCTTGAAGTGTAGGCGGACCGTGGACGTACTTAATCCAAGCGGACTGCTAATGATTGGCTCAAGCGTATTTTGGTCACCAGCGGTATTGACACAATAAGCAGCATTAAACGCTAAAGGTGAAGTTTTCTTAACGCACTAACTCTCCTCCCTCCTCAGTTTTAAAGCGCAACATTTTGGGTAGGACTGCGGCTTACTCTCTGTCACACCTTCTTCTAATGAAGCGATTTTAGTGTTCCTCCTTTATTTAATCGTCACCACCAATTTTCGTATTTCTGAGTTAGTTCCAGTACAATCCTGACCAGTGGGTTGACCATACATATTGCACAAAATCACAGCTTATCTGGTCTGCAAGTGCACGGCTTTAGCTGATCTGCCGTTAGCGTGGTCCATTTAGCATGAAACTTGATAACGCATTTGGAAAACTGGATTCCTGTCAGTACACTTTTCTGGCAGAAATGATGGATATATACTACCTATTTTGTATTGTTATGCTAGGCTTCTTTTTAGTAATCCCTACAACCTGTTACCTCGCGTGACTGTTGTGTGATGCCTCTCAGGTTAATGCTGCGATTGACTTTAATACCGTCAACTTGTATGGCTGTCGGGCTGTCCACCACACGCTGAATGGTGACATCCGATGTCCGCACGTCCGTAGCACTTTGCGATGCGTCACAAGACTTTGCAGCGCATTCTAAAGGAGACTGAGTCGTGTGCTAAGAAATGGCTATGAAACGGAGCGAATGAGCAACGAGGGCTACAAAATGTTGATAGCTTTTTCATTTGGCAGTCGACAGTTGTGGCTCATGACTCGTCGTTTAGGGCTTGGATTCGACTTTTGTTTGCGACCACCAATCATGCTGTGCGACTCGGGATTTTGGAAATCACTTTCTTGTGCTCCTGCGGGCAGGTTGAGAAAACTGCGGTGTGCATGTTAAGGGTTATTCCCACAAAGTAGATCCAAATGATTTTGTGCACAAGTAGCTCCAGCTAAGTTGGCTAGATTGAGTGTAAACACGCGCGTGTGTGGGGAGATTTGTGAGGGTAACTACGGCCTAGTACAGGGCAAAGAGGATGCGACCGCTCTTGATAGGAAAATTACACGCTATAAAACTGCGAATGAAACCTTAATCTAGAGAATTGCAGTGTCACAAGGCGCGGTTTTTTCCCGTGCCCTTAATAATGTGGTTAATTAGCATCCACCCATATAATTTACAAATCACCTTGAAACCAAATTTGGTGAGGTCAGGTTTTGAATATAGAAATGATATTGTGATTTAAAGCGCTACTGGGGCATCTTCCGGTGATGTACCATTCTCAGAGCGCATGGGATTGGATCACAGGTGAATGTAGTAATTTGACTTTGTTAATAACTATCTGCCTGACTTGGATGCCCTTCGTTAGTTGTAGTACATTCGCGACATTATGAAGGTGTCCAGGGTCTTGCTAATTTCCGTTATGTACGCTGGGTTTTATCTCAGACACTCGCTGAATAGTGGAACAGTTTCTTTTACATCACCTCTTCGTACTTTAATTCTCACGCCCACTCAGGATTTATTGATAAGCTGCCGGAATTATTAAATCGTTTCCTACGTAAAGCACAAAAGGCTATTCGGTGATTCACTTCTATTGTTCAATTGGCCATAAGTTGGAACGACGCGCTGCACAGTTTTGCTCGCTTTGACAGTCGGTAAGATAGTTACAGCTGGAGCAACGAAATCAAACTTGCTTATCCACTGTCCCACGACAATTCCGATGAGTTAGCTAGTCAAATTCTTATACGAATTCCGCTTACGCCGTAATTTTCTGTGTGACTGTACGATGGAACATTCCTTTTGTTTCTGTCTTTCGTCTGAGTGAACGTAGTGATAAACGTATCGCAGTCAACAGCGAGCCCATGGAAATGATGTACGCACGTATATGATTTCCGTGTACTTTTGGGATAGGTCTGGCCGTTCGGTTGACGTCATATTTCAGGTGAATTCGTCACCTTTAGGCTCAATCAGACGGGCACCACACATCAGGATAAGTGTTGGATATAATGTCAACCCATTGGTGATCGTATCCGAGTGACTTTCTCTCGGTTCTACCACGAGTCGAACGCATGATTATTTAACCTATCCTAGGTGATTTATTCCACGGGTCACGAGTAACTAAGTTGTGCGTCTCATACTCCACTGTTGGTCCCCAATAGCATGTTATTTCTCCCTTGTCCGCAAGTTGTCATCTGGCACTATAACCTGTTTCAGTAGTTATCACTAATGCCCTTCGGTAACATATATATGAATATGTAGTTCTCTGAACCGCTGCGTCATCGAGGTCCTCATCAGATGGTTCACCTTTCACTCATTCAAAACGCTAATAAACATGTTTGTGAATTAGAATACTTGCGAACCTTGGTTTGAGTACCAGACGTGACCTCATGGCCTTGAACACGGCAAACTGAAGTGCAGTACTGATGTCTAATGTCACCTGAAACTTCCCAACGGCGAGTCGTGAAGACTGTAATAATCATGTCGATTTCTTGGGACTTCGGACCACTGATTAAGCTGCATTGGTCTGAGCAAGTGCTAAATATACCCATACGTTCCACAATGAGGAAGAAATTGTCTCATTTGTCTGATGTGGTACAATCCAAAGCTAGAGAAAGGAAACGGTTTACTTTGTAGTGGGAGATAAATTCACTGGAGACCAGACTGAGCTCCGCTTATCTGTCTTATGAGGCAAACTTTCGCTTTTATATTCGCCTTTTACCTACCGTGACCCTGGTGACCCAATGTACCTCGACTGGTCTTATCCTTGATTCCTACCTCAACGAATACGAGTAAACATAGTCGACCAATGGCAATTTAATAATTCGATGAGTCAGAGAGAGCGAACGAAGGAGAGTGCTAATCACCTCCTCAGCACAACCTTAGACCCCAGTCCGTATCCAGGTTTAAGAGTACGGCTGATCTGTCCTATGTTCAGCCACATTTAGTGTGTTGTTGCTATCTTTGTGAGGGATACTACTTGAGTGCAGTACATGCCGAAATACCTATTTCTGGGCGTACCTTGCCCTTACCATAAATGAACTGATGTTAGTCTGGCGAGCAGTCGGTGGTGTACATGTTGCCATGTGTCTCTGTCCTACTCTTGTGGACGCAGTCTCATGGTATCCAAGGAACAAGGATCTGCCAATTCGTAACAGGTCACATTTTGACCCCGCTTTACCTAATGTAGCATCCGACCGCCAATGTGGTTAGTCCCGAGACCTCCATCCATGAGTATGACAACAATACAACACCGTTTTGAGTTTCTTCATGCAGTTTTCCATGTTACAGCTACATACCTAAGGATCGCACCCAATAAAAACAATGAGAACAATTTTATTACGGGTAAAAAAGCTAATGATTGATAGGTCCCGTGTGTTGCAAGATTTAATAATTACCAATACAAAGCGAAGTCAAGGAAATAAAGCAAGTCCGGGTGAGCTCTCCAGAAAATCAAAATGAGTACATCAATTCTTTGCGTTACCTCGGCCCCAGTTAAAAAGAGCTAGATCTGGTGTTGTTGATGTATGAGAGCGTCATCAAGACCTATTATGAATACCGGTAGGGTAAGGAAGAGATAAAGTGAGTGGGGAGGGTATTCCACAGTTGGAATACAAAAAGAGAGAAAATCCTATCGGCATTTCAACCGGGTACTATATATATACATACACATCCACCGAGGAGAGACTTGCTCTGTTTGTCCGATGTGGTGTGATCCAAAATTAGAGGAAGGAAATGGTTAGCTTGACAGTAGGGGAAAAACTCGACGACGACCGGATCGAATTCTGCTGTGTGACCAACTTTAGCTAGTGGAATTTCAGTGTCGTTCAGTGGTTCCCTCTGAATATTTAAGGGCAAACTGTTTGGCATTCTTTAAAATTTGATAAATCTTTGTCAACCTGCCACGCAGACGCCGATAAGGTCCACTGTAGCCCTACAGGTTGATTTAGGTCATGTTGGTAAGGAAGATGGAACAATCCCATTGTATTCTTAGTCTCTCTACCTTGTGAACTCTTGCGTGCAGTGAGATCACCCTTATGTTTCGGCTGTTAGGCGTGGATGATGTTTTCTGAACGGATTAATATGAGCCTTGAGAATTTGGATGATGAAATAATCAGCAAACCCGGAAATTCCCTTCATTTGTCAGGGATGTTGTCCGGGTTCTGGAACTATTTCGGTCTCACCTGAACGGCTAAGATCGTCCTTTACCAGCGCTTCTCTTTCACATTCAACAGAAGTGCGGTGCACAGCTTGTTCACCCCGCCCGTACTCCCAAGTATGCCCACGCCATAAACTTGACCAAGTTGAGATGAAGCAGCTTCTGAGTGGTCGACTCATATACCCAGTCGATATCATCCTGTGGTGTAGCGTTTATACCCACTTTTTTGATGGTCTGCCATGTGCTGAGGTCATCAGTTAAGAGTAAGAGAGCTGAGGTGGATACTCTCTCGAGATCGTCTATATACAGCAAGCATATACGTGGAACAAGTACTGAACCGTGTGTTATGTCGCAATAAACTTAAAATGGGTCCTTTATCCGTCTGAGAACTCTCACCTTCAGCAGTCGTAGACGGAGTAAATTTCCCATGCATTTAAGGAGCAAATTACAGATTTCGTTGCTATGAATCGGGTAAAGAAAAATGTAGTGATTCAGACGGTCGAATGCTTTTGTGAGGCCTAGTTCCCACAATGGCATTGACACTTTCAGTTCAAGTGCAGCGAGCAGTTAATACATTTGTGATGCAAGATGTGATCTGAGCGGAATGCATTCTGTTCGTATGGAATAATAGTGGGTCGCTCCAATTGACTCATGAGAACTACCGCTTCATTTAGCTACAGGACTTTAAAAAGCATCGCAGTGTTACCTGGCGGCAGCTGCCGGATTTGCACATTTTCCCCATTGCGAACGGGAGTGGCGATGTCGTGCTTCCACATCGTTAGGACCACGATCTCTTTGAGACCTCGTTGGGAAAACTGAGAGGGCGGCTCAGCAATATTCATGGCGGTCAACTTTGGTGCTTTTTTCGGATATCGTTAAGACCAAGACAGCTATACTCGTGCGAGGACATTGACCTCTCATCATCTCAGAAGCGTTGAACATGATACAGCTAAGCTCTGTTGGTGGCATAAGCAACACGAGCAACATAGATTTGAAGCCGTACTATAGAATCTCGGGAAGAATCAGTGAATTAGGACGTTGGCCGCTTCACTTACTTTTTGTGCTTGTCCACATTATGTGTGTAGGGCACAAATCCCGCGCTGCAATTTGCTGGGTTTGTTGACATGCCTGTGAAGTAGTGTTGGATTTGAACAGAATTTCATAACTAGATCTAGTTGCTGCTATCTCTTATCATCACGTACCATGTTGGCGCAGCAATTCGTTTAGTGATATAGAATCATAAGTTGCAGCGCTCGGTGAATCCACATACGTTAACCACATAAATACACTTGCTTGTCCTCATGCGTATTCAGGACTGTACTTTCATATAGTGTAATGGCCTGTTTCTCGATGAACTCGTTAATACCTTGTTGAACTGATTGACAAATCCCACAAGGTGACATCAGAGGACAGTTCAGCTAGGAATAACAAGTCAGGTGAGTCAGTGAGGGTAGTCGGTATGTTGTAATCCGTAATGAATCGGCGCCTTTTCTTCGGAAAATTTTACATGACAGACGTAGTTGAGCACCATTGTTGCATGATGTCACGACTCACCATGGGAACCAGTCCGTGGACAGGAGGTCCAGTTTAAAGTGGCGTCTTTGAAAAATGGTAAGCGAACCGTTAGATTATGTAATTCCACTTTCAAGTGCTCATCATAATAGTCTTGGGTTCCTCCGTAGTGAAATTTGATGTCGTCCACCAGAAAAATGTGATTGTGTTGACAAATAATGCCCAGCACGGGACGGGGCTTGCATGGCTTAGCGCGCGGAGGCGTATCGACTTCAACAGACACTCCGATAGGTACTGGATGGCTTACCTCTCCAATTCTGACGGTCAGTCGTCCATTGAAACTTCGACAGAAAGGGAAGCAAAAGAAGGCAGAGTCGAGTCATTCATGGTTAACATGATCACCAGGTAAAAGTAAATCGAGTGATCTGGTTAAACGGACGCCACGAGTTTTCTGTACACCTTTGCACAGCCACAGAACCGTGATATGGGAGTTGTGGAATGGAAGGAAATAGTTCCTTTGCGCCATTAAGGATAAGCTCAATCACAAACAGGTCTGTTCAACAGAAACCAGAATAAATTTTAACGAGGAAAATATTGTGACGGGCTCTCTATAGGACGAATGATGCTGATGATGATGATGTGAAACGAAAAGTGTGTTCCATGCTCTCTCTATGGGCTCGCAGTCGACCTGACTTTCATTGGTTTGTTTCTTGCTAGGATTATCGAGCCACAGCAACATGATAAACGTGGGTAGTTTGGATTCAAAAGAGAACAAGCTAATAACCCAGTTTTATGCTAGACATCCTTTGACCTTTTATAAAGCTGGGAACGACGGTCAACAAGGAACAGTCATTGAGCACTTCCTTTCTTGCGTCGCAACAAAAATGATCTAGGAATTCTCGGAACTTGGCACCAGGTGACTTTGTCACTACATTTGCATGTAGTACGTCCAGAGATCAAGTTCGCGTTGTGCATAGCAGGATTCAGGAATTGTATACGGTAGCGACGATGGCTACGCAAGTACACGCAACGCGTAACGGAAAATTTGTCAGAACCAGGCTCATCGCTTCCAACGAAGCCTTTATAATAACCGGTATGTTAGATATAATCTACTGTTTCACACCAAGCGGTGGTTCAGCCATGATGTTTCGCAAGCCGTCCTGCAATGTGTGCCATAAGTACGAATTTGCTACCAACGCATTTCTAAGCAGATGAGCAAAATCTGGTTTTTCTTCCGACAACATATCGCTCGGATTGTCTAATGGAGCAACCGAGCCCACTTACTGCTCATGAGTTGAGAAGCAACTGTACGAGGTCCCGGAGAGGCCACAATTTATTTAAATGGTTGAGATTAACTAGCCTCAGGTTGGATGGCAAAACCGATAAGACGTGAACGGTCATGGAAAAACGAAATATAGTTTGCGTGGTTGGAAACACTTGTTACCAGTTCATTTGCGAGTTGCGCAGGACATATAGAATAACTGCGTGTCCCAATAAGTGTATCCAGTCAAGGTGTGTGGTGAAATTGAGCATGTTTGATGCACATACCTCCGTTCGCCCTTTAAAATCATGTCACTAAAGTAGCTATCATCCTGGAACTTTAAGACTTCCTAAAACTGCCTGCGTACCCACCTTTTCTCATTGCCCAAACCAACTGTAGTTGACGACGTATTTGTATAATCACAGGTCATTCGCAGTGGACCAGCTGCACCTCTTTTGTTGTGTTTATTATGTGACTTAATCACCGCTACAGAAAGCTAGCTTTAAAACGTCCAAGTTCTCAGTATATTTTGATCTCCGTGTATAAAGTTTTACCTATGTATAAATGTTTATCAACAATGAAATCGGGTGTACAGTAAGAACATTTACTTAACTCGTAGCTGAACAAGTTCAAATCGGCCCAATGAAACAAAATGTTTACATGTTACATTTACTGCAGCACTGTGAGACTACTAGTCATTATATGCTTTGCAGCTTTCGTTTGTGGGCAGACGAGTTCGAAAAAGCCTTCAGTGAACTGCAGTCAATAACCGGTCAGGAATACTTACAAACGGTAAGCATTTGATATGTAAAGCTTGTTTTTGAGTGGCAATTTCACTATTGTAATAATCATCAGGCCAATTTTGTCTCTAAGGAAAGGACAAAACTGAACCATTAACGAATTCGTTTGTGCGGACAGGATGCATAGTTACATATATTTCTCTTTGAGACAGTGACACTTTCTGCCACCTCATAGAGCTCTTATCCACTTTATCACACATTCAAAGCGCTCACATGCATAAGTGTGGAGTCTCACCGATTTTGTGGAAGAGGAATCTGCGACAATTTCGGTTCCTTCTCCTGCAATACGTATCGACCGCATTTATATTGCTCGCCGCGGACATGCTCACTGTGCAACATTTAAACGGATCCCTATGACTTAATTCTTCAGCTCATGAGCCGTCTTGGCTCACTTGGTAACGTCTTCTTATGTTGCTGGTTATCCTTGAAGTGTCTGTAGTTCAAGTCGCTTTGTAGTCTAATGCCTCTATACAGCGACTGCCGCGACCAAATATAGATCACATTGAAGCTGCCCACCGACTTTGACATTTCAAGTGGTGCCCATGGGGACCCTTTTGTCTCCCCATCTCTCTCTCTGCAACTTTGCGATCAAAACGATGGGGAATATCCCAAGCTGTATCCTTTTTATTTCTCTTGGAGAAATGGTTTCTTTGAGTGACTGACAATTAGACTGCTGATGTGTTTGCGGAATGGCCAGCTGGATAAAAGGGACTGCACGTAAACAACCGCAGCTGAATATGTCTGCACAAAATCTGTCCAGTCCATTATAGGTTTTACACTTGAAGCGCAAAGAGCAGTGTTACAACTATGAGTCATCGCGTCAGCGGTTTTTATTATCAGTGCACAGCCGCCGGAAATGACCGCTCGTCGCACTTATTTAGCTAGTTTGGTAACCTAAACAGTGGTAGCTGCGGATATCCGTGTTGCTTTTGTTAGTTACGGTCGCAGAGATGGTAAGAGACCAGACTACTTTTCAAGGCTATGGTGCACAGCGTTACAATATATCTAGTGGCTGATGTGCTTACACAACGTTGCGGGACTTGTGGTCTTGCCGTGCGATATCTACGTGATATTTCCAATACCTGTTGGAGTCAGATAGCTAATACATACTAACAGACTTTCTTCGATCGCCTAAGCTGGCCAAGTCACACATACTATATGCCAGTCTACTACAAACCTCAGTTCATGTTATTCACTGATATTTTATCTAGTTAGTGGCGAATTACATTGCGGAGATTTGAAGTGGTGATCCATAATCCTGGAATGGGATGTTTGGATCAAACACGTTAATGGTCGACAACTAGTTTGAACAAGACACGGTAGAAAAGCCGGTGTCTCTCTTCGACAAGATTTTTTCATTCCCATGCGTCACCCATTCCTTGTGGTTCATCTTATATCTTTAATATTAATACTTTTAATATTTTGCTTCCTATCTATGTTACTTCATCATGTTAAAAGTTTTTTCCCTACGAGTTATCTTCTCTTGCAACCAAACTCGTTACAGTTCTATAGTTAAACCACTTTTGATTGGGTGAAATGAATGTTAAGGGTTGACCGATCAACTTACCGAATTAAAATGGCAATCAGATTTTAGTTAGCTACATGCGTGCTTCTAATAACGTGGTACCCTTTTATTAGGGTACAATAGTGAACTTAGAGGGTTTGTATCGTACAAAACGTCGGTAAGAATCTTATTCATGTCCTGGCTGCAATGGTCTTTCCAGCAGGGATACCGCAATCTAGAACTTTTATTCACAATTCATTATATCCGGTAAGCAAACAGTTAATACCGTCGGTTAATTTCTCTGTCAGACATTCGGGTAGACGCATGCTGTAAGTTTGTCGGACAGGTGGAAATAAAGAGCCGATCCTGTTGAATTTCACGCGACTTCCAGATCACGCAGAATCCATGTGAAATTGCTCGCATTCATTGGCTAAAGCACTGAAAACGTGCTCGCTCTGGACCGAGGCGAAAATTATGCGTGGTACATCTTATCCATTTAGGTGGTGTACATTGCAATCTAATCTGATTTGGTACAAACCGACACGGATAAGAGTAGTTTTTCGGGTTGCGCAAAACTGTCCTGATGAAAATATCACGATACGTGTGTGCTTTTGGAACTCGAGAAAACTGCAAATGTCTGGGATATTTGTCTACTGACAGAAGACGCTTGGAAAAACGCCGCCCAACAAAACGTGTTGTCAGTCCCTTCTAGTTTGGCCATCAACCTTCACACCCCAAATTGCCGGAGGACAGTTTTTTGTGTTTCGGAATCACCATACGCAAGCACACTTTGGAATTCGTGAGACAGTTGCAGGACAGTGATCCATCACATAACTGGTTCAGGTACCTGCTGCTCGTCCTGAAAGGGTGAAATAATTCGAAATAATTTCTAGGGTTTATGACCAAACTAGCATACAACATTTCGTACCCTAGCGAATAAATAATCGGCGAACACAGACAGCGCTTAAGCTGTTGTCCTGAAAGGGTGTTTGCAGCATAAACTTGACCATGTTATTAATGTGTAATTAAAGAGGCTGAAAGAAACCTGCCGCACAAGCTTCATGTCATGGCAACCAATCAGGATCAAAACGCTTGCACTCCCAAAAGCACGCGGCCATCAACATATGGCTATCATCTGAAGCTAAGGCGGCATTAACAGGTCAGTTTTCTTGAGACTTTCAGGGCTCCTCTTCATTATGCCCTTCAATCGCGGATAATTTAACCTCATACAAAACTTAAGCAGAGAGTCCGACTAAGAGATGACAGAAAACGCATTACTGATGCAGACTGCGACATGTGCCCCGTAGGTATTAGACTCAAACTCGAAGTGGGTCTTGAGCGCTCCTGCCTGGAAGACGGGCTGGACTAATAGCATCTAGCCGCCTTGCTAGCAACTTTGTTTCTCGCTGCAAAGACTATCTTCGTAGCCAACGAAGCTGTGCTAGCCTAACACTGGCATACAAAGCAAGATGTTCTTTTTAAACACTGCATACAGCTTATGCAACACAGTAAGTTGCGCTAAGGAACCTACTTGACTATCACCGACTACTATTCGCATAGCTCCGTCATCGTTCCTACCGTGCTGATGTCACCATACTCCAGCAGTACTTCGCAGACAGCGATGAGCAAGGTCTTGATAGTGTTTGAGATTCCCTCTCCAGTTCGAGATACGAAATCTGGACTAAGTTGAGCGCACGAGACAGCATCGGCAAACTGTAGGCTCATAAACCTAAAGTATGCACACGGTTTATGCAGAAGAAATAAATAAAAATTTCCTGTTACCGTGATATTATAGTTCAAATTAAAAGTAGTAAACAACCTACGAATCTATTTGCAGTTGTATTGAAAAAGAGAAGACACAGTAAGTTATGTGGCAGCGTACGTAGGCTCTACAGTGTGGCAGCTCGCTAATCAGCAATCTGTCCAAGGTGAAATAGTTGACATTAAGGAGGAAGGATATGTCAAAGGCGTGAAGTAAAAATGCTAACTGTTTAATCGTGCCGACATTCAACCCACACATTTGTAAAATTCTGTTTGGAAAGTGGGAAAGGGCTTTTGTAGTCCAATTTGGTTAAACTGTCAAAGTTCTATTTGGAGTTCACACATCCCGCGGGTCCAGATCTCACACAGGCTGCGAAAAATGGCCCTCACGGTAGTCTTGAATACACGTACTGCAGACAACGAGGCAGTAGATTGCCGACAAATTTATCAACCCACGTAGGTGGTAATAATGTCGGGGAGCGCACTCCTAAGTAGTGGTGTTATTATGGTGCTCAACCAAAGCCTATGGTTTTAAAACCTGATCACTACGCTGTGAAATATAGAGATAGGCCAGTTTTACGGAGCTAAATGACACCGAATTCTTACCCACAACCTGCACATTGAGTTTGTATGACATTCACGGATTACATAATCTGGTAGGGGTTACCTTCAAGACGACCAAGGGCACTGCTCGATACAGTTATGTGCTTTGTGAGGGACACGGGCGTTCGCGGTACACTTGGGTCCGATATTGCTTCTTTGTCAATCTTGACTATTACGCATCCGTGATGTTTTTAAAGTGGTCCTTAGTACAAGAATATCAGTTCAGGCACACAGCCTTCCCCGCAAACGCAACCGGCTTACTTTTAAAGTGTGGTAGCATCATTAGTTTGCGTTCTTTCGCAAGCATCCAGTGAGCCACAATCGAACCAAAGCGACCCTAAATGCACCATGGGTCAGTTTGGCCCATGAGTGATAAAGTGAGTCTATTTGCTCAACAACAATATACCTCTGTGTGAAACAGGTTACAACACTTATTATCATGATAGTGATTGCTCTCCTATTCCGATCCTTAGTTTAAAGTAAGCAAATTTACGGCCATTCATGTAGGATTGTGCCAGAAAATTGCTCTCACGTGTATATACGGTTGGCTGTCATCACGCTCAAAACCTCCAGTGAATAGCCATGATCCTTTGATACCCTGCTCTTTAAGTACGTAACTGTTTATTTACTTTACATTGGTTTATAAAAGTGATTTCAGTGATCATTGCACACTTCTGTTCATATGAATGATGCGCCAATTACAGGTCTATGAGCATTCGAAGTTCACCCCACTGGACATTTCGGAGGAAGTTGCATTTGCTTTCCTTGACAAGGCCGTTGGAAGAATCAAGAAGATTGTCGACCAGAAGATGGGACTGGTTAACGTAAGTGTACACAAAATCTTACTACACAGATATCGGTTGAAAGCTTCCGAGTTCAACTTAACATGAGTTGCACAATAAACTTCTGCTTCCAATCGAAAATTCTGCTTAATTCGATACACGGTCTCGTTGGAACCACCCGTCACCGGATGGTGAGTCATGTCTGAACATTCAGGCGAGACAGACGTGGAAGTAGATTTTGGTTTTGGTGTCTTAACATTACTGTAAGTGAAACATGTTAATATCTTCAATGCCAAGAGACCGTTTATTATCCACGCAGTAAAGCTAGCCTTAGTACAACTTTGTTCATCTTATCTATCACTGACAGGCTAGAATCACGCAGTCACCGTAAGTGACTGAGACTCTGAGAAGCTACACTGGCTTTAATGGCACTGAAGTAACCTTCGCCGGCTGTAATCATCCGGAGTGACACAAGCAGCAAGTTACGTGAACTATTAGGCAACTTTCCTTGGGTATTTGGCGCTAGCCAGTAACAGGGACGTATCAATTCATTGTAGTAGAATAACCACAAGTGAGCTAAGCCAGTCATCACTCGTACTGCAAGTTAACCCTTTCATATACTTTGGGCACTTCGATTCTTCCGGTGCTTAAAAGTGAGACGAAAGGAATCAGTAAGTAGGGAAGACGCAGGCCGGGACTTGCTAATGCCACACACCCATGATGAATCAATGCCTACCGGTGGCCTTATTCTTCTAGTGCTACCCAGTTGCCACGGCTATAATCAAATAGTAATTGGTTACGAGCAAAGCGCACAGTTGACATGTGTAGTAGGGTGGTTAGGGTGCGATTTGCAACATCAACCTATGTGTGCTCAATAAGTAAAGCAATCTGTGGGTCTTTCATTATTCTCCGATCTGAATGATTTGTTTACAGACGTTTCGTTCTCATACTAAGCAACATCTGCAGTGTAACTTCAAGAGCCTGTTTGGCATGCTTCGTAAGCGACTTCGAGGATCTAGTGCTTGTTGAGCAACCTCTGCTTTGAACACTAGACTCCAGTAAACTCAAGTGCATACCGGCTTGTGAATCTTTCGAAAAGTTTGATGTGCTATTTCTCGAAATAGTGGATTTCGGAATCCATATACACGGACATCAAATAGCTCTGATTATGACGGCGGATGAATTGGCTATGTTCATGTGGCAGTGTGCCAAGCTATCTTCAAGCCAATTTAAGTCAAGGAATTGCTTATTACACCCAGAACGGGTGAATATTCAGCCGTACCACACACCCTTTCAGCGATATAGCATTAAATTCAAAGAAGCGGATCAATACTTGAGAAAGAACAATGCCATCATAGCAAAAACCGGTTTGTTACTTCTTAAACAACTTCCCTTCGGTCTAGCGGAAATCGCGCTAGATAGGGAATAATTAACGAACGGTACGCTCCTGTAGGGACATATTTGGCTTTGTTAATTGTGGGTGCGTCGCAGCTAGTTCTAAATCAGATAGTCACCCACATACCCGGAAGAGCCCTAAACTGCAGTTTCAGCCTGGTGGGCATCATCAGCAGTGCGCATCCATGGGATCCATCAGTATTCGAAC
>OX104064.1:25244464-25307480 GCA_944474145.2 Dicrocoelium dendriticum
TTAAGCAAAAATAACATGGAAGCGTCAACGTAGCTTCTTGTTTGTTTGTTTCACCGTAGCGCTCAATAAACCTTAACAGATAACCGTTTAGTTGCAGCGTGTTGAATAGCAAATTCCTTTCCGCTTCCATCGCGTCTGGAGTGATGATAAAGTGGGCCCAACAATCTCATAGAAACCCATTTTCATTGAGCTAGCTTGTAAAGGTGACAATGTGATGAATATCACTGAGAGGAGCATAAGTGCTCCACTGAAAAGAACCTACAACAAGGCGGCTCTGCGGCTTCTCATCTCCACTAGACCTATGCTAATTTGTTCGAATGAAATACCGATGGCAAATCATTGCATGTTCCGCTATCTATAAAAATTTACCAGTAGATGTGGAGACAGCTACCTCAGGCGCAGTAACCGGAATCTAGGTGTCAGAATCAAGTAACACATCCAAAAGTCGCTAGGCAGCCGGACGGAATCTGTGACGACGGAGTCCGTTGACTCGGGAAACCGAACTACCTTAGCAGTCCCTAAAAGCTAGCTGACAAGTTGTCACCGCCTCAACCCTGATGAGCCTCTCATAGTCCAAATGCGCGATCAGCGCCCCCAACTCCCTAGCCTATTGGAGGCCATCTCCATCGATCACGAACGACTACTGCTGTACATACAAAAACAGATGTCAGTGGCTCTAAACTTACCATGGTAGCCCATGCGTTCTGCTCTCTATGATCTCCATTTTTCTGTTCCAATGTTGCTTGTTTTTGTGTTTGATACTGATGCACGAAATGAAGGCGCCATCTCACAATCTACGGCTCCTGAGTTTTATGCTTTTTCTAATTCGGTGTACTTGCTGACTTCTCCCAAGTTGAGGAGGATGCGGAAGAAGCTCGGGAACCAGTTGCACTCAAATGATGCCAGGGGGTGTTGATATCTACCCGCCCTTGTATGCTGACTCGATGAAATCATGTGCCTCTTGGCTTATGCATCGGTCAAATCGGGCTAGGAGGATGGCCGATTCCTACAGGAAGCGGTGCTATGGATGATATCGATTTACCACGGTTTCTGTCACTGAAACCAAGTTGGCCATCTTAAGGGAGCTTACCGGGAGGTCGAATGGAAGATGGCCAGTTTCCGGGAAGTCTGAATAATATTACGAATTCAAGTTCGAGCCCAGCGGTTTGGAAATAACAAACGACCACTTGAATTACTGCTGGTCGTTGTCAAAAATTCAGGTAAACATAATCCCGAATGCATTGGAAATTACTCATAAGTTGCCGATCGTTAGCTGCCAGTCACCACTATGTGCGTTGAAATAATCCTTCGATTACCGGTCCAGAATACCTATTTTATAAGGTCTGGGTCATGAAGCGCGATGGATTTACTTTCCGCGGTCCAGAACACATCACAAAGCCAACGAAAGTAGTGAACACTCCGGGGTGAGGCCAGCGATTTTGTTTCCAAGTACCGATGAGCTGACCGCAGTAGTTCATTCCGATCATTCCAAACAGGTGATCATTATTCCACAAGGCGCGGTAGCCAGAGTCGAACAAATTCTTGATAACTTTAGTGCGGAGTGGTTTTGTTTTCGCTCTACACTGTGACAAGAATGCGATTTCAACCTGGTACACTATAACTTTAACTGACAATGCCGTCCACATGGATGATTTAGTCTCCGAAAATCAACTCGGATTTTACTGGGACTGAAGTAGCCTCCGGCTTTGATCATCAGAGACGATGCAAATCCAAGAATGAGTATACCGATCGGCTGCTTTCAGTGGGTGTTTGGCTCTAGGTAGCATTGATCACGTATCGGTCTATTGTAGTACATCCTTCTCAAATGTACTCAAACAACCTTCACTCATCCGAGCAGTTAGTTCTTCATATTCCTCGGAGACATGCATTCCTCGCTAACCTTGGATGATTCAATGCTATTACCTGCCAGGCCCAAGTGAGCTGGGTGTACATCTGTCTACGTCTCCATATGAGTATCCCGAAACCGTCCCATGCGAACAAGCGGTTGTTAACAGCCACAATTTACGACCACCGGTGAAATTACTACACTAAACTGACAAGGAATAAGCTGCAAAGCTAGCACCATGAGGTGGAAGATCGACGGAGGAATTGTTAAGATTAATAGGTGTATTAGGCTGTGTTCCCTCACACTAAAAATATAAAAACCCATATAAAGGGGCTCGAACCACTAGGCATGGGAGAGAGGTCCGGCAGCTGAATCCGAGGCGTTTGCATTCACCACTTGCCATTTGCTAAACATCTTTTTTTTACCTTGCCTACTTTTGAGATATTACTTTTAAACAGCTCTTTAAAACGTTTGTCCGGAAGATTTCCAATTCGACTGAGACCGTTGCACCTTATCCAGCTCTTGAATTAGATACTGCGCGCAGGTCGTGACTGGTGCCTCTTATTCACGAAATATTGACGTCATCTTAAACCAATAACTAGAGAATATTTTATAAAACTGCCTTGTTTACTGCATGCAAATCTACTTAACAAAGTGGTAGCTTTGTGTTGAGAATGATCGCCATTTTCTCTAGGGACAGTAGTGTACTCTCTTCCCCTTTGTGTAACCATTTATAAACTTTTGCATCCTAATAATATCAGTTTAATAAATTTGTTGTTTGTGATGGAAACTGTTATTGATGTACCCGTCTGGGTACATAAAGCTTACCTTGACCGACTGAATGCAATAAAATGACTGAATTTTCCTATTATGTACAAGTGTACCTAGCATAGCAAGTCGAAGCCCAGGTCCATCAAATGATCATATTTGACAGTAACCCAGTGAGGTTACTTGAGGACATGGGGTTACTCTTGGTGATTTTCAGCGATAAAAGAACTATCCAAACTGACTGCCAACAAAGACTGCGAAACTAACCTCATACCCACTGCCCAAAGTAACGAAAGCGGACGTATTCAAAGTGCACGTAAACCAGGGCACGATGAGTGCCGTTGTTTGAGAAACAACTCGCCACGTACACACAATTTACAACATTTAGGCCGAAAATCGTTCACGTGGATAAATTAAACCGGTGTGTAAAACGGTTTACATTTATTAAGTGATCAGGTGTGGGAGGTGCGGCTATGTGTGCGCCTACCTCATCTGGGTATTGCAGCTCTACCAAACACATTTGTGAAGACATTTCGTTCGAAAGATTTGTTGCAAATATCACGACTGCCTTTCATTCACAGAGGGCATTACACACACTAATGAGAAGGATATGTAACGAGACGTTGCAAATTAACTATCGATAAATTCCAGGATTAGCACCATTGCTAGTTGATGGTAAGTGTGAACGAGGTAGGGAAAATTGGCTCAGGGAATACTCTCGATAGACCCTCCGGATTTGCCTGTCACTGCGACTGCGAGCAGCCACAGAACGTTTGTGCCTCCTCAGGGACTATATATGACATGTAATGCAGCAGACACAGCTCCTTCCCTACACTACCTTTTCATTACAAACCCATACTAATTAACTGGGAGGCATGTGGATGCGATCTTCGATTGCTTTGGAACCCATCCACAACCTCTTACACCTTCGCTTGAACAGAGATTAACTTACTTAACAGCCGTACAGGCAGCACTGGCTGGGTGGTAGTCCATTGCATCCTAGATGCCACTACACTTGGAACTTAGTACTGCCAAGAAGACCGCGGATCCCGTCTCCCACAATAACGAGTAACAGTCTCCTGGAACCAGTTGTTAAGGTGGCGGTAGTCGACAGTTAGACACCCCGTCAATACCAACATCATGGGCTGCCGGACCTTGGATAACAATCGACAAATGTCATCAATCATGCGAAAACATCAACCACATCGATACATGCCCAGGTCAACGGCAGCGACGATGCAACACAAGTGCTACGCCTGTCATAAATACAACCAGAATTAACGTACTTAACATGCAATGACGTTTATCGATTCAAGTTACCCTCCGCCTTTACAACATTAAGCACTTGTGCCCACATTAGTGGCTTATTTGACCGACTAGACTCAGGTGCACATGACCCCAAGTGCTAATGCACCAGGTGTATGATGCTGACTAACGACTCCATCGGAGCCTACCGCATGCTTCATCAGCATTTTTATTTCTGGTGCAGCAGTCTGAACAGCAGCAGCCTGGACAACGGCATTACTGATGTGAACATTCCATTGCCAGTTATCCACTGTCATTGTTTCTTAACACCTAGTGTTCATAGTAATTTGTGATAAAACCCCTTGATCTTATCCTGATAATGTGGCCTCCCTTTGCGCAGATTTCGCTTCCCTTCACACCCTAGTCCATACAGCAGACGTCTCGATAGCCTGGTCGCATCCATAAGACGTACATGTCAGGGCGTCCTTGTGTCGGAGTAGCGGCATACAATCCATACTGTACACTCCGCTCCGGCAAAACACTAATATCTCACGATTACCTTACCCCATCAAACGCGCAGAATCCGACGCAGATATTGCTGGCAAAGATGTTCCACATATCGGATGTCCTCTCTGTACAGATACCATATTTCACTACCGTAAAGGTGGTTAACCTCATGACACTAAACAGAGCAGAGATTAAGGCACAGCCTTGTTTCACACCCCAAGCGGCATCGCAGTCATCCGAGGGATACGCATAGCCACACTCACGCTCGCTTACGAATCTGGTGGTGTCCAATAAGACTAACAAATCTACCTGGGTAACAAAACTTACCCAAGTCCGTTCACTGTGCATTTTGATTCATCTTGCAAAATGCTTTGGTGAAATCCATGAGCAACGAGCAGAATGGCTGGTTTCAGTCACAGCAGTGGATGAGCCGCGAGCACTGTATCCCTCATGCTGCGGCCCTACCAGAATTTGCATTGCTCTTTGGTTCAACAACCTACATGTCACGTGGTCAAGCCGAATTCTGGCAATCATCAGGCTGACACAAGTTAGCAAACTCTCGCCACGATAATCGTTGGCACATTGCTCGCTTCCTTTATCCCTGTATAATTGTAGCACGAGGGAATACTTTACCTTAACAGGCACCTGTAAGTCAAAGCACAAAGGTTTTACCTAGTAGTGCAGCGTTTGTAACATCACGAGGGCACCCATTTTCAGCATCTTTAACGGTGTTTGAGTAGCAAAGATGCAATGGAAGTTTTACAGCTGAGAAACTGCTCAGTGCTTTTCACCAACACTTGTTGTACCGTCATACTTGATCTTCAAATTTTGTAGCTGCCATCACGTAACGTATTTCAGTCAATCTCTAGTCCGTTGTACAGGAGGTACTAAAAATTTGCGCTTCCTATCTGCGGGTCATCGATAAACTGTGCACAGGTAACATCCGAGTTAGCGTCTACCATTGTCCTCAGTGGCTGTAAAGTAGGTCCTTACATTACACTGAATTCTTCATGATGGCGGTGTTTGGCCTAGCGCTCCCTCCACTCCGCGTTCACCTTTCACTATACACTCTCGTTACACCGCGGCTATCGATACAATCGCTGACGCATCGTGCAAAACTTGCTTTCTTCTCCGAGTTATCGGTACCCTCCACATGCACCACGTATACCGCATCCTTCTAAGACGTCAGTGCGCTAATGGTTGATATGTTGTCATTGAACTAATCGGGCCACTTGCATTTGCGCGGTCCATCGCCTCCTCAGTGGCGTAGGTTATTTGTTGCTAAAAGTGATTTCACAGAATGCTGACTCAATCAATGAAATTGATATGACCTAGACAGGTCATTATCGCAAACTCCAGTTGACACATCTTCCTAACAGCACCTAGAGAACGAACCTAAAAATTCCATCGGTTCAAAGCAGCAGTACTCACTTTTTCAAGATATAGGTACAATTTGGCGCACACCAAGTTGTGACCAGTTCCGCGCTCAGATTCACGCAGTCCACGTGTAATGCACACTTTACACGTCACCTTGGCGCATGATAATATAGTCGAGAAAGTGCGCGCGACCGCTCCGCGGGTGCGTCCTAGTGGCAGCATCACACACCACTTGTTGCAAACTGTGTGGACAAGCGGTCATCGTTTCATTTTGCCACCTTAATACCATGAGGCTTGATTACATCTGCCCATACCATTGCATCACGCCTAACGCGCGCAATGAACGCTCCCTGTAGGAACAGTCGGTTGCACCTCAGTGCAAGCCGTATCACGGAGGACATTTGGGAGGAAAACTGGTCCTGATCATATATATATATATATATATATATATATATGCGCTTAATGTGAATGTTTGCAGGGTGCCTACATGCTGATAATTCCCACCTCAATAACTGGTTCCAAAATAATGTCCGTTGTTATCGAGGGAGACGGGATGCACTGTTTACTTGACAGTGATAAGCTCAAAGACTGATGCCATCCAGTGTGGAAGGCGCTACCATCAATTCATCGATCAGTGTACGTCAGGTGTGCGTGCTTCTCCAGTTCGAATGAATGAAGTGTATGGTGCGTATTACGTCTCTGAATCAATCGTGGCTCCTATCTTCACTCCTCATTTTATTTCTTCGGGTTTACACTGGATATGCTGTGCGTGTATGGAGCAGTGAATTGTGCAGCGCAAGCCACCCATGGTCCCTGCGTAGACACAGGCTTTCTGTGGCTGTTCGAACACACACTGGTAGGTAAATCCTGAAACGTACGCCGCCCATCATTTGCAGAGAATTGGCGAACACGTACAATTTCTGGTAATCTTTTTCGCTAACTTGCTGTTCTCGCAACCACAGAGCGCAACTGCTGGTAGGCTTTTACTTTCAGACTGGGGTGGATGCTACTTCGTCGTCAAAGATAAGATAGGCTATCGAAACCTACTAAGCATTGGAAATGAGCCGAAAGCTCGTCTTATATTTCTCAAAATAGACGTGAGAATGAAATGCTCTTGTCCGGTTCTGTAGGAAGACATTACATCGTAAGGTCGGAGGTAATTTGGAATAATAGAATATACCCTGTGTACTGTTGCAATCGTACTGAATGAACTGCTGTGTTATTGTTAACGTGTTTGAAAGCCATTACAAGATTAGTAAGGCAGGATGGTAGTGGCAACTACAGTCGATAGTAGTAGCACCCGTTTTGTATTCGCTTTAAAGCTGGGTTTGACTCCTGCGAAGGTAAAATTGAGATTATTGGATGTAACATGGTATATCTCACCCTCCCATTTTATGAAATTGCACTAACCATGTTTCGTCTCTTTTCTCTTCAGTGTTACCACAGAGCCAAAGCTGTTTCTCTCACACCAACCATCTTGCTACCGAACTCAACATTAAACTGCACCGAGAAACACTACTTGCCTTTGGAAGCTAACCCTCTATTTGAGAATCAATATGTATCGAGCAACAACTCTGTTGCCCACGTTCCAACCAATGTGTACGATTTGTGTGAGTTGGAATATTTTCTCCGGCTGGAATTTATCCCTAATAGGGGAAACCAACTATCAGTGTTGTACGTCTATGCGTTCCAGGTGTGTCAGTCTTCAAGACTTGCCAATGAGCGTAACCATTGGTTTTGTCGCCCCAACCACTGTGATCTATTTGCAATTGGATGGCACCTTAAGCCTCATGGGAAAAAGCACTGTTTAACGCCTCATACAAATAATTGAACAAATAACTTTGTCTCTTGTGAGCGTGCTGCCCTTTAATCCTTGTGGCGGTCTATGGAAGTTGGCGCTCAGATGCTGGGTTTGAGGAATGATGGATGCTAATGGCATTCAGTAACACACTTCACAACTGACTTCGGACCTCATTGTAATTTATGGAAAATTATATCTAGATTTAGCACTAGAGTACCAGATAAATACGACATTAAGTTTTATCAAACAAGATGGTGATTACATTTAAACCCTATTTGAATGTTCCGACCAAACTAATTTCATTGCTAATTATTTTATAAATAAATCTTCATGTAAATGTGTTACATAGGACATTCTTCTCAACACCGTACTACTGGTAGACATCCTACGTTCCTACCCACGTTTTATGGCCTCACCCATAACTGGAACATGAAGTTAAGACGACGTTTGAAGTTTAGCATGTTATGAATCTGAATTGTCCTATTTTTAAGTTGTTTAATTATTGTAACTTTTCTTGTCGCAACGTACATTTTTCGGTTTCCATAAGCTGGGATTAAGTTGTGAAGGTTTTGATCACACTCTGCACTTGACAGCAACAAAATAATGTAAGCAGTTTTGTTTACCGGGATTTCACGGGATGTCAGTGACGCTGAAGTTCGTCCACCACATGCAACTACTTTCAGAGAGTATACCCTAGCTAAATGTACCACGTGTTAAACAGCATCAAGGCAAGCATTGATAATGCATTCATAATTTGATCGCTACTAAAAAAAATCTTGCGGTTTGTTTCAACTCCAGCAAACGCTTTGATGGCTGTGGGTGGTTGGACTGCATCACTTGATTCGGTCTTTAAAGAGAATACGGTACTCGATCCGACGGTAAAGTGGCAGTACTTTGGAAGTTCCACGGGATTTTTTCGCTTTTATCCAGGTACGTTTGGTTGTAGACTTGATCCCGAAGGACTCCCAAGGTTGAGTCATGTTTTAGATGATTGTATGATTTAGCCTAGCGTAGTTATCAATGTTACAAGTTCAGTGGGTAGGATTGCTCTGTGTTTTGCTAAGTAGCTGCGGACCAGGAGCGATGCGTAATCCGGCATATTATCATGACACAAAATCCAAGTCTGATTTTCCCACAGTTCAGGACTCTTCCTACGCACGGCATCCCTCAAACGCGCTATGATTTGTTGGAATGTTCCTACGAGGATGTCCACTACGTCAGCAACTACTCGAGCATTTAAATGATGATTTCCACGGAGCACAGCACGTACTCTCCCAACACGGTCATTGTTGGTTGATGTGGAAAGTCGTCCAAGTTTGGGATCGTAACTGACCGACATTCTGTCGTGTTCAAAATGCTTAAACCACTTAGAGCATTGCGTGCAACATACAGTCCACCAGGTATGCTTGGCTAAGCAATTGAAATGTCCCTGTAAACGTTTTGCCAAGTTTGTAGCAAAATTTCACAGAAGCGTATTTCTTCAAGCTCTTTGATTGTCTCTTTGACACTAATCCGACGAACAGCTTGTACAAGGGCTCACTTCAGCGGCTGTAGCTCCCCAACCAATAGTCAGGGCGAAATGCGGCAGATTGTAGTTTGTTGTCCACGTACGCCTGCACATGCACTCAGTAGCCGTAGCGCACTCCCTCTGCCGGTTGTCTGGCTAGTTGAAAAGTTCGGTTTCTTTTTCAGCACCTCAGTATATCTAAACCAGAAGAACACTAGCTAAACTTACTTATTAGTAAGTTAATTATTAGATCTGAGCTGCCCCTCAAAATGAGTTCCATTCACCAGACACAAGTTTTTATACTTGGAGCAAACAGCTTCCATGTAGGTCCGGTCGGATCAGGCATAATTGATAGATTCCGCTAGTAATAACATCACATATGGTTGGACGCTGTTGTGTGAAGTACATTTGCTGCTTTGTATCCACTTCGATTTCAGGTGCAATGTGGGAAATACAGTTGGATGAACCCAGACTGGATTTTTTCGACTGTCGTTCACAACCCTGGTAGGTGTAAGTCGGTATATCTTGCTTGCATAAATCTCTGTGCAGGTGGATTTTTGTGGTACCTACTTCTATGTCATTCAGTTTCATGAATGATTACCTAGGTCTGTGAGGAGCAAGCGTCATCTGTTCAAACAGGGCAGCATTGGCAGGTCATGTGCGCATCTCACACCAATCTAAGAGTAGGATTTTGTGTCTGCACGGTGCTTAGGGTAGTAGAGGTTTCCTCAAGCCCACAAGAAGAGTAAAGGTTCATTAGTTATGATGAAGTATGGCAATTCGGCTAGCAATTAGCCTTCACCCATTAGGTAGCCCTGCTTTTTCAACAATTTTCAAAGATGCCGATTAAAAATTGATTATAATGCTTTGTTGCCAACTTATTCGGCAAGGCCACGTAAGTCTAAACATTCTTTCTTGGGTTC
Source organism: Dicrocoelium dendriticum (assembly GCA_944474145.2). Taxonomy (NCBI): domain Eukaryota; kingdom Metazoa; phylum Platyhelminthes; class Trematoda; order Plagiorchiida; family Dicrocoeliidae; genus Dicrocoelium; species Dicrocoelium dendriticum. The sequence goes on from OX104064.1 coordinate 25,254,439, forward strand.
ACGAGAAAACTGATGTAATCCCGGTCGCTACCCGTTGTACTAGCAGTAGCATCGCTGTTGGTACAGCTACTATTTTAAGAGGATTGGATGAAACTAGATACTAGTTGCGAATTCGTTACAAAGACCCTTTCATCGTGCAATGGTGAACCGCGGTTTGGGAGACAGCATTAGTTTCTACCGACGAACTTCACATGCAACCAAGAGAAGGAAACAATTTGTCTGGTGTGTAAACACTATAAACAAACCAAAGTAGTAGAAGCCGAAGCACTAATACTACGATGTGATCATTAGAAAACTTCCCAAGTGAAACCTAGCACCACAATCTACAAGTTTAATTTCATCTCTCATGTAAACTTTTTAATACCTGGAAGTAGCTCAAATCAACATAGGCGTTATCTACTGAAACCGATGCACTTTCGACAACCACGCTGTTGTAGCGAGTTTGCTAAAATATGGCAAGGACTAGACCTAAAAACGGAAAAATTGTAATGGAAGTTCCGTGTGCTTTTTACCCTAACAACTAACCACACAACCTAATGACGCCATTGGAATCGACGAGAAAACGTATCAGTCACAGCTATATGAGACCACGATACAATAAAGCGGAAAAACCAAGATAATAAGCTTAACTGCTTGAAGCCGTTTATAATCTTAGAGAAGGCTGATGGCAGGCAGACCTAGTCAACACAGCCATCATACATTAGAAAAGCATTAGATGACCGCGTTCGACAAAACAGAAACTGATATAACCCGAACTGTTCTAGTAGGTGGATAGAATACTAGATCGTGGAAATGACCGGTAGTATTGATACAGTGGATCAAGAGATGCTAACAAGCAGAGTCAACAAATTGTCAACAGGAAGTTCACGTGTTTACCAGACTCACTGGGGTATATCGGTTTTGTTGGTTCCAGCTAAGTGGTGATTGGCTGGACAGTTGTATGGTTTGATTGGATGACAGCACTCCATGTTGGGTTTGGCCCGAATACGATACCTCCCTCTTCTTTTGACAAGTCTGCCTGTAGTTGCTAACCGTTCGGTATAGATGAAACGATCAGGTGGTCGGCGGTTGCGTCTGTGAACCGCATCCAAATCTGACATCAACGCTTGGCTTTCGTTTTCCACTCGATCCGAATTTGCATTTGTCGGTTTCGGCAACGAGAACTCCAGTAATAACTGAAAATCAAACTGGGAATTTTGACGAAGTAAATACTGATTGTTATCAGAGCGGTGTCTGAGCTGATTCATATGCCTGTGCCATGTCTGACCGTTGACCTCTACTAGGTACGTGACTCGACCAATCCGTCTGGTGATTACACCTGGCGTCCATCTGTTTTGCGATGGCCGGAAGTCTCTTGTCCATACCAAGTCACCTGGTTTTAATGTTCTCGCTATTACATGCTGTTTGGGTTGCTCTGATTCTGTTGTTTCCGGCTCAGCTAATTCTCTCACCTCCGGAACGATTATGTCCCAAATTAACCTGATCTGACGGTTAAACAACATTTCCGACGGTGACCTTCCGTTACAAGATGGGTGTGGTGTGATTCGATACATCATTAGGAATGTGTGTATGCAATCGTCCCTGGGGCCGTCGCCTCGCCCTTTGATAAGTGCACGCTTGAACGTGTCGACGAATCGCTCAACCTGACCGTTCGATTGCGGATGAAAGGGTGGTGTGTGTATGCGTGTCACCCCGTTAGAACGACAAAATGTGGCGAATTCTTCGCTAGTAAATTGTGGGCCATTATCGCTGACTAATGTCTCCGGCATTCCGAATCGGCTGAATATTTGATGCAACTGTCTAATTAATGGTGGATGTTTGTGAGTAGTGTAAAGTTCGAAGAAAGTAGAAGCCACGATTAAAATTCACGCACAATAATATGCCTCGACGGGGAGTCGAACCCCGGTCCACGAATTTCCGGTCCGTTGCTCTACCATCTGAGCTACCGAGGGCTGACGATTAGGTGCGCAAATTTTAACACATGTCTTCTGCTTGGTGCGCGACGTGTTGCCAATAAGCTCACAGTACCTGTCCTGATGTTGCAGATTGGCTCACTCACCCGTCGAGGCATATTATTGTGCGTGAATTTTAATCGTGGCTTCTACTTTCTTCGAACTGTCTAATTGTTGCGACTGCAGTGGTCGTCGGCATTGTTACAACCTCTGGCCATTTACTATGAGCGTCAATCACGATGAGATAAGATTTACCCTCTATTGGGCAGGCTAAATCTACATGTACTCTTGACCACGGCGTGGTCGCTAACGGCCATGGCACGGGGGCCAATTTGTTTGGTGATTTTTGCGTGGTCGCACAGTTTTCACACCGCGTACACAGGTGTGAGATATCATCATCCATCCCTGGCCAATACACGTAACTTCTAGCTAATGCTTTGGTGCGGGTGATTCCTTGATGGCCATTGTGAAGTTGGGTGAGAATGGGCCGTTGTAAAGCTGAGGCAACAACTACACGTTCAGCGAAAAGCAAACACGAGTCAACGATTGATAAGCTGTTTTGGCACCGGTGATAGGGGATGAGTTCTGCATCTGATACCCTCGATGGCCAACCTTCTTTCACGTGTTTCATCACCTTACGTAGTACGGCATCCTGCGATGTGTGCTGCCGGATGGATTTTAGCGAGACTGGTTGGGATTTCGCGGTGTCGAGAATTACCCGATTGATCTCCTGATCCAATTTAACACTAGCAATCACTGTCTCGTTGTTGTCTGCTGGATGATCCGCAATTAACCGAGACAACACATCGGCTTGCCCAAAATCTGTGGTCGATCGGTAATGGATGCTAAAATCGTAGGCCAGTAAGGATAGAGCCCATCTCTGTAGACGGCTGGCTGTAGTTGCCGGGATGCCTTTATGTGAACCAAATATGGTCAGCAAAGGTTTGTGATCCGTCAGTAACTTGAAACGTCTACCATATAGCATTTTGTGAAATTTATTGATAGCAAATATGATAGCCAGGCCTTCCTTTTCAACCTGGGAATAATTTTTCTCTGCTGATGTTAACGATCGTGCCACGTGGATAGCTGCTTTCTCAGAACCGTCTGGGAAGGTGTGGGACAACACAGCTCCGATGCCATAGTTGCTTGCATCGGCAGCTACCACGATTGGAAGTTTGGGATCGTAATGCGTGAGAAGGAGATCGGAAGTCAGCATATCTTTAATCCGATCTACCGCTGCTTGACACTCTGCTGACCAAGTAAACTTGACCTCTGAGTAATGCGTTTAGAGGTGCTCGCAGTTGATGCATTTCCGGGAGAAAATTAGAATAGTGGCTAATCATGCCAAGAAAAGAGCGTAGCGCACTGACGTCTGTTGGTGCCGGCATGCTAACAATAGCTGAAATATTGGCTGGGTCGGGACGACGTCCATTCTGATCAATAATGAACCCCAGATATTTAACTTGTGGCAAAAGTAAGCTGCATTTGTCTGGTCGCAAGCGCAATCCGTACACTTTTATACGAGCCAAAGCTTGGTCGAGCCTCACTGCTAGCTATTCTGGACTTGTTCCGACCACTAAGATATCACCTAGGTAAGCTGCAACACCGTCAATGCCCGTGAGCATGATATCCATAAGCTGCTGGAAAATAGCTGGTGCGGTTTTAACCCCGAATGGCAATCGGTTTAACTGAAACAATCCACGGTGTGTGTTAATTGTCAACAATTCCTTTGACTCATCGTCAATGGCGATTTGAAGATATGCATCAGCTAGGTCAAGTTTGGCAAACAGTCTACCGCCTGAAAGTTTGGCAAAAATGTCTTCTGGGACTGGTAGTGGATAACTGTGTGTCTGAAGGGCGTCATTGAGACCTGTTGAAAAATCTGCACACACACGAATTGAGCCATTGGCCTTTCGTACCACTACGATTGGAGCAGCCCAGTCCGAGTAATCGACTGGTTGTATGACATCTGCTAGCTGTAGGCTATCCAGCTCTAGCTCTACACTGGTTAATGCAGAATAAGGCACCGGACGTTTAGGACGAAAAACGGGTTTAGCATCTGCTCTCAGCTGAAATTGAGCCTTCATTTTGCTACAAAGACCAAGTCCTTCCTGGAAAACTAGTGCATATCGCTGAAATAACCGTTGTGGAATGAACTGCTGTAAACCTGCATCGATTATTACGGAAGGAAGGCTGATACCCTGTGTCAGTTTGCAGACTTTATCAAACGGAATACTCCAAAGATTGAAGTTATTTAACCAGTCAATGCCGAGAATATTCAATCCTGATTGGTTAGTGAGGTAGAATATAAACTCACATTTTGACCATTATAAGATACCAAGCAACGTAACTCACCAACCAAACCGAGAGTTGTTCCGGATGCACTGAGTGCTGTCTGTTGAGTGGGCATAACTGGAGGACTTCCGATGGATTCCCAAATCGTTTGCGAAATAATCGTGATGTCCGATCCTGCGTCTACCTGGAGTCGCTGGATACCCGTTTACACTCACTGTTAGATAGCGTCTTCGCGATGTCGCGTTGACTTGATAGGTAGCAACAATGCTGCGACTAGACTTCTGCGGTGGTTTCAGAAATCGTTTGTTGGAATTGTCAGCTTTAGTAGAGTTGCGTGGCTTACAGAAACCATCTTTGTGATCAAAGCGTTGACACTGATTGCACCGATGTCGGCGAAAAGTGCACTGTGAGGCGTAGTGCCATGCGCCACAGTTCCAACATGCTGTTGGTGGCTTTTTGAACTCCTGTTTGTGTGCTCTGACCGGTCTGACATCTGCCATGTTGATCTGCTGCTTTTCCACCATACGGGAATCATGCTTCAAATTGATCAGGCGCTGACATTCCTCAGCCACTTTCTGCAACGTTATGTCTGGGTCTTGCTCCAGTCTGGTGAGAAGACGTGTGTGGATGTCCGCGTCTGACGGAGATTGCAGACCACAAATAAATATGAGACACTCGAACTGTGTCTCGGTCATGGATGCAAGTTTAAAACGCTCACACTCGCGGTTAACGATACCTGCGTAGGTAATGTAGTCGTCCATGGAGTGCTTGACGAGTTTTAAACAATGATAACGTGTGCTGAAGAGCGACAAACGTTCGCCAAAAATCTGTGTGAGGCACTGAACCGTGTCATCAAAAGAAAATTCGCGTGGGTATTTGGGCAAAATATAGTTTACGAAACGATCATGCTCCGTGATCCCCAACTTACGAAGCAGTGTTCGTGATTGCCATGAATTCTCCTTCCCACTGAACTCAACACGAAAAATGTCCTCATAGCGCTTGAACCAGGACTCAAAAGTAACACCCGATGCAACGTCATGCTGGAAAATCTGAATTGTAGAAACAATTGATTCAATGTTGGTATGTTCATCCTGCGGTGCCTTGTCCTTGGAAACCAGGGAGAGGTTACGCGTTAGAGTATCGAGTAAACGGAGCTGAGCGGCCTCGAACTGCGACTGCTGTTGTTGAAGAATTGCACGGAGATCGTCTGCTGAAATTGCCATTTTAATTACCAATTCCGTCGCCAGTTGATATAACCCGAACTGTTCTAGTAGGTGGATAGAATACTAGATCGTGGAAATGACCGGTAGTATTGATACAGTGGATCAAGAGATGCTAACAAGCAGAGTCAACAAAGTGTCAACAGGAAGTTCACTTGTTTACCAGACTCACTGGGGTATATCGGTTTTGTTGGTTCCAGCTAAGTGGTGATTGGCTGGACAGTTGTATGGTTTGATTGGATGACAGCACTCCATGTTGGGTTTGGACCGAATACAACAGAAACAGTAACATTCATGGGTGAAAAAAGTACTAAGTGGGTCTTTGCATTTAGAATTACGGTTTATCGACAGCAAGTCACAAAGCAGTGCTTCGGTTGCAAACGGGAGAAGATGGTTGGAAAATTTACATGGTTGGCGGCATCCAGTTTGGGATTTGCCTGTCACTGTGGCCAGCCACAGCACGCCTGCACCTACGGAGGGACCGTGAGTGACTTGCGCTGCACCACCCACAGCTCCAACCACACAACCCCATATCCAGTGTAAACCCGAAGGAATAAAACCGGGAGGCATGTGGATGGGAGCCACGTTTCATCAACGGAGCCGGCCCACACTCCTTCACAGGCAAACACAAGCACGCTGTATTTGGGAATCAAGCGCACACTAGGCTGGGGCTGGAGGGTGATCCGCTCCACACTGAGTGCATGGAACCACTCTTCGATCCTAGCACGGCCACAAGGACAGTGCACACCGTCCTCTCCAGCAAGGACCAACGGCCTCCTAGAGCCAGTATGGACGAGGTAGTGGGTAATAGACAGGTAGGCACCTTGTCAACATGCACATCAAGCGCAGCCACACCGGGGATATCAAGCAACAGTTTATCACTTGAAATGACGAGATCATATAAAATAAATCGAATACTGCATACAGATACGGTGGCATAACTCTTCACTAAATGAGCGTATGAAATAAATTGCTTATGAACAAATCCGCTATAAATTCAAGAGGACAGAAAAATTATCTTGAGAAAATGCCACAAAAGTGAAAATGTTATCGAAGTTAACAACACTTAGCTTAAGCGACGTGTGCAGGTTTAGAGAAGATAGTTCAGATAAACATACATGAGGTTAAAAAGGCATCAGGACAATATAGCAAAGCCACCTCCTGAAATGGAGACTCAGCATGCAAACACGCAGTTAGTAAAGCAAATGCAGAGTACCTACAAACGCTGCGCTGGTTATGCCTACCTTCTCCGCAGAACCGGTCGTCGCTTCGGTAGTAGTCCCGAGCGGCCTCGCTCATGGCTCACTAGGCCTGCCTGACTCAGGCACTCACGACCGCATGTGCTACAGCACCATGCGCTGGATGCCGATGGATTACAATCCATCGGTGCTTGCCGCTTCCGCAATTGCCGCTTCTTCTCTGCATGTATGAGGGATTTCTCCTGCATCTCGGCAACTGCCTTCATGTTCAGATCGTGCCACGCAAGCCGATCAACCGCCTTTGATTCCAACGACCTGCAATCAAGATTAGAACGTGAGAGGCTCACTCTGATCATGTCCTGGTAAAGAAGATTCAGTTAACCCGCATGCCGCTTCCCAATACTCAGCTGACTACCTAACAGTTGTTTCGGTATCCGCGTCGAATCCATACAGCTCACATGACCGAGCCACCTCAGGTGTCTCCGCAAAAGTATGCTATGCACTGCATACGTTCCACTTCTGCGCAACAATTCCGTGTCCGCAACTCTGTCGTACTAACCGATGCGCAGAATCCATCACAAACACTGTTGATGGAACCGCTCGAGATATCGCACATCCCGCCGGTACATTGTCCACGTTTCAATGCCGTATAGAAGAACGGATAGCACCATGGATTTGTACACCATCAGCTTCTTGTCAACGGCAAGCTGATGTTTCTTCCACACTCGGCACTCTAGCTTCCCGAATTCTGCCGCTGCCTTAAAGACGCGGATACGAAGCTCACCGTGTATCTGCTGGTCCGTCGATATCACGCGCCGAAGGTAGCAGAAGCGGGAGGTGGCTTCTTATACTTCAACAACAATACAGATTTGTAACACTATTGAAGATTGCACCTCCGGTCAAAGCTGAAAGAGACAGACAGTTTTGTTTGTGTTGATGGTGAGCCCGAATTTGGCCGCTGGCGAACCTAGAGCACTAGTCATGTACTACGGCTGATCCACGATGCGTGCAAACAACGCACAGTTGTCTCACAGACTAAAGTTCTGGCACAGAAACGACGGATGTTCAGCAACCCACGATCAATACGGTGCTCCACAGGAACACCGTAATCAAAAACAGCAACACAAGCACAAGACAATATTGCATGAAGATAAATATTAAACCGTGAAGGAGGCAAGACACACCGTTGCTTCACACAAGCGATAACTGCAAAGCAAGTCGATGTCTGTCCACTCAGCTGTACACTGGTCCGCATACCACTGTGTAGACATTCAATTAAACTTATAAACGTACACTGGCAGCCAAATTTACCCAAAACAGCCACAATGTTTTGCGGTTCACCGTAGCGAATGCCTTAGTGAAATCAACTAACAGCGAGTATAACGACTGGTATCGTTCTCCACACTTCTCCTGCAACTGACGAGCCGCAAACACCATACCTATAGTGCTGCGACCCGAACGGAGTCCACACTGCACTTTTACCACATTCGGTTCCACAACCTGCCTGACAAGGCGATTGAGCAGGATTCGGGCAAGCACCTATCCCACACAACTCAACAAGTTGCAGCCACGATAATTCGTACAACATTGCTTTCTCGCTATGTGTTTGTACAGTGGGAGCGCAAGGGAATCCTTCAGCTTAGATGGCACTTCCTCCTCAAACCACACGCGTTGCACCAAGTGGTGCGGCGTAGTCACCAACGCGAGTCCACCAAGTTTCAATACTTCAGTCGAGATTCCGTCAGCACCGGCACACTTGCCGTTTCGCAGCTGAGCAAGTGCTCTCTGCGTCTCATCCAGTGTCGACGTGTTTGCCAGACTCTCCTTCACATCCTGCTGCTACAGGCCGTTCAAAGTAGGCCAGTCAATCTCTGAACCGTTGTTCAAGAGACAGTCAAAATGCTTTTCCAGCTCTGCATTATGTCTGCAGTCTATGTGCAGGTAGAGGCTGAACTACCATCGATCAGCGTCCACAGTGGCTACAATCACGGTCCAAACACCTCCTTTAAGAGACAGCGAATTACTTGTGTTGGCGAGGTTCTGCATAGCATTCCACCTGCCTGGCCTTCTCCGTCCAGCATGCATTTTTAGTGCGACGGAGCACTCCGGTCAGTCGCCGTCGAAGTTTGCGAAACGCACACTTCTTCCCCAAATCACTGAGGTCTGCCACATGTGCAGCAAATGCTGCATTCTGCTATGACACCACTGCAACAATCGTCGTATTTTTCGCATCAAACCAATCAGGCCGCTTACAGTTTGCGCGCCCAATGGCATCCTCGGAAGCTGCTGTCACCTGGTCATGAATTTGGTGTCACTGTGTCCATGCAGTCCACATCACACAGATGTACACCCATCGCCTTGTCCAGCTCAACATGTTGATCTACAATACCGGGGGAGATAATATTAAATTTACGCCTCCGATTCACGGCGGAAGTGCAAAACATAGACTTACGGAAATATATATACAGTTTGGTCTGCACCAATTTGTACTCAGTGCCACATTCAGCTCCACGCAGCACACGTGTCATGCACACTTTACGCATATTACGCTGACGTACGATGACACAGTCGAGCAGGTGAGCGTAAGCACTCCTTGGTTACGGCCAAGTAGTAATAGCACTCGCACTCTGTGCAAATCGAGTGTTCGTGATTGTCAGGCCGCAAGTGGCACACAATGAGAGCAGCCTGTAATTGTTCGCCTTCGCTGAACCAATGCCATGCGGACTGATAACATTGTCCACACCGATTCATCACGCCCAATGGCGCGTTGAAATCACCCAGCAGAAATAGTCGTTCGCTCCTCGGCACAGGCCGTATCACGGAGGATAACTGAGTGCAGAATTGATCACGCGTATCATCAGGATAACACGTGCTTATAAAAGTGGCAAACTTACCTCTTCCGAGTCGGAGGCGAGCAATCATCGGTCGTGCGCTGATGGCTCACACCAGCTGGCCCATTATGCAATCGGATATTGCAAATCCGACCCCATGTTCACGTGGTGCTGAGGCGGCGTTGCCCAACCAGTAGAACGTGCAGCCAACGCTTGCTTCATGAAACTTAGCTTGCCTTGTGAGCTGGATATCATTGAGCGCCGCAAAATCGGGGTTGTAGCGCGGCAGTTCCATCGCGACCAGGGCAGTGCGTCGCTCGGGTCGCTCACCGGAGTTCCGATCCAGTAGTGTGCGAACATTCCAGCACCCGATGCTGAGGGCTTTGCGCGCAAGTATACCGTTGCGTTGCTGGGCAATCGCACGCGAGGTGGCGGTTGTGCTTCGCAAGTTTGCTTGAGTGACTCAATCCGGAGCCTTTGGCTCAGTAGCCTGAACAACAAGACAGTGGGGAGCAGATGCAGCTCGAGAATGTGATTGAAGAAACAGATTGGGATCTGCTTGACGGTCCTCACACGCAGCCTTTGAGGTACTGGAAGGATTCATATATGTTTTGCGACCGTACTAGGATACATCTGCGACCACGGCAAGGCGCAGGTGGGTTTTGGCGGATTTGCACCAATTTGACCAGGGGCTGCCTGACTTGAGGTGGGCATTAGCAAACATTTGAACACCCGGAAGTGCCCTCCCACCGTCAGAGACTATGCGTGGCGCTCGTCTTCTACGCCATTCGAGCGCTGAGCTTATAACCCTTAGACCAGTTGTCTGCCATGGCTAGGTTTTACGGGAAGAGGGCCGTTGACCAGTTTCTAACCTTCGAAGAGGATGGTTAAAATACTGCCAAGACGCCCACACCTAATAAGGGAACGACTCGGGTCCTCGAGCAAAGTCTTCGATTAATTGTACACCCGAAAGGCAGCGGGTCTAGCATATGGTCAGTTCACCTACTCACGCGGATTGGTGTCCTGGATCTTAGCATGGAGATGGACGTATTCCAACTCGCACCCAGCGGTAGCCACGAGGAGGCGTCCAGGACATGAGCCCATGGCGCAACAGTAGCATCAGTGGGTAGACCATCTTACAATATCTAGCCATCACCAGCCTCAACGCTCCATATTCTGTCCCGCCTACATACACACAGTAATGGAAATTAAACTAAGGATACTACAAAATTCCCAAGTCTTGAAGCCTGACAATGGTTTTCTAGCACAAAGAGATGTGCTACAGCACTGCATGTATCAACACAGTTATTGAAGTAAAATGCCACCAAGGTGCAGTAGGGCGGAAGAGTTAGTTGTGTTTTTATTACTGATACTAATTGAGAACTTGGTATCTCCGATAAACTTTAAATTGCAGGTTTGCAGCAAAGCAAATATTACATTAATTGGTCTGGGAGCATTTAGAGCATGGAAATGCGATGACGAACATCTCATTACCTATGATGCTCCACAATAACGGATCTCATAGGTCTTAACTGCGAGAGTGGCACTCTTTGTGAAAATATCGTTGAGGTATGTGCATCGACTGACTTTGGAAGGCATAACTGGTCGTTTGATGAGTAATGAAAGAGCAAATGGCAGATGATCGCTCGTTTCAAAATATCTCAAATGGTAGGGCGTATACAAGACTTTGTGCGAGTTAACCGGGTGATTCAAGTGTAATGTTCGGAATGGGCCCCCAGCCATTTGCGCAGCGTTAAATCACCAAGTTCTCCTACAGCGCTTGAACAGTCACGGAACCTATTTCATATGGCCATATATACACAAGCATGCATACACAGTGATAGGAATACGCTGATTTTATACGATGCGCAAGCTTTTATGTGGAGACTAATGAGGATCATCGTTCTCTGTCGGAGGATTACTTGATATCGTCAGCATGTGCAGCTACGAGGATTCACTGCAGCAGTTGGTTTTTCCTATGCGCACAATGGCGATGTTGCGCATGCAATCGGATATTACTTCTGGGACTTCTCAAGTAATGGGATGCATTTGATAGAGAGATCTTTACTAAACATAGCATAAAAAGGGACTGGGAAGGAAGCTGTGCGCTTTCCTATACATACTTGACATGAAACATCCTAATCGCTGGCACCAAATGATTTCAATCCTTGACTTACTACAGAAATTTTTGTCAACCATTAAAATATAGGACCCAAGCAAACAGGAGGAATCAAATCGATGTGACCGGCGATGAGACAGCGAAAGCCGTACTAAGTCCGTCCACATGCACTGTGCCAATCCAACTGGAAGCGCGTCGGTATTTGAGCTACTTAAACCCCGCATCTCATAGTGCTTGAAGCTACACAGGCTGTTAACTCTTGTTATCCTAGCATTTTTCGTTGAAAGTAGACTTTTAACCCTGGCAGTCTTGCTACATTTACAAATCGACTAGTTACCTTTCAAAGTTGCTTGAATCGATGTGACGAAAATCCATACCCGCTAAGCGGGTTTCGGAATTTTGCCCATACAACTGTGCTGTGATTGGCTTAAGCATCATATAACACACGGTTGTATGTAGTTGACGAACATTTTAATGCAATAGTCATTACAGTTGTCCAAACAGTGGCTAATTTACTCACAACGGACCACCATTCATTGCTTTCTTGTTGACTACTTCAGTTAACATTGATAAGAGTCCTTTGATGCTTCATCCACTTTCCGAAATATTTTAAACTCAACAGCCTGCTCCATCCTTTACTGAATTGTCGACAACCTCAGCCAGTGTATCACACGGTCTGCCTTACAATGGGCACACCCCCTCCTTGTAAATGGGGTATCCGCGTGAATTGTACAGTAATAAGGATTGGTATTCTTGAATCCGTGGTTTCCAGCAATTGCAGTGACTTGTTTAATATACTAAAATATTCTACGTTGACGTGTTGTCAGAGTACTCATATCCGTGTGCAAACAACTATCGTGCCCTAGTAATATTCGACGCTTCAACTATATGTATCCAATTTTCATAATTCGAAAGTTCACTGCTGTCTGATGATACCAATAGTTTCTTACTTTTGCATTACATTTTATCGACCGGTCTAACTTACACTTCCGATTATCTCACTTCCCCCCCGCTAGGTATCTGGCAGCTTCCTCCTATCCCAAAGAGATGATTATTCTCATTGACAAGAGTGGCAGTATGAAAGGACGCAGTGATATTATCTCCAACGCCACTGCAGCTGAAATTTTGAATACCCTAACAGAAAACGATTTTTTCAACATTATTATGGTAATGCGAACATTTTCTGAGCAACTAAATCGGATGATGCTTACGCAATCGGTTTGACTTGTTGAAAAATATCTTGTTTAAGACGTAAGGCTGGCTCATGATTTGCATTTTTGTCAAGATAATGAGTTGTTTTGAGTCAAATCACAATCAAGTCGAAGATTAGGCAGGGATCTGTGATTCCAAGATTGTTATTTGCCCTTTGTTATCAGTATATCTACGAAAAGGTCAACACCAATTAGGTTTTTGAAAGTCTTAAACTCTAACCATGCATTATTTATACAGTCATCACATTATTTATAACTTTAGTAAACTCCGTGCTCAACGGTTTCCTCAGACAAAAGCATTAGGTAGATATTCAAACCAAAGTCATCCGGTTAAGTGCAGAGCTAGGAAGGAAATTTTTCACTCGGTACTACTACAGCGGAAGTCTGGATACTCTCTAGTAGCCACTGCTTGTGAGACGTGTTTTCACATGTATACAGTCAGTTACCCTAGAGATTGAGGTCTAGCACACTGAAATCCAAAATTAAATCCAATGCGATATTGGGTTTTCACTATGCATCAAATTGATCTACAGGGCTGAAACTGATAAGGACTCATTAAGGCAATCTCACTAACATCTCTAGCTGCGCGAATGCGCTTTATTTATCATCTAAGTAGGCACCAACTGTTTTCTCCTTAGGCTCTAACAAAAGCATAGCGAATTTAAGTCTTGATGCTAAACTCATGATTTCATTTGACAATGGAACAATGGTTTATTACGGGTAAAAAAGCATTGCTTAACAAGTCCCGTGGGATGGAAATTATTGCGAAAAGTGGATTGCATGATAAAGTGAAAAGCGTTTTGGTGGACTCACCATATACTTAAGAATAGCGGAGATGTTCGCGTATTAAACGTATAAATCCATTGGTTGGGATTTTGGCAAGACACCGTTTGATTGTGTTTTGTAACCCCTGGCTAACAAGTCATAAAATGAAATCTAAATGAGAAAATGCAACGTCGACTCGTTTTTTTAATATCGTCAGATTGGGAGCAGAGACGACATAATTAGGGAGGACGTTCCAAGGCTGACAAATGCGGAGGGAAAAGAACTTATTACGGCATTCAAGCCGGCTATACTGAATGGTCAGTTTCAGAGGGTGACCTCTTAGTTTAGTGTTGTGGTTCAATTCCAGCAGGGGATGACAAATGTGGTTTGGGTTATTCAGAATTTGATAAGCCATTATGAGATCCCCCGCAAAAGCCGATATCGACTGCTGTACATTCTTAGAGATTTCAGTCTAAGCTGATAGGGCAGATGAAAGAGGCCCCTGACATTCTTGGTTGCCCTTCGTTTAGGAGTCTCGAGAGCAACGAGATCCTGTTTCTGCCACGGCTGCCACGCCTGAATAGCATATTCCACGTGCGGTCGCACGTAGGCGTTAAGCATTTGGGAAAAGATTGAGGGTTCAAACCAACCGAAGGCTCTGCGAAGCAGTCCGAAGTGTTGATTGCCGGTTCTCCTCGCCTTCTGTTTTGGTTTTAAACACTTTAGCTCTTCTTGCACCAATACACCAAGGTCACGCTCCTGAGAGACCTTCTCCAAGGTGTGGTCTCCAAGCTTGTAAGCGCTCACCGGTTGGTGATGCAAATGTATCACCTAGCACTTAGCTATGTTCAATTGAAGCATGTTCCTCTTTGACCATTCGTAAATGCAATCTAGGTCATGTTGGAGCAGATCCTGATCTGGCTTGTTACTAATCGCTCGCCATATCTTGGTGTCATCGGCGAAAAGCAAGAAATTTGAGGAGACAACTCTTTCCAGGTCGTTGATTAACACCAGGAATAAGCGCGGTCCCAGCACTGAGCCTTGTGAGACACCACATTCCACCTCAATTGGGTTAAAGAGTGATCCCCCAACACCTACTTGAAGCTTCTGTTGGTGAAGGGAGCTGCCAATCCAACCAAGTACAGGATCTCCGATTCCGTAGCTCTGTAGCCGTCAAAGTAGGATGCGGTGGTCCAGGCGGTCGAAAGCTTTGGAGAAGTCCAGATAGATGACGTCAACTCCGACCCCATCATCAGCCACTTCCGTCCAAATGCCTCGTACAATCAGTAGGTTGGTGATGCATGACCGGTGTTGACGGAAGCCATGCTGCTCCGGTACCAAGATGTTGCATTTTTCCAGGTAGTCCATTAAAGCCTCAGCAACGACTGCTTCCATCACCTTCGCGAGCACATGGAGGAGAGTCACTGGACGATAGTTTGCAGGATCTGAACGGCTACCGCCTTTAAAATTTGGGGTGATAATGCCACGCTTCCACATAGTGGGGACTTGTTGTTCATCAAAGCACCTTTGAAAGAACTGTGACAGTGGTTCAGCTAGCTTGTTGGCCACAGCCTTCAGTGCCTTCGGGCGGATGTTGTCTGCTCCCGGAGAACTATGCTCACGCAGTGAGAGTAACTTCCTTAGCACAATTGATGGGTTGAAAATTACAGGTGTAAACAATGGACTCGGTAATGTGCTTGATATTATAGGACAGGTAGATGTTGCGAGTTCAAAAATTGGGGCGTATTGCAGCCGCAGTGCATTAGCTGCTTCTTCGGCGCTTTGTACTCTACCGCCTGTCGTGAATAGTGGGGGTATTCCATGCTTCACTTTACGAAGCTTATTGACATGCTTATACAGCAGTTTGTTGTTTGCCATGAACTTTTTGGCTAGACACTGTTGATACGTTATTTTGTCCTCACGGACAAGTGCGGTGCAATGGTTGCGATGGGTCAGGAAATTTCCCCAAGTCTCTGAGTCTGGGTTAATCTTGTAGGCACGCCATGCTGCATCCCTTATCGCCAGGCATTTGCGAGTCCTACTCCTTATAATTGAAGGCATTTTCGCGGGACGAAGGGGTTTGGTCTCTGATGCTTTGTTGACGATGTCGCTGAGCTTATTAACGAACTCTGCCCAAACGTTGTCAAGGGGAATGTGGTTTGAGAATTCCCAAGCAGCTGCGTCGGCGAGTTCTTTCAATACGTGGTAGCGTGTGATTATATGAGTTAGTTCCGCGTGTTCAGGTGGATACACTGCATAACACACATAGTTGAACGTTATTACTACTGCTCACTTGGCGATGCCGAAACCTAGTGCGTGTTACTCTGTTCAGGCCACGGATCAAGCGGGCATCCATTTCCGGAGTGGACGTTGGGGGGCAGTAACCAAAATCTAAAACGTGTGACAGCAGAATACCTATGAATGTTGTTAAGTGGCAGTCCTAGAAGCGAAACAGCTCAACTGCGGTGCATTTACTTTATGCACATGCAATCTGGATAGCAGCTGCGTTTAAAGTTTCCTACTCCGGATCAATACATTATCCTAAAGTGTCCAAAAAACGTCTTTTAAATACAGCTGTATCAGTCGCTATCAGACAGATTAGCCGGAATTGTGCAAGCGGAAGATTCTCGTGTTGTGTTATGTGTCACAAAACCGAAAAGCCTCCAAGCAAAAGGCATTTGCGTGTTAGGAGAATGTCATCGAGTAGTTAAAATCCGTCTGGTTTGCTCGCACTATTTGAAATGGTATCATACGAAATGTGCAAATGTGTCCCAACAACTGGTACGAGAGCAATTAGCCTCCAAAATACACTTTGGTTCTATACTACGTGCTCCACGATCCCACTCGTTATGTGCTTGCTTATCCTAGCTCAGAATTGCGACCGGTTAACCGTAGAAGCAGCTTAGAGGATAAAAGATAAGATTACTTCAATGGAAGAGAGTATGCACCACGGAAGCGTAGCGGTTTATAAGTAACAGAATGCTACACAATCCGCTTCCCCTGAACTGAAATCAGTTACGTCCCCATCTCTGTTGTCCTCTCTAACTTTGGTATAACGCCGGAAGAAAACAGACCGTGCATACGAGAGTCAAATGGTACTCACGACAACGAAAATCAGGCACCACTCGAAACGTCTGGTTAAGCAAATTCCACTAGACCTGACATCTAACATTAACAAGGATGAAGCAGCCGAACACCAAACCTCGGTATCTGTAGTTCAAATGTCTCTTGTCGAGACGGAGCCCCCCGGAACCTCAGTTACATATGCAGAAATTGCTGCAATGGTCCACCGGGAGGCCGCCCGTTGTGGCCCCTTCTGTTGTAAACACCGTTAATGCGAACAGAGGAACAAACAGCAAACAATCAACATTTGTCAGCAGGTCAGGACAAACGAGTACCATACCTTGTAGATCAAAGAAAAAGGGATCCGACAATAGTGCCCGGACTGTTGTTTGCTCAAATGTCCCTGAATCTACCGTCATCAGATTGCGGGATAAGTTCTCGGGCGACCAAGACCAGTGGAACTCATGGTGCGTGTTGATGAGTGTCAAAGCCAAGCCCATCAACTTATTAGGAATTATTCGTCATCCGAACTCGCCACACGAGTGAGAACCCAGACTTATCCGAGTAAAACTAGAAGTCTCCAACGACGTAGAAAACGTTTTGCTCTCCGCAAGCTCGCTTAAACTCAGATCCTGTGAGATATGCATCTATCTTGATGTCCCTTGGAGTGCGCAACAATCAAAAAGAAACACCGAAGAGGGACACAGCAAGCAAGACTGCCTAAATACAATCTTCATACATGTCGAGCCAGAACATATTTCCAAAGATGTTAAAGAGACCGGAAAGCGGGTTTCGTGAAGCACATTCTTTGGATAATATTGTAGCGTTATGGCTCACCAGGATAACTCACTCACCAAATTATAGAGGATGCGACCCTAAAATCTTAAAAGTTTTGGTTCAGTCAGAGCAACAAGCAACGGATGTTTTGGATCGATGGCGGAGAAATCGGAAACGTCTTACTTCTGAACTTCGGTTAATGGTCGCAGAAGCTTTGCACAGCTCAAATATTAAAGCACCTGAATCAGTAAGCATGCTGACGAATGTACAGAAGAGTAACTTGACTGCTGCTTTACTTCAATCTGACGTAACTCTTAACGAAGATTGGGACGCACCTTGGCCGAATCAAGTTGCATACGAGGTAGCATTATCCCAACAAAAAAGACGAGTAACTGCCGACCTCCCATCGGTCGGCATTCTTCCACACATGACCCCATTAACCCGTTGGCGCCTAGAGACCGAGAAGCTGGCCTGCTTGTATACGAATGCTCAGGGCAATTTTAATCAACTGACGGAACTGAAAGATCGGCAAACATCCGGGTCATATGATGTCATTGGCATCACCGAGCCGTGATTGCACACGGGAATGACCGACGCTGAAGTTTCGCTACCTGGCATGTCACTGATCCGGAACGACAGGCTCACAAAAGAAGGAGGGGTAATCCTGTAGTACCGAAGCGACTTACAGTGCGAAGCCGTGGCGGATTCAGACTCGCAGTTCCCCGACTCTCTTTGGTGCCGGTTGCAATTAAAAGGCAGCGACGTTTGCTTTATTGTCTTGGTGTACCGCCACCCTAACTCTACACCCGAAAACGACTACCACCAAACGACTGCTTTAAGATGCCTTTTACAGCGAAAATACAGTCACATACTTATCATGGGTGATTTCAACATACATTGTTTAGAAGCCCCTGCCACTATCGGAGAACAATTCAAAACCGATCTACAAGATCTCGCAAACACTGTTCCTCTTTACAATCACATCACTTTGCCTACTCGGTTCAGAACTGGTAACGGGCCATCTGTGCTAGATCCTGTGCACTGCAACGAGGAGCATATGATTGATGTGTTGGTTTTAGACTGCCCGTTGGGTCGCAGTGATCCCGCCGTGATCAGTTTCAACTTCGTCTGCTATGCAGAATATCGAAATGCAAACGATGAGACTGTGCGAAACATTACAAACTACCATCGATCAGCCCAGCTCGGCAGCGCCACAACATGGTCGTTCCTTGACGAAGAACCCCCGGAAGTCGCCTGGCCCCAGTTCATCAACAAATCCAGGCAGCTGATTGCACAGGCTTCAGAGATAAAAGCTGGCAATAAGTACAAATCCGTTTCTTTTGTCAGGAGCAGAACCCGAAAATGGATGACAGTACGCAACGCATCATGGCGAGTGTACAGAGAAGCTCCAGCACCAGGAACTTGGAACAAATACGTAACCCAACGAAACCCCTACACTCAACTGCTAAAAGACGACGAAGCCGCCTATCAGCACAACTTCGCAAAAACCTTCAGTGCTAATCACAAACTGTTGTACAAGCACGTCAATAGCCTACAAAAGGTGAGGCAAGGATTTCCTCCACTCAGGACGGCTGATAGCCCAACAAGAACGACTGTGGAAGCAGCGAACGCGCTGCAGATGCAATATACTTCACGTTACAAAGGGTCTTACCACCAAGCGATCTTCCAACCTTTGTCCTCCCCTCGCCAGGACTAACCCACATCACTTTTACCGCGGAAGCTGTATTGCAAAACCTGACGTCACTACGCAAACGCAGCTCGCCGGGTGTCGACACCGTTCGTCCAGAGGCATTGCAAGCATCAGCAAGCCAACTGGCAGTACCTTTAGCTTAGTTTTTCCAGCGCTGCTTAGACCAGCATCAAGTTCCTGCTAGCTAAATGCTCGGAATAATAACCCCGATTCACAAAGGTGGAAGCAGAACTTATCCCTCCAACTACCGCCCAGTATCCCTTCTACCTACACTCTCCTGGGTCATGGACTCCATAGTTGCCAATGCACTGGTGTGTAATTTGAAAAACTGTAACATCATCACGCCTGAACAGTACGGCTTCCCTCGACCGTGGTCATGTACAATGAATTTACTAATTGCACGCACTAGTTTGACTGAGGCAGCTGACGCTGCAGAAGGTGTTGTTGTGATCTACCTGGATTTTTCCAAGGCTTTCGATCGTCTGGACCATCGGATACTACTCTCCAAGCGCCAGTATTACGGGATCGGTGACCCTCTTTTAAGCTGGTTCGCCAGCTTTCTACGTCAACGGCAATTAGTGGTCAGAGTTCGGAGCTCTTTATCTAACCCCATACAAGTTGAGTGTGATGTGCCGCAAGGCTCAGTTCTAGGTCCACGTTTGTTTTTGGTGTTTATTAATGACCTTGCACAGGGAATCGCTTCAAACGTCCTAATGTTTGCGGACGATATCAAGATCTGGCGCAGAATCCAGGCGAACGCCGACCAACATGTGCTTCAGAGGGATTTAGCTACGGTGTATCAATGTTCGACCCAAAACTCATCGCAATTTCAATGTCAGTAAATGCAAGGTGCTTTCCATCCGACATCAGAGCAGCTACTCATACCGACTCGGAACGAATATACTACAACAATCACCTCTCGAACGTGACTTGGGTGTCCCGCTTCAGGATGACTTGGGTTGCTCCAGGCAATCCGAAAAGGCCTCGAAGACCGGGAACCAGCATGTCGAGCTGTTGAGGCGGGCGTTTGGACAAATAAACAGCTCCATATTTCGACAAATTCTCAGTACGTATTTTCGCCACATGTCGAATACACAATTCAAGCCTGGCATCCATGGCTGAAACATGACATTAAGGCACTGGAGCAGCCACAACGTCGCGCATCTAATAACGTAATTGGAATGCGCAATCTTTCCTACCAGGAGAGGCTGCAACGATTGGGATTGTTCAGTGGAAGCTATCGCCGACTGCGAGGCGACCTGATTATGACATACATGATTCTGCGAGACCCACCTCATGTGTGCCGCCCTTTACTGCAAATCAGCAGCAATACAAACCTGAGGGCTACTCATTAAAACTCGCAGAACAATACAGTCGTCTGGAGTGCCGCAGAAATTTCTTTTCCATTCGTGTCTGTCACCCGTGGTATGCTCTCCCTGAATCGGTCATCTCTGCAACGACACTAACAGTATTTAAAAGACGGTTGAACGATGCATTCATCCACTTACACTTTGGTACTTAACACTACGACTCTATCCTACAGCTGGAGTTTACCGTGGAATTATTTGATGTTAACTGCGGGTGTTGTGAATCTAAGCGGATTGCAGGACTAGGGCAGAGCAAACGATAAGCCTATTTTCATATTTAAAGTTCTAACTGTTTTACTATCCTTATTGCTATGTCGATATTCCCACCAACTATCCAACTGGACTTGTAAAGCAATGCTTCTTATGCCGTATAAATTCATTGTTCACGCTAAATTCCATATTTCATGCATTGGATTATCGATTGTGCCTTTTCGGCGTTTTCGTGAAATCCAACATGATTTCGTTCAAATTTTGGGTATAAATTGCCGAAACGAGATAAAACCGGTGAAGGCGGAGCAGAATCGCAAACCGTAGAGTGAATCATTCTGTTGAGAGCAGATTTTTGTGTTTGGTCCGACAAGCTTACTCGAAACACCTCCAGGTTTCAGATCAGCTTTCCTGGTCGTCCCGTGCAAACTCACCGGCACGCAGTCTCGCAGTTACCAGCAGCATAGCCGCACGTGACGCTAATATTTCACCAGTGTCGTATTCTACAGGCACAGATGTCCCAGTGTGTGAAGGCCTGTGTACTGAGGACACTTGAAAAGCACAAGGAAAGAAAAGGCAGAATAATGAAATGATTTCACCCGATGCAAATCAACGACAGTTCAGACCAGGTGAAGTGCAAGAAAATCCTCGTCCTGCAAGGGCAACTTTGGCCGATCGGAGCCGTTTAAACCTCGTGAACTGCCACGCGCTTGAGTCCAGTGATCCAACTCCTCAGATACGCCACGATCATAACGTCGAGTGTTGACAGAGACGAATTAACAGACTGCTCAACATGAAGGAGGACGGGTTGTAAGTGAAGCAAAGTGCCCGTCTTGAAAAGAAAGATGATCAACAAAGTCGACCAATGAGAATCACCTTTGTGGAAGAAGCCAGTCCCAGGCTTATCTATTCCCAATTAAACAGGTTAAACAGTCTAAAACTCCATGTTCTTCCACACATGGATCCGATGGATCGAGAACGACTCCAGTCTGCCATCATTGAACTAGAGACGAAATTGTGATGGGGAAACGAATCTTTAAATCGTAAATTTTCGCTTTGTTTACAAGATTTCACGAGTCAGCATAAACAGGTCGCTCACACTTCAAGCACGCCTGGAGGTTCCTGCTGCGTCCGGCGTGTAGCCTTTACCAACATTTGCAGTCTTAAGAACTCGCGCGATGAACTCTCTCGTTTCGTGGCATCTGAGCGGCCAGATATAATAGGAATCGCAGAGACGTGGCTGAATTCTGTGGTGATAGTCCAGGAACTCAAACTCTGTGGCTACTCATGTTCCTGCTGCGATAAACTATTGACTGCCCGCTATGGGGTCTTGCTCTACACCCGGTCCTTGTGATCGTCCACCGAAGCGATGATGGTCTGTGTGAGCAGCTATGGTGTTCGATTGACTTCGGACGCGGGAAGCTGCTCGTGGGTGCATTTTATCGCAGTCCTCTGAGCTGTTGTTTGGATTGGCTGTCGCATATCCGAAACCACGAGTGGTCTCATTTTCAACTCATGTGGGATTTTAATTGTCCGCGGATACGCTGGCCTGAAGTGAAACTTATACTAGAATATTGTGAGTCGAAACAATGTTCGTGTACTTGGTACTTGAAATTGGAGCCGCGCGACACATATAGCAGACAACTGGAGTAACGCCGCGATCAACTCCGTCATGTCTGGACTTGTTGTTAACAAGCTATGAACAACATGTGTGGGACCTTCAGGTCCTGGAGCCCCTAGCAGCAATAGTTCACAGTGCTTATAGTCAGTATGCATCTATCTTTAGCGTATTTCGGTCCGCTGGAGCCATATTACAACTACTGGTAACTAATTTCTACCGGTTTAACTGAAGCCAAGTGCAAAGTAGGTTGATCTCTGCCGCAAACTACACCTATGAAATACAGTTGGGCTATTTTTGGAGAAAGACTGCCATTACTGTGTTCGCAGTTTGTACCACTGAAGTGTCGGGGAGTTGGACCAGTCAAACCGCATTGGTTTGACAATAGTTATGATAAACTTGCTCGGCAGCGGCGAGCATTGCGGGAAAAATTTTACTCTCTAGCTACTCCGATGATTGGGAGTCGCACAAGAAACAGCGAAATATTGGCAATACTGCAAAAACAAGCAAGCGCCGAAAGTTAGGACATCAGCTCGCAACCGCTACAAAGATAGCTCTGAAAAGAATGTTTGCTTGCATGAGTCGGTGTCTTAAACCAAATGGTGATCTGCTAGTGTCAGGGTGATCCAACGGACAGTCCATAACCTCTAACGCTGAGCGTGCTTCCACCTTGGAGAAACACTTTGCTTCCCTGTTTGCAAAGGACCACGTGTCTGTACCGGATTGACGTGTACCACGTTTACCTAACTCGACAGTCTTGTTTGCTGTGTTGAAGAGGTGCATCAACTACCCACCAACCTTGACGACACCAAACCTGCTTGACCTGATGTACTCCACCTACTGATTCTCAAGTCCCTATCGGCCATCATCTCACCCGCTGTGTATGACTTCCTCAACAGATCACTATCCGAAGTGTAATTGCCGAGCGAATGGAAGTGCTCAGTAGTTAAGCCGATTCCGAAAAACGCTGACGCCAGCAAACTGGACAAATACGGGCCGATTTGTCTGAGACAAGTTATGGCCAAGAATGCTAAGAAGATCCTGAAGAAGGGCCTACTACAGCTGCTCCATTCAAAAGATGTACTGAAGCCTGCAAAGCAAGTTTTTCTCCTAGACCGCTCACGCATTTCCAACCTGCTGATGGCGATGCATGAATGGTTGTAGGCAGTAAACCAGGGGAAGTCAGTCAAAAACTAATTTACATTGATTTCAGTAAAGCGTTTGACAAGATAGGCCATGTGGTCCTCCTCCTCCGCTACAGATTCGCAGCGCGTGGTTCCAGAACTTTCTCGTTAGGCGATAGTGGAGGGTGCAGATCGACGGCCATCTAACTGACTGGTATCCCTCGACTAGTGGAGTACCTCAAGGCACGGTGCTGGGACTCACTCTGTTACTATTCCACATCAACCATTTAACTCAGCTTCTTCCTTCGCCGTGTGCCCTGTTTGCTGATGACCTAAAGAGTTGGAGAGAAATTAACACCCCAGACGATTGCAGCTTACTTCATCACAACCTCAACAGCATCTTCATGTGCTCTGTGGAAGTCCGACTCCCGGTCAGCCCATCTACGTCGGTATTTCTGAGCCTGGGGAAGGGTGGTATTGGCCGAATTTACACCATTGAAGGCCAACCGTTGCATTCCACACCCCGTGAAGGACCTGGTTTAACTCTTGCGCTTCGATTTGAATTCTGTTGACAACACGAACGGACTATTTCGTAAAGGACTACGCACGTATTGGGTGCTCAAACGTAGCTTCTGTACTTGGTCTTTAGATGTCGCCACTCGCCTCTTCTCTTCCATCATAAAACAAATACTGGAGTACGGCTCACTTGCCTACTGCCCAATCACCCGAGGCGAGGCACAGAAGATCGAACGAGTTTAACCCGTCAGTACCAGGCTCATTCCGTGTTTACGCGAATTTGCGTACGAAAACCGATGGCAGGAACTCGGACTCTACACCTTGTCCCATCGTCGGGAGCGAGTCGATCTCATATTGACCCGCTGCTGACTTCCCCATGCTGAAGCCATTGCATTATTTGCGGACCCCATGCAACACACGCGGACACCAATACAAGCTCGTGGTGCTGGATATATAACGATTACCCCAACCCCTGTGATTCGAAAGGAGAGTGATAAATGTTTGGAACAATCTGCCAAGACAAGTCGTGGAGGATAAATCTGTGCAGTGGTTCAAAAGGCCGTTGGATTTCCGTTTCAACAACATTCGATTCAGCGAACTATTGCACACCAGCAATGACGTCTTGCATTTGTGAACCCTGTTAAACTGTTAGTCAGAGATTCCAAAATGCTACATCCTAACTAGTTGAACGATTCGGTTATCAAGGAGTGCAGAAACCTTTTTTAGAATTTTCGACCATATTGCAATGGAGTTGTACAGATTTATATTTCTACTTGCTCCCACATACAGTATTTCGAATGCAGTATTCGTACAAGCCCTCCTCTTGGTTCTGACACGCAACAGTTCCCCCATGTCGGACGCCGGCAGCGTACCGTTGACTGCGAGGCCTGCGCCAAGTAAACCGATCTAGGATTTTATCTGGTTTATTGGTCTCGTTCAAACGCCTATGCATCAAAACCCTTCAACCTAGCTCTCGGTAGCATAATATGTTGCCTTATGCTTTGTCATAATTGTGATAGCTTAATGATGATTCTTGAGAAAGTTATTCTCGCTAAATGCACTTGTTTTTTAAGCATGACCGTAAATCATGGGTTGTCTTTTACTGACGAGGTTGAAATTTTGCAAAGTTGTGAAAGGTAGGATTTGAACTAAATTTTCGATGGTGATTCGTCACATTTACGTGGTCAAAACCATTTACAGAGGAAAGTACTGAACGGCAGTTTTATACTTCTGGGAATCTTCAACAATGTACCTTCCGTCTGCCCCCAATTGAATCGAATGATCGTCCTTGAAGAGTATACTATCATAAGAGTACAGTCTCCTGAGGTCTAAAGATTAGAAAATATGGTCATAAAAGCGAGTTGGCTAAACAGGTATGATGTAAATAATCCCTATAGTCAATGCTAAAACAACTGAAAATCTCTTTGAGAAAATTTAGACATTTGATGACAACATCGTCTCCACTGCATGTCCGCTCACCGGAAAAAGCTAACAATCTGACTTTCGATGCTCAACTCGTTCAGCCTACAAAGAAAGCATTTGTGGTACAATTCGTTTTCAACCTACGCGCATTGACCTTCGTCTATGTTCAGTTTTCAGATACTCCGAAATACGCCGATCCAGCATTATCGGAGAATCTCATCCCGGCACTCAAGTACAACAAGGATGTAAGTGCCCACGTGGTTGCGTGCTGTTGTGAAAATGGAATAAAAAGCAACATGTGTAAAAGTCTGTCCTAATGCAGAGGAAACACATTTAAACCCGCTCATATTGTAGTTGATAAGACGCGTTTCTTTTTAATGCTTCTTTCTAGCGATTGATAAAAAGGTTTCAAGATTTCACTCCTAACGGGACCGCCTCGTTCGAACGAGCGCTGACAGAAGCTTTCAACTTGCTCAACAAAGTAAGCGTATCCAACATTTTCACGACTGTTTCTTGTTGATTGTCAGACTTTCAAATATTTGGTCACACAGACCATTCCCTAGCTGTTTTGGAGGCTTTAATTGATTATGATGCACTATTTTGGACGCAACGAAAACTACAGTGAACTACATTGCCGGCGAAGCACCAGCTGAATGCCTGAGATCAAACCAGTAGCTTGATAAAATGTCACTCTGAGGGATCCACGGTTCCACCGTCGTGAATCTAAACGTTGTTAAAAGATTCTAAGAATTTCTAAGCTTAGCTAGTCTAGTAAAGACTAACGGATGACGTCAGTCTCTCAACTGTAAAGCGAACCCAATAACTGTATCTTCTGGTCAAACTTG
Organism: Dicrocoelium dendriticum; assembly: GCA_944474145.2. Classification (NCBI taxonomy): domain Eukaryota; kingdom Metazoa; phylum Platyhelminthes; class Trematoda; order Plagiorchiida; family Dicrocoeliidae; genus Dicrocoelium; species Dicrocoelium dendriticum. Next base: position 25,280,681 of record OX104064.1, read on the forward strand.
GGGGTGGTCATTGGCTCCTTTCGTATGCGAACAAAAACGAGAACAAGACTTTGCACACTACTGATATAAGCCGATTGTGTTACTCAAAGTTGAACCAAGCCGTAAGCAATCGATAACCAGTAAGAATTTGATGCTGGTGACTATAGGACCATTAGGCTAAATAGCACTCACTGCGAGACCTACTGCGGCACAGTCACTTAAGACGAACATCAATAATCGGTATAAAAAAACCGAGGTAAGAAATCGAATGCGTAGTCAATAAGGTGTTACCTGGCTTCGGGTGAAAATACCAAGATTGTACTTGGTATTTAGGGAAAGCCGACGCCACCATGAGGGCCAAGTACACTAGAACACCGTTGAGAGTTTTGTGATACTAGATGGTGAAATGTGTAAATCCCGCTTATTTACATAATCACCAGGGCCGCCTGTATTCAAAACACTCTATAAGCTCCGATGGTTATTTCAATGGTGCAAGATCGCTTAACCCATCTATCCTCTTCTAACATACGTCTATATGACGGAACAGCTAACTAGCCAGATTTAGTTGTGTTGAATTTAATTTACTCATAAAACACCATGAGACACCCGAAATTTGCATGCGATAAAGTTGAACTCAAACAAAACTCATTTCCTTGCTATTGCTCCAGTAAACACATAAGTGAAAAGTTTTGTGATGTGTCCGGGTACCGGTCTCAGGAGCATGTGTGTCGTTGGTTTGCTTGCCAACCGTATTCTTCCGTACGGTTTTAGACCCTTTAGTTGATAAGCCCTTGCACATATACCAGCTAGGCGAATGGTGGGCGGTTAAACTGTCTCTACATCAGTGAAACATGGAAGACGACGAACGACGGAAATAACACTGGCAGACGCATCGGTCGAAACGTTAACGACATGCATTCTAACGATTTAATTGGCCAACGGCAAGCGACTAATCAAATTCTAAGAGAGTCTAACCAGATAAGTAAGTGAGGGCTCGGTAGAGTGATGTTTTTTGGGTTTGCCTGTGGTCAGTGTCATTTTTCGCATGGTTAACCGTGCCAGTTGCCCAGGGCGCTTAACTTATTGTAATAAAACTCTCCCGTAGCGTAAGTCAAATAAGTGCTATCCAATATATCTCTTTGTGGCTAATCTCCATGATTGATTCATCCTATGAGGTCAATGCCGGGTGATGGAACTGTATGCCTGAGTCCGTAGGAAAATCCACAATAAATTATACCTTATGAAGCAATTACGAAGTTCTTCCTTACTTGGCATGTGTCAAATTGATCCAGAGACCAATGTGAGTTTGCTTGACGTGCAGCCTGTCTTCACCAACATACCACTGAATGAAACTGTGGACTACCTGTGTGAGTTTATCTCAGAACACAGTATGCAACGCAGGTTCCCAGTGAAGTGCTGGGACAACGCATGTTTCGTTGTGCACACAAAATAGTACGTGTTACTTTCAAAGAGAAGCATATCAGCTGATAGACGGTGTGGCGATGAACAGTCAATTAAGCTTATTGCTCGCAAGACTGAAGAGAAGATAGCGGATTTCATAGACTTGGTAACCGTGTTTAACCGTTCTGTGGACTATATAATCTAAATCATAGAGTCGGGTGGGGATATCGCGTATGCGACCAAAACACTCAACAGTATGCATCCGAAACTAGAGTAACTTGTTACGTTAAGCAAGATGACAGCCTACTGTATCAAGATAGGCTGATCAAGCGACAGCCAGATTGTGTGGTCCAATGGTATATATACCGAAAGCAGGCTGGACAACTTTGTACCCGCACCGTAAGAGCTTCGGTCGCATACAGCATGACGCTGCCTTATAAAGTGAAGTCCATTCGAGTTAAAATAAGCTTTAGGTGCCAATATGAGCACATTTCCAGCATTTCACAGAAACAACTACAGATGGGTTAAAATGATATCATCAGTATTTTAAATCAGTACGAATAAAAAAGGGAACCCCGTATACATGTGTCACTAGAATAAACGGTCCGGTGGCAGGACAGAATCCAGAGACAAGACGAGCTTTCACTTAACAACAATTACATCTTGCTTGAAGAAAACATCCGGTTTGTGTTCCGTTGCGATAACAGCGTCGGGGACCAGCTTTCCAACCAGAAAGGCGCATTCCTACTTTGCTAAAACGTTTCTGACTATTGATTGTGCACAATGCGCAGTATATTGAGGTTTACACAAAAATCGATAAAGGACAGCACTGGGACGCTTGAAATTAGTATAACTGAAGACAGTGTAAAAATATGCTGAGAAATCCTAGGTATCCGAAGCAGAAATACTAAAAGCGGTGTTCGAGTGAAAGGTCAACGGCCGCTTAAAAAGCATATGTTTTGCAACCCTGAAGTCCTAGAATCAGAGAGACATGCTTTTCGGCACACTACAGTCCAGCGGTTATTCCTTGCCATTCATAAAACGCTTCAGTGAAAGCCAAGCCAGATCAAGCGCCAGTGGTACAAATAGAGCAGATCTTTACTAAGCTACCGTTTGAAGGTAAGCATATAATGAAATGGACGCGAAACGGATAAGCGCCCTACTGAAAAGTACACACGATGTGACAGGACCACGTTTGCACTTGCCTACAAGACCCTTGCTTGCTCGAGTAAGACACCGACGATGAGACAAAACACCTTCCGTTGATTATGCAAACCTACCTGGGGCTGTGAAGAATTGTGTTGAGCGTGCCGACCAAAGTTTAAGTGGGAATTCGGTTTGAGAAATTTAAAGCCGGTAGTTCTCTTTAACAGTTTGAAAGCAGAGTAATAAGACGAGAGCTGGTAGATGCATGCATTTCTTGTTGTCTTTTCGGTACCATTACCAATATCCGATAAGCATATTTATAGCTAACATACGATATGACTAGTCACGCCAAAGGTACAGAGTGAATGACGGGTTTAGCTTCTAGCTCCAGGGCAGCATTAGGCTGACAAGTAATTGTTTTTGAACGCATAAGACTGGCTTCATCCGGCTTATCGCGACCGCCTCAGCAAACCGAAGAAAGCGAGGATTAGCGTGACGCAACACCACTTTGAGCACTGAGCTGAGTTTTATCCGATGGCCTGATACCAGTCGGTGTTTACCTATCAAGGTAGCTGCCGCCTACGCAAGCACTGTTGTTGAGGGAAGTAGGGGTTCTTGGAAACTTAGCGCAAAACCCATATCGACACGTTATCCTTCTTGCGGGAACTCAGTCCTATCAGTTCTGCCTATGTGGCTGGCTCCGCGGTTACACACGAATTGGTATGCACCTTAAGATTTGGCCCTGATAGGCTGAGAATCCTTCATTGAGTGGAAGGGAGAACTTCCGGGTTCGGTTGATTCCAATAATTTGGACAGCGTCGTAAGTTCCTTACGTGGCCGAGAAGATGCGCTTAGTCGTCTGCGTGTTGAAATCATTTTTCAAAGGTGACTCAACATAAAGCTTCTTCCTGACTGCCATGTGCACCAATTATATCCGCCGTCGAATTTGACTGTTTTTCCATAAATCGTCGAGGAAAACCAAAGATAGCCACTCTAGTGTGTTCACACACGGTTATTCGTCAGCTTAAGTCTGCGCTAGACGTCGAGACTAAACTTCCGTCATTCACTCTGCACCTTAGGCTGGTCGAAGGGCCGGGACCCTGGTTCGCTTGCCAGTACAAAAAGCAGGACACTCGTTAGCCGAAAGCCTGTGAAGTCCTCACATCTTGACATGACCACACCAAATGTTAGCTATCAATATGCATTTAGGCCATCAGTAATGGTACTGAGGAGTCAATAAGAAATGCATGCATCTACCAACTTTCATCTTCTTACTGAGTTTTTCACAGCTTAACTGTCCGAACGGGTGAGCACATTCCTACGTGCTAACGCATCCAACTAAAATTTATGAAGACGGGATCGGGTAAATCGGCGGAGTTCCCTCGGCATTTACAAGGCATCTGCCGAGCACCGGCCAACAAGTCAATTCCTATGAATTATTCGTCGTCATGATCCGCAATCAGATGCCCCAAGTCCTCAGGCTGTTAGAAGTCCTCGATATTGCTCGAGACGAATTGCAACTCTGTCTACATAAACAGCTACGGTAACTAAAAGGTTACCAAGGTAGGACGTAGTTCCCTGATTGACCACTGGCTGGTCACCAACCGGCTTCCTCATTCTTTCTGTACTCTTGATCCTCAGTTATATGTTTGCTATTGATGAACATACGCGAAATAGTTGAATGCTCTCACTACTTTGGCCTTCTGAATTTACAAGTTGGAATAAGTAACGGCATTTCCTGTTTAGAATTAAGAGCTTACTGGCTTGCTTGGGTGTAGGCCAACAACAGCGTTATTCCGACCCAGAAGAAAAGATATCATGGGGAGTTGAGAAATCGTATGGTGTTAAGTACATAACAAAATATTCTAGTTTCTTAAGAACTTTTCTGAAGGAATAAGATGAAAACTAACAATCACAGCCAGGCTCAGTGCAGCAGCCGCGGCTGCCTCCAACAAGAAAGCGCTGGATGGCCGTCCCACCATACTGGATGCAACGGTACTAGGCATTCTCCCTTGGTTTTTCGTGGTCCAAGCCGTGGCCATCCAAAATACAGCCGGCAGCCTATGTCGCTAAAGCTTACTCCGACTTCCTTCGCAGTACAAGCAGCACAAGTTAGGAATTCTGTTCGATATGGTGACTCGTCCGTCCAAAAGAACGCTACTGCTTCACCCGAAGTCCAACTTTTACTTTGTGAAGCCAGCACTCAGCCAATGAAATTAGCCAGTGCATGGCATTATTAGATTAATCCATACGTTTTCACAAATTATGTTAGGAACTTCACTAAGGAGTGACGCGCAAAATCGTGCAAATCTTGGACACCGCTCATAAATTTTGTCTTGGTGGGCGGAAATTACCGAGTGTACAAGTTCAGTTCTGAGTAGGTTCGTTAGGTCAGCCATCGTCGACAAAGCCACCATAGACAGCACTTCATCGTATAAGGTTAGTAACAAGTTCAGAATTGTTTTAGAGTATCCAAGTTTGCCCGTCACACCAGTACGCAATAATCCCGCCGGCTGACTCAAAAATATAATCATATTAACATGACAATGCATCTACTGTCAGAGTAGTAGTGAGTGTGGATCAACCAAGACCTATAAAGTTATCGAGCTTCAACCGTCCTGGAGAGCAACTAGGGGAGAAGGTTAGTTCAAATTTACACACAGATACCTTCGCGAGAAGGATGACAGAACTATACTGCGGTTTAATATCGTCATCATCGTCGCTGGTGCAAATCCTAGAAATTGTTAATTGCCACAGTTAGGGTGAGCTGTGCCTCAGGTTAACGCATATATCGTTAACAAAAGGTCATCTTATTTTTCAGCATCTGGCGTGTGTGCCATTCGAAGTGGATTGTGATGGCAAATTTGCTGTCACCGGCTCGAAATATAACTGCTAGACAATGCGCCGAATGCCCAAAAAGCCGCGTAAGTCTATGATAAGACAGCTCATCATCCGCTGCAGCATGTCACTTTCCGTCATAATGTAGTGTCGCGGAAGGTAACGAACATGCAGAAGGTTAGAAAGCCACAAGAACAAGAGGACACGAAAACGTGCGCAGATATGATGGACTAGATCAGCCGGTGCAACGCAAGCCCCACAGCACAAGCGAAGAGCGGACCACGAGCCACGGAATGTAGCGAGTCAGCCAAGAGAACAAAGAAGGTATTTGTCGAAAGGCCAATAAATCGGACATAAATGCCTTTGTTGGTGCATCCAGATGTAACCCCAAGCCGAGTAACGCAACCGAGATCAAGCAAATCAAGAGCCTTAGAATAGCACTAGGTTGGTCAGAATGCGTTGCGAAAGCAAAGATACGGGGTCAGACAGGTAACCAAACCCACCAAAGTTGAGGAGAAAAGACGCCCTAATGTGACATGTAATAATTCCCCATTTATGTTGCGTTGTGGGACGGAAACTTGACCGATATATGCGCGCGTACGTAAAAGCTTGGTTATTCGTGGTCGGATGCAATAAACATTGTGCTTTCTTGCTGCTTCGTCCGTGCTTTAATACCAGTAGAAAAGTTAACTAAATATCGGTGACCTTGGAGGAAAATTGGTTGCATCAGTTCCAGTATGCTATATTATTCAAACTGTTAGCAAAGAACAGTGATAATGCTATTGCTATCAAGGTTGCAGACAATTCTAAAACAGCAGCCTGCTATTTTTACACTCCAAAATAAATTTCTTTTACAGACCGAGGTGTATCGACCAGATGCAAAACACTGTAATCAACTACTGATGTTCATCACTGATAGCGTACCAGCATCCTACAAAGACATATTTGAAAAATACAATCCTGAGGTAAGTTTGTTTGTTTATACGGTGCGCAAACTCCACTCTCTATATCTCATAAGCCGCCCGACTCTACTATATTTGATTACAACGAACATCCCATGTTTGACTTGAGTTCACTGATATCCAGACGTATAGTATAATTTGCGTTTCAGAAAAACGTTCGCGTATTCGTCTTCTTGCTTGGCCAACACTCCTACGCCGAGCCGTATGTGGGTGAGCTGGCTTGCTTTAACCGAGGTGAGTTTATGGCCTATCTGTGTGAAAATTGAGTTCGCAGGCGAATGACCAACTGTCTTGTTTTATTTTCGGATATGATAGAATTGTTCCTTACTTATTTGTTTGTTGGGAGTTACTCAGGGTAAGTTAGGTTTGAAACTGGGCGCTGTCCACTAAGTAAAAACATGGACATGATTTCATGGATTCGAAATTAGCAACTTTGTCTGTGACTGCTTTTAAGTTTAAACGTACTAAACCCCTGCCAATAACTACGGATTACTATTTAATGCTATCGTATTTAATATGGCAGCAAGGCGCATAAATCGGTTACCTACCCACAATCGACGTCAACGTTGTTCTGTGGGTTCATCTATACAGACGATATCTGTTATAAAAATTAAGACTAGATATATATCTTCATTGCAGCATTATATAGTATATTATAGTATGGCAGCCAGCGATGACTTGGTCAAGTTGAATGAAGGCCCTCACTTCAAAGCTTTGGGTCCGAAGGATGATGAACAGTTTGTCTGGGTCCACTAGTTAATATGCCTTAGAGCTGACCTAAATAACCTTTGCATTGTGAGTTTCTTCGTCCATCATGCTCCCGCTTAGCCTCCCCATCCAACCACAGTCTCATTCCTGAAGCATACTATAATATTGTTTGTGGCACAACAGCCCGCTGCTAGCGCTCTCAGGGACGAGGTCTATGCGTTATCGGTGGATCAGCTGGTGCACATGTGTTACATGTTTTTATTATTGAATTCTAAAGTATTGCGGCATAATATCTGTGGTGTTCTCCACCTCTAGCTAACGGGTATAAGGAGGATGTATAGTAAAGCACAGTCTTCCTCGGCCCGGGCAACCGGGAAGATTTTGCTCACACAACACATGAACCCCTGACTACCTCTCCTTCCCTTTCTTCGTCGTTGTTCTTGCGTTATGGCACGCTGCCAGTTGTTTATTGATCGTGTTGAAATCATATGTATGCAGTACGTTGTAGTATACAGTGTACTATTTAGCGTACAGTTTTCCCATCCGTCCGCCTCCTTAACTTGATACTTGTCAATTATGTACTGTTAACTGCCGGTTTTCTCAAATTTTTCGCCATATATTACGGTAACTACCATTCAGTAAATAACCAGACAGATATTTTTTCGAAATTCCCATCTGACTTCTTGCATCAAGTCGTTGCATATATGGCACCAGTTTTAGTTAACTTTGCGGAGTGTAATGAAAAGAATCTTGTTTGCAGAATGACAAGTGTCTTTCAATAGTCTTCGCTGTTTTAAATGGAAATGTAACCCAAACTGCATAAGCGGACGAGGTTCAATTTTGCTGGCTCACCTTTACATTTACAACAACTGTCTGACCGCTGAAGCAGAAGCATTTTACAATAACTTTTCACCTCTGTTATTACTCATCTTGATTACTAATAGTATTTTCGCTAAGGATTTCTATCGATGTAAAACCACTTTTCCAACAAATCTCGGACTACGGAATATTGTAATCACACTCACCAGGCTTGAAACAACCTTGTCATCATTATCATTGCATGTTGACTGAAAGCAACTCGTAGTTACGCTGCCAAACTACATTCACTATGACGTTCACCAACAAGTTTGCATTGTTACTATATTACTGCCTACGCAATTTACTAACCACCTCTTTATGTTCTCTTGATTAGTTTTATTATTTTACAAATCTATAGTCGTGTGTGATAGCTGAATATTTATTCCCCTAGGTGTATAAAACTGCTTGTATGGATTATAAACGAGGTCAAATGAGTCGAGTAGTCACTTTTCAACGATATTGACTACTCCCTATCGTCTTACCACGACCCGGTGGCATCTATGCTGCTTTCCGTTTAAGTGTTACCGGATGAAGCATAAGGGATACATACATCGTCAGCAGGACCGTTAATTTCAAATCTTACACGAAACCCCATCAGGCCAACAAATTCATCACCTGATACAACGTTTTCATTCTTCTGTACCCGACACAGGTTACGCAGTTACAATAGCAACGCTTGCGGACGTTAAAGAAAATGTACTGGTACGTCTAATCCCTGCTGTGCTTACCCAATGAACAGAATATATACGGTTGTGACCAATGTTTATTCATTTTCGTATGCTGAGTCAAGCACGTAAAAAGGAAACAAATGAGGCAGAGTTAGTGCACATGCACTGCCTTTACTATGTGACGGCAGTAGTAAGTATATCGGGTCGTCGAACGGGCTACAAAGTTAATGTGTTTCCAGTTTGGCCACATGCCAGGTTACTCATTCGCCTCGAGTGTTTCGAAAGCTTAAAACATTAAGTCCCTTCAACCACTTCATTAACGCAGTAAGAAGACATAGGTTGTGATATGCTAACATTTCGATTGCTCTCGTCAGACGCTACGAAATACAGGCATAACAAAACACGCAATAAATAGGGTCCACACTTACAAAGGCAAGACTGGTCGCCGGCTGGCTCAAAAGGTGCCGGAACACTTCCCATTGTGGCTAAGGCAGTTGCTGTTTAACCAAGGTGGAGCGGACGAAAGAATGAACCGGAACCTTGCCTCGTCTATCACCAAATACCTCATGACGACTCGTCACCAGGTGAACCCAATCGATTCATTCAAGGTGCTATTGCGCAACAGGAACCCGACGTTGTTGGCAATTGACGAGGCGCTACTGATACGGTTGAATTGTCCCATGCTCTGTGCCCAGAAACAATTGAGGCAATCACTTAGATTGCCTTGGACCTGATTACGTCATTCCCATCAGTTTTATCTGCTTAGCTATGTTACTAAGTGGGGACCCTATTTATTACGTGCTTTGTTCTGCCTGTATTGCGTAGCGACTGACGAGAGCAATCGAAATGTTAACATATCGCAACCTATGTCTTCTTACTGCGTTAATGAAATGTTTCGAACTCATCAAAATAGGTCAATATGCCTTCTTGTGATTGTCGCAAACGCAAACACCTAACTTTATGTGGCTGGAACAAGGTTGAAGATGGGATTAATTGTCCTAATTTGTGCTACGTAACGTGATCAGTCCGAAGTTTCTGAGTGCAGCCGTTTTAATTTAGTAGCGGTTTTCCTCAATGTTGTCGAATGCTGGAGAATTTGACGTATACACTTTAGTCACATTTTCGCGAGCTATCTTTGTTCATTAGAAATGAACCAATGTCACCCACCGATTAGCGTTTGGCTATAGTAAATACCGGTCAACTCATAGGATTGTATGTTGCAGTTGAGAATGCTTTATGATAAAAGAAAGAGGAACATGTTCGCATTGTGTCCCCTTTGAGAACGATAAGAAGTCACTCAAAGTCGCAAGCTTCGCTGTGGAGACCACAAGTAGTGTCTTTGAGTTACCCGGTTATGATCCATCGAGTGCGTGAATATCTGCGATAGTAACTGTAACACTGAGCAATCTAACACTTTCTACCTAATGCCCGTATGTAAAAAATGTGTTTGATGTGTGTAATCCTCATGAACGACATCGATCGTCGAGCCGTACTCATGAGAAGGGGCATTGTGAAGTAATTATTTAAGAGTGTAAAGTACCAGCTTCAAAATCAGATAGTTCTTCACATATCCGGAAAAGCACTAGACTACAGTTTCAACCTTTTGGGCAGCATCATCAGTGCGCATCCAGCCATTCCACTAAGATTCGAATCCATGACCACCAGCGGCTTTCACTGCCAGTCAGCGGCTTATGGCGCTGGGCCACGAGGGACAGCTAACTGCGATATAATGCAACAAAAACTCAATCAAATACAATTTTGGCTTATTTATCGCTAAGAAGAGCAGGGTAGCATTCGGCTTATGAGGGGGTCTGTGTTGTTCCTTTAGGTCCTTCAGTTAGCACGTAGTGGTCTAATGCACGCTTTGTTGTGGCGACTTCGGCTAACTATAGGAGCATGGCCTAGTCGATTTTACTATCAAGTGGGTCTGTGTGTACCAGGCAAAGAAAGCATGCTGACACTAATTTTGAAATGAACAAATAAGGCGTAGTTCACCCACAAATCATTAGCCAAAACATGTACACTGCTTCGGAGTACTTGGTTCGTTGGAGAGTTTGTGGTACGTATACGTTGCAGTGGAGCCGAGCGGCATGTCGCCGTTTATAGGGCATGCTAGAACTCACCTACCGGACTATCCAACAAGAATCTTAATCACTTCATATGAGCTAAAGTTTCTGTTGCCTAGCTTCAACAGGCTAAACCGGGGAAAAACGTTTTCTAAAGGGGTGAAGGTGTCAGTGAAGAACACGTTGACCAACCAGCTAACTTACCAGATGCTAAGTCTGTCATTTATAGAGCGCTTTGTGGTAACACAGTAGAACTGCACATTTTACCACTTCAGTATTATGACAAACATGACGACAGCCTCTCATTAACAGAATATTTTACGTTGTTAATTCTTTCTTTGTTTATAAATCGACAATGTTCAATGTCAAATTAAGCTGCGCCCGGTATGCGTCAAAAAACATCTTGCGTTACTTCAGATCCATCCAGTTTGATTTGAATCGTTTAAGTTGTTCTGAAGAATTTTTTATTTGGAGTGATAATGGTATCGTCGATATACCATAAACAATGGCATGGATGGTCATGCTTTCCCAAAAAGTACGGCTACTGTATCCTGAACACAATGTTATCCAGCTGCCCTCTGTCTCCAAGAGAATGACAGCGCCTTCAATGGAATGCTCATACTTTACCGTCTTTCTACTCCATGAAGTTTCTATTGTACCTGTGCTATGAATTACGCCATTTCCGAAGTATGCAGGTAACCTATTAATCAGCTAATCGCAACTGTTTCTGAGTTACATTTTTTGGCATCAACACATTGGTGAGTGAATATTTATGGCGAAAGTCTTGATAAACAAGCCACACAGCGCAGTATGTGACTCCTATCACAAAAGCGTAGGGAACATTTGGAATGACCATGTTGATTCGTCGAAACAAGATCCAGCTCAGCAGGTACATATTTAGAAATGTAATAGATGACTATTTTCTGATTTAGAATCAGGCAGTTTTACAATGATCAAGTAACCATGCTTTTTCCCGGGATAAAAACAGGTATTGATACGTCCCGGAAGATTGTTGGAATGAAGACGATAAAAGCACCATACATGTGATTCATCTACTGAGCGTATACCGAGATGAATGCGCTGATAAATAATGTCAGTGTAAAATCAAATCAACTATAAGCATGCAGGAATACATGGGGTGCAGTGATCGTTTATGTAAAGCGTGAGCAAAGTAAAATATGGTCGCTCAATTTTGTGCCGTCTTCATGGGTCCACCTGACACATAAATCCTTCAGGAGGGCATGATTGGCGGAATCCAAAATAGGGCAATTTAGGTAACAAAGTGTTAGGATCTAAGAGCAACATCCAAGCGTTTTTTAATATCCAAAGTAAGAGAAGATACAAATGAGTCTGAGAGTGCGTTCTAGGGTTGGTGAACCCAAGGAAAAAGTAAGTACGTCGACAATCTAGACGGCTATATTGTTCCTTCAAGTTTAAGCAGTTGTCCCTGAGCTGTGTGTGGTGGCTAAGTTTCAGCAACTGGCGACATACATGGTTGGGGTCACTCAATATTTGGTACGCTAATATGAGATCTCCGCGCAGCCTTCGGTAGCGTCCGCTGAAAACTCCCAGCAACTTCAGCCTTCGGTGATAAGAGTAATAGCGCAGGCCATTTACATACTTTGTTGCTCTTCGTTGTGATTCCTCTAATGCATCTAGGTCCTCGTTTCAACCAAGGTTGCCAAGCGTAGATAACGTATTCAGCGTGTGGACGAACGTAGGAATTGTGCATCATTGGGAAGATTGATGGGTCAAATCTCTCGAATGCTCCTCGCAGCACACCGACGTGCTGGTTGCCTCTTTTCGAAGCCATCTCAGCCTGTTTTGAACAGTTGTGGTTGCTCTGTACGAGCACACCAAGGTCACATTCCTGGGATTTGGTCTGCAATCCGTGTGCCCCAAGCAAATACTTCTACTCATGTCTGTGGCGTACTTACACAGTGCGACATTTGTCCACGTTGAATGGTAGGGCGTTTTGAACTGACCAGTACGACATCGTGTTAAAATCGCACTGGAGCTGTTTATGATCATCCGGTCCTTTGGTGAGGACTTGGAAACACTTGGATGCAGATTTCATCACAGTAAAAATTGCCGAATGGTCTGCAGAACGAGAACGGGATACATCAGCCTGCTGGTATCAAATAAGGTTACTTAGCCCGTGCACTAGCCGTAGTAGCTGGTGACTGGTATCACAGGTGCGTTGGTATTCGTTCCTCTGTCGGACCGTCTGTTGATACTGTGTCTGGCTCTTAGCTGTATCGTATAGGACTGAACTGATTATATCCCAACGAAATGTAATAGATGAGCAAATTCTCATACTGATTACCGCCTTGCGTTTAAATGATTGACTGCTGTTTGTTGGTGACGTATAATCACCTAGCTTTTAAATGTATGTTTAGAGTTCCTGGGTTTTAAACTAGCTCCTTAGTTGAAATAGGCTTGCAGCTATCTTACAGTTCACACTTTCGGAAGGTTCTAAATACAAATCGGTTTTGTTTACTTTGCAGCGAGACTGGACCATTAATTTAGTGCGACACTTTATGTACCCACATGGCCTAATGATTTACGATGGACGCAACTCACAAGTTCTTTCAGAGCCAGTCATACCGGACAGGTCAATGGTTAGGGGTCAGACTAACTCATTCTCAACATCCAACCCTTTGTGGAAATTAGGGTGAGGTCGCTGACCCTGTTCCTTTTAAATCCTAGCCATGTGAGACAACAAGTCTACGGATTATAAGCTCACTGCTCGATAGGCATAGAGCACGAGCGCCGCACCTATTGTATCTGACGGTGGGAGAACACCTTCCGGGACTCAATGGTTTGCTACTGCCCGCCTCAAGCCAGGCAGCCCCTGGTCAAGTTGGTACAAACCTACCAACTCCGACCTGCGGCTGACCGTGGTCGAGGATACGTAACATAATACAGTCGTAAAACACGTGCACACTGTTCTAAGTCTTCAAAGTCTGGGTGCGACAGGCCTCAAGTAGATCCCAATGGGTCTCTGCAATCACACTTACTAGCTGATCATGCTCCCCCTGCCCTGTTGGTCAGTCCATTGAGCCAAAGTCTCCAGCTGAAGTCCCTCGAGCGGACATACAAATCCCAGCTGCCTTGTGGATTTGGATATTAAACCAGACTGCAGGTGAAATCACTCAAGCGAACCTCAATGTACCCCACTGCCTTGTGGGTCAGACAGTTGAGCCAAATGCTAGACGCAGAGCACCTAGAACAAAACCCCGCTCTCGGAATGTGCAGCCGGAGGTTATCATCATTTGCCCTCTCGACCTCTACGACAATACTACCCCTTCTTCTTCCTATTGCGCTTATCTGCGCCCTCGCGCCTCTTCTTCCCTGTCGCTGCTGCTGCCATCGATGCAGTAGCTCTGCACATCAATCTAGTTTCATTTCTCATCGTTATATTAACAGCAGCGTTCAAGGTCAGATCGGCCAGCAGGCAGCCGGCAGCATTGACCCTTCACTATCTTGATATTGATTTGTGCTGTGTCTCCGAAATCCGCGTTGTGAAGCGTTTTCAAATTCCTGGTTCTGAATCTACTAACAATAAGCACACTCCTCTCGTTTCAGGTGACACTGAATCAATGGCTCAACGTAGTTACGGTGTTGATATCGCTCTCAGCAAACATGCTGAACGTAATCTACTCGACTGGATACCGATGAACAGCAGCCTGTGTGCGGTTCGACTTTGAACTCTTACTGAAGTTAATATGCGTCGTCTAATGACAAGGTTCCTTTTGCTCGCCTCCGTTCATTCCCCTATTGAATGCAGTTCAGAGGGTATCATGGATAATTTCTATCAAGCGCTCTCAGTTCTTCTTCGCGTGGCGAGGAATACTGACCTCGTGATTGTTGATGGTGACTTAAATACGCAAGTGGGTCGTCTTTCAGACTCTGAACGAAAGTTGGTAGACCGCTTCAGAGTTGATGCATGCCAAACAGACAATGGTGATCGATGCAATCGTGCGCCGACCACAATCTTTATATTAACAGCACCGCTCTCCAGCATAAACGTTCATACCAAGTAAGCTAGCGCCCACTGAATTCCTCAATGATCTGGAGCAAAACTGGCTATTTTGCCATCAGCTACTTCTGACGTACATCAGTTCAAGACTGTCGGTCAATTTGAAGCACGTGGCTAGATTCCTATCATGCGCTGGCGCGCGCAAGCATGACGCTCACTCTTCCCGTTACAGCGAAGCACTTATCTTCTAACTTTACCTGTAACTTGAACTCGCAGTCTATAGTTCAACGACATCATAACGAACTGATCCACCAAATGTTAGTGGTTAATGGGGCTAGTGTGCCGAACACTGACTGGGATGGTTGAAATGTGCCACGCATGCTGTGCACAAAAGTTGAGACGTAACTGTGAATGGATCGTTGTAGCACCAATCAGTTTGACCGAAGCACTGAAACAGGTTCCGATGGGCGCTGAGTTTCAGAGCGTCCGTACTTCATGGAACGATTTCTGACAAGGAGTCTACTAAACGACCGGGAACCCTGGTTTCTGGCAAGAGCCCGTGAGATGGAGAAAACCAATGCAACTGAGAACAGCCGAGTGCTATTCCAGTAAGTCCAGAACACGGATCCGAAAAACTCATCAATTAGAGAGACAATAGTTGGGAAAACCCGACAGTTAGTTCAGCATCAGTTTGTCGACTAGCCCATTGGACAGAACATTTTGCAGAGCAGTTCAGAAGGCCTGCTTCTAAACTGCCGCTTGCCGAATCACCTGAGCCGACATGAGAAGTGGTTATCAGATCTACCATTTTGGAAGAGATTCGACATGTGTTGAAACCAAACAAGGCCTCTAGACCTGACTACCTTCCACCATCTCTGCTGAAATAAGGGAATGACTCCTTACTGACTAGAGTTGCCTCTAGTTAACACTAGTTTGTACAATCAAAAATTGCGACTATTAACTATCGAGCCCATTTTTAAGCGGGGTCAAGGTATCTTGTGCGAAAATCATCGAGACAATAGCCTTATTTCCATTGCATCCATGCTTCTCACGTGTGTCATTCTCCGACGAGTTACCGGTGTGCTTGAGAACCAAATCACTTAAAATCATACTGGCTTCTTCTCGGGTAATAGTTTTATCGACCACACATGTACTGTTCGCCAACTCTTGGAGCATTGACACGCATACATACGACCGACAATGGTGGTATTCCCTGACTTGAAAGCCTCGTTCGACTCGGTTGAGCCCGTTACCTTGCGGCACTGCCTACCCATAAAGAGCGTGCCGGCTAAATTCCTTTCCAGTATGTAGTCTCTCTACTGTGACTACCGAGGCCGTGTAAGTATCGACGGGAAGTTGTCTCCTGAGTTCCCCAAGACAAGTGGGGTTCGTCAGCATTGTACTGTGCCTCCTTCCCTCTTCAACTTTTTGACCAAAATGATCATGAATAACTCGTTTTTAAGACTTAACCGAAGTGGAAGGTCTGCAGGAAGACTGACTGACAAACTTTAAATATGCGGACGACATAGCTTTGCTTGGGTCTGACGCAGTGCTCATGCAAGCACTACTGAACCAGTGACGCCTATAGCTGCACGCTTCTGAATGTTCTTTACGCTTTTAATGTGCAAAGTACTGTTGCAGAACTGGACCGATATGACACCGGTTCTAATTCTCACTGAACAGCTAGTATAAGTGGTGGATCGTTTCACTCATCTTGGTAGCTGTCTCATCTCTGGTGGCCACGTCACTGGGGAAGTTACTGTGCGTATCAGCAAGGAACTTGTTGGATTTCCAGATGCTCAATCATCTATGCAGACGGCGGGATATCAGACTGCCAATGAAAGGTAGGGTGTATAACGTTGCGATAAGGCTGGTGTTACTCTGTGGATCAGAGACCTGGTAAGTTCGCAATGAAGACATTAAACTCTTGGCCGTGTTTAACCACCGGTGCTTGTAGAATATTGCGCGCATTTAGTGAGAACACGGGACGAACAATGCTGAGTTCCGCCAGTGGGATTTTTGCAAAAAACCTAACATCCCACTCGAATGGTGGCTTAAGTTCAGCCGTTTGCGCTTGTTAGATCAGGTATTCCGTAAGCTCGTTGATAGCCTTCAACCGCGTGCATCATACGCCATCGCTGCACAAACTTGGGCCACATTTCGAGGTGGTCAGTCCATGGTGTGGTATAGAGGCATGAACAGATTACTGACAAGGTCAATCAGGTTGGTGCGCCTCTGTGGCACACAGGTTTGCGAACATCATAATGCCGTTCTACTGGGTCAGGCTAGGTGCTAAAAGCGTACAAATTTAGGTGGACACGAATGGGAAAGCCGCTTTCATAGTCTTCAAGTACATGAAAAGGAATGCGGTAATCCAGACGGGCAAAGATGTTCAAGAAATCAAGGTTGGTAATGTCAATGGCTTCTCCCGCGTCAAAAGTTTTAGTTAGGCTGACATGCACCAGTAGAAGTTTCGTCATATGTGGACCGCTTGGACAGAAGCCGTGTTGCTCGGCGAAATGATGTTGCAACGTTTCAATTACCCCAGATGTGCTTTTGCGTTAGTCACTACTGTGCTCTACAAAAGAGTGGGCATTACGAAACCAGTCTTATGATGTGGTGATGCAAAAAAGTGACAAATGACATTTACCAGAAAGAGAGGTTTCGGACGACAATTTATGGATTTAGCGCGGTTGCCCATCTTGTTCCTAGAAGCGACTATTCTGTGAGGTCACATAGCTGGAAGCTAAGCTTGTTCCGACAGATTTTAAAAAGCCATGCACAAGAGTAACAAGTGTAACAAGTCTAATAGTATATGGATTTCGATGTTGCTTCGTTCCAACATTTGCACCCCACCGAGCGGTTTCTTCCTCGTTTGGGCTCATTAGGTAGAGATGACCAGAGCTAAAAGTGGAAATCGGGGTCTAATGGTTAATTGCTGATATTTTGACCACTAAGTCACTGAGATCCACGAGCAACGATTGGCCCATCCTTTAGGAATTCAACTTAGGATTTGAAATGCTCGCCGTGTGGTTCGATTGTGACATGCAGTTTCTATCGAGATGACAATTTGCTTTGAAGTAGACTTCGGTCCTTCTGATCCAATGTGGAAGGGTTTTAATGCTGCTGTCTTCTAACACTGCAACCCCACTGTTGTGAAATTCAGTCCTTCAGGGACAAGCACTTATTCAGCAAAGTCAAGTCGGAGAAAATTACAGCATGTTCCGCAAGCCAAACTACTCGATATAAGTTGCAACTTCAAGTCAATAGCTAACAACCCTTCTGAGTTGATGTGTCTCCTTTGCTTCAGTTAAACAAACGGTGAATCGCTCACACGAATATCGGCCAATCCGAGTCCAGTAATCGAATCCGTTACACCCGCCTCCCATTGGCTGTCTGGCTAGCTCGGTTGGTCCATCCGCTCACTCTGATCTGACACTCCCAACACATCCTCCCTTTTTCATGTTCTTGCGCCTCCAAATTGCTATACACCCCGTGCATCTTGCCACTCCGCGTCATCTTCGCTGTATCTGCGACCGTGGTCTCCTTGTCCCATGCCATATGGTGCTCCACCCCTAATCCACATTGTTGTCTCCGGTGTTGTTTCAAATGCACTCGATTGCTTCTGAACATTTTCCTTTCAACATTAATTTCGTATAATCTGGCACCGACCCTCGTAGTTGACACACCTTTCTTCCATCACTCTTTGCTATCGGGTGCTAGTTGAACCCACACTTCCTCCCCTACTGTTAATTCCGGTAGTACTCGTGCAGCACAGTCGTAGTACCGTTTCCGCTTGGTTATCCGTCGCCTCAGATTGTTCTGTGATCGCTTACGCCGTGGTAAAACTAGGTGCAAAAGTGTGGCAGATGCCGTCATCAGAGTTCTAGTCCTTCGGCTGTATAGGCGCTGCACTGGGATCAAACCGATATTCGTTGAAAGTGTGTTACGATTCTCCAGTAGCATGAGGTACAGATCCTCGCCAGTTGCTCTAGCCTTTGGTAACAGTCGCTTGGCCTGCTTCACTGCGGACTCCGCCTTCCCATGCGATTGCCTGTGATATGGGCTGCTTTGTTGGTGCACGGATTTCAACTTGGTTGCTAAGTTCTGGAAAGTAGCGCTGGAAAACCGCGGATCATTTTCGCAGACCAGCTCCTCCGGTTTATCGTGCCGAGCGAACTGACATCCGAACTTGTGGATTACTGCCGCTGTGGTCGTAGTGGCGAGTAAATCGATTTCAAATAACCACTATAGTAATCCACCTGGAGAGATAGTAATCATTCCCGTTATCACTGAATAAATACATCACCACCTTCTGCCACGGTCGGTAAGGGACATCATACAGCATCATTGGTTCCCTCACCTGTCGGATTTCGTGTGAATGACACGCCTCACAATTCGATACATGAGCTCTTATTTGACCCGTCATTCCTGGCTAAAAGATCAAATTCGCTTGCTCAGTTAATGATATAATTGGCACGCAGGTGAGCGCGATAAACCTGCTTCAGCATCACTCCTCGGAGGGATGATGGAACCAGAATAGGGCTTCCTTTGCACAGAGATTTCATCCCAAAAATTTAAGTAAAGTCTTAGTTCCTTCGGCCGTTGCTTCTTCGTCACTGGCCACTCATTTAAAATAACCTCTCGCAAAGCTGAGAACGTTGCATCCTCCTCTGTGGCGCCTTATTTCCTTTAAGCGATCTTCTGTCACTGTCAGATGCTGTACTAGGTTACTGCTTCAACCTCTTCCGGATTATGCTCGAGTACCGGCAGGTGAGCTCTTGACAGCGTATCCGCGATGAACATCTGTCCACCAGACGTATACACAATATCCACGTCGTACTTTTAAAGCCGGATAACCATACTCTGAATTGCGACGAGGAACGACGTGCAACGGTTTCCTGACTATTGACACAAGCAATAGGTGCTCAGTATAAACAGTTCTCTTTCCTCCGAAAGTATAATCGCGAACATCTCCTTCACAATCTGTGTATAGCGTTGGTCATTCACGGGGGGTGCTCGACCTCTGAAATCCGAAGGTTTTTCCATTCTGTAAGAGAACAACACATATTCCGTCTTGGCTACTATCACACTGTACTCCAAAAGCTGGGGTGTGTCGTAATACTCGAGTACAGGCGCGTTGCTGATGTGGTTTCCTGTTCATATCCCCAATTCCACTTTACTCCTTTGTGAGTTAACTTCATGATCGGCGTCATGATATCAGCGAGTCTTGGCATAAAGCGGCTCCAGTAATTCACCATACCGTTTAAGCAATGGATTCCTTCACCTCGTTAGGTGGCGGCATCTCTGGAATTGCCTTACTTTTTCCTGTATCGGCCCTGATCCCTTGGGTAGTTAGCAAACGCCCACAGAAAATCACCGCGTCTTTCCGAACTTCAATTTTCTCACTTTTAAGCTTGATGTTTTTTTATACACAACGCTGCAAGAAACAGGGGATAGTATGGTCATGCTATAACTAACGACCCTTCTGGGTCGATGACCTTCCTCCTTTGCTTCGGTTAAACAAACGTTGAATCACTCACACGAATATCGGTCAATCCGAGTCCATTAATCGAATCCGTCACGCCCGCTTCCCATTGGCTGTCTGACTCGCTCGGTTGGTTCATCTGCTCACTCTGACTTGACACTCTCAGCACAATAACGACACCGAAACTCCTCCACTTCCCATGCGGTCCTGACAACAGGAGTGACCGAGGTCTCAATAGAGATTGCGTGCCGCAATCCAAACACACGGCGGGTGTAGCAAACCCAATTTTGAAGTCTAGCAGCAATTACGGAAGTTTTGCTAGGTGGAAGATAATGTGAACTCGTCATCACGGGATTCAGTAGGAATACACGTACCTCTGAAAGACGCACGGGTCAAGTGGCAGCATTAGACCGTCTATCTTCCACTGACATGGATCTGGTGCACTATAAGTTGCACCAGCTCCTCCGTGGCTACCAGGTACTGTCGATTCCATCCCGAAGTGACGAACTATGCCTTGAATTAGTAACTATCGTCCCATGGCATGCTGTAAGGCAGTTGAACCTAACGGAAGCCGAAAGAAGCGATTTAAATATGGTAACTTGATCCCGTTGCACAAATGTAAGCCAAATCTTTGCACAGCCCAGTCTATATTATTCACACTTGGGGCTAGTTTCTTTTTCAATGTTTAATGTGGACTAATGAGAAGGCTCCATAAAAACAGGGTCTTGTGGATTGAATTTCTTCTGGTTAGCCTTTTTCTTTTAGCCAATTGGCAGACATCGGTTTGTTATTCCTTCAACCCCGATTGTTTACAGTATACTAAAGTCTTTCTTTGTTCACCTTGTTGCGAAGCTTAAGCTGAATTTGTCGAACAGCTTCAAATGTAGTACAGCTACGGAGTTTACGGCCTGCATTTAACCTAGTGTAGTATGTAATGCAATCGTAAACTAATACTTGCTCACTTTCCAATGAACTCATCTGCCATTGAACGCTCAGTTAACAAATGAGGTTATGTTCTTACTTCCTTGGTTTGCTTGTGGCTAAACACTAAGTGCGCTCGTGAACAATGCCGGTACCTGCCTTATTGCTGAGTCTGAGAAAAGGTGTAGTGACTTTTTCTACCACAGTGACTTCTCTGGTACACTTCATATCTGAGCCGCGGTTAGTTACTAGACACTATAATCGACCATGATTAAGCATTTGCTTACTTTGAATCGGAATAAATTAACTCATCCCATATACCTGTGTTAATGTTTCAGAAATATTTAAACGTGGTGGCCCGACCGAACGCTCTGACCAAGCACAATTTCACCATATGGACGGGAGCCACGGTTCAGCAATTCAACCTTAAAGTGAGTGAACGCATCGTGACACGCATATACTCAGACTCCATGTTAAAACACACGAACATAAGAAGTCTTCAAGAAGGCACGCTGCTCGCTGACTTTTCAAGACTTACTGATTCTTTGTCCCAACATTTTATTAGCTGATGACCACGTCAGCAGAGGATGACATCAGCTAAGACAGTGTATTTAGAAATGGACTTGTCTACCTAAGGTATTCCGAGATAGTCATGAAATCACAGGGCATAATGAACTCAGTGGAGTTAACTTCTGACTGTGACTGGTAACCACTACAGGATACCTGCATGCGTATAGGGACCACGACGGTTTGTTCATCAACGCGACACCGCCCATGCCCACTGTTAACTCGCTTTGACTCGACTGAAGGCACATGGGTAAAAGACACTGCCTGTAAGAAGCAGGTGGTTAAGAAAACTAATACCTAGTCCAAGCATTTCTTATAAGTGACGTCCCGCCAAATTTATATCAACGGCTAGAGATTGCAGTCACAAAGTCTACCGTGAGAAAATCTGCACACTTCATGACTGGCTGAATCTTGTGGTCGCTCATTAATTGTAGTTTGGCAGTAGTAGTATTACTGGCACGGCGCAACGGCCCTAACTTCTGCCATCCTAGCAAACCTCTTTCTACCATCCCTACCAAGAAGATTGCGCCAGAACTTTACTAGTGTCTAGTAGCCACCTTTTGAAGTCATTGGCTTGATTGATGGTGTTTGACGGATGAATGCAACCAGGCTAGTGTTTGTACAGGTCTAAGCCGAACGTCGTATGTTAGGAGGAGGTAAGTTTGAATAATATCCATCAAAACGTAATCACCCATTGACATCTAAGAACGTAGAATGAGCTTCTGAGGTACGCATGCCTGATCAAGCTAATGGATCGGAATTACGGAAACGATAAACGTAAAGTTATGGCGTGGTTAGTGAAGCAACTTAGCTCCATTACCTACAGAAAAGGATGGTGTTCATATTCAGTACTCCTTAGTTGGTAACATACGGTGTTTGAGAATGCTTGCGCATATTTAAGGATATCATCAAGGGAGTATTACTGAAGTACGCTGTTTAGTGCTTGGGAGGAACCACCGCTCTGAAGGATAAACTTGGACCGCTTACACTGGTTAGGTCAATATCATTGGTTGCTCGTTAGTCGCCTTTCTCGGTTTGCACTCTATTTTGGCGCTGCAGCTGTCTAAGTGAAGTTGTAAGGTGGCCAGCCACTGACGTGATCAGGCTAGTAATTGACCACCTCATGGATGGAGGCCTCATGCTAAGCCACATCAGTGGTTGGAGACCTTTCCTAGCATAAGGCAGTTGCGGAACCAATGGTGCTCCTATATTCATTCTCGTGCAGCTAATTG
This sequence comes from Dicrocoelium dendriticum, assembly GCA_944474145.2. NCBI lineage: Eukaryota > Metazoa > Platyhelminthes > Trematoda > Plagiorchiida > Dicrocoeliidae > Dicrocoelium > Dicrocoelium dendriticum. The sequence continues at coordinate 25,303,497 of OX104064.1, forward strand.
TTAATATCCCAACCCGATGCATTGTATGCAATTAATCCTTGTTTCTCTTTTCTTCATGATAAGTTTATGCTTTACCTGTTTTTTTCTCCATACTCTTGTCCGTCGTTAACCTAGACACGCGGCTAGTGGCGACTGGATTAGTCGCCTTCTGGTGCCCAGATTATAACGTATGTTACCGAATATAAGCCCTTCCATAGATAAGGCGACAGCTTGACTGTAACATCAAATTTGACCAAAGTCGTAAGTCCATGTGCTAAATGACCCCCTAAAAAATCCGCAAAAGAGAAACGACATTGTTTCTCCGTGATTTCGACCTCATCACTATTTGCTCTCACTTGAGTGAGTTCAAGTGAAACCTGCTCTACTATTGGTCAGCTGTGGTGACCGTAATGTTATAATCGCGATTAATGGGGCCTAGGGCCGTTAGAACAGACTTTCACCGCACCGAATAGTGTATTGAACAGACGTCAATTCTCATGAAACAGGTAAGACACCCGACAATATATGGTAAGGTGAGAGTGTGTCAGACACACTGCCTAGCATACTCGGGGCCTCATGCATATGAACCGCAGTAGAGCAGTGGGTGAGAGTGGAGTTCACGGGCAGAGGTGTGGCACGGTGTTGTAGTTTTCAGGCACGGATCGCCTCAATCAACAATCAAATCAACGACAGCAGTACATCAGCCACTTGAACTGATGCTTCACAGCCATACAACCATGATAACCTATGGAAAAAAGAATAATATGTGGGATGGAAGGGGGACTTACCTGAAAACCTTAATTCTCTAAGCAAACGTTCAGGGTCAAGGCGCCTACACTTTGTGTTAGCAACATACCGTCACAAAAAGCTGGATATCGAGCAAAGATAAGGCGGCATCGGCAAAACAGCTTTCTTACGGCTTTCACTGCCCCGCTTCATAATCAGCCATTACCCCGTAGATAACACAGCAGCAAACACATGTTAAACAGGCAGTCCAACTACGCGGCAGCAGACGAGCCACTGTTGCTGACTGCGAGCCACTTCCTGTAAAGTCTCGGGCCAAGCAAAAGGCGCGACACTGAGACTCCAGCCGGGAAGGCAAGACGGACCGACGGCACCAAGTTTGGTCGTCAGTGACTTCATTTCACGCGGCCAAATCGGCTTCTCGAGCCTCCCGCCACCCCACATCTGGCAGTCTAAACAAGGCCCTCCTAGGTCAGTATTGACCAGGCAATCGTAGTACGTGCCAAAATCAAAACAACTTATTCAGTGCTATCTGTTGTACTAGGGAACTAGTTTGGTTGTCACTGCATAGTACTCGCCTACGCACATCATCTTTGCGGATACGCTGATGCCATTTGACAACAGCAATACTCCGCAGACAACCATGATCGAAGACTTGAAGGCGCCTCAGATCTTCAGACCAAAGAGGCCAAGTCTCAATCCCATAGAGCAGGATGGCTCTCACCGTAGCCTTGTATACGCGGCCTTTCAAACGGAGGGAGACGTCCTTCTTCGGCCAAAGATGCCGCAGGTTCAAGAAGGCAGTTCTGGCTTTTGCAATGCGTGAACTAACCAATTTCTATACGCCCATCTTTGGTGTGAATCGACCAACCATCTCGAGTTCCACGTTATCAAGGGTCAAAAGGTCATCAAATGGCTGGTGGTCCTGCAGCAACACTTTGCACTTTGAAGGTGTAAAGCGTATACCCATTAATGGGACCACCCTGGACAAGCTATTCAGGGTTGATTGTGCCGCATCAACATCGTTAAACAGTAAGACGATATCGTCCGTATAATCAAGATCAACTAACCTTTCACCAGGCATGACCTCGACGCCTACATCGTGTGATTCCTTAGGGGAACAATTCAAGTTGGAGTCCACGACGAAATTGAACCAAAACGGGGAAATCGGACAACCCTGACGAACCCCACTTGTTGTCGGAAAGCTATGCGACGTGTCACCGTAAAACCTGACGTGGCCTGTAGTTTTCTAGTACAGAGTACGTAAGGTGTTCACATATTTCGTGAAAACACCTGTGCGCGATAGTAGTTCGAACAGAATTAATCGATGCACTAAATCGAACGCAATCTTGAAACCGAGGAACACCGCTATTGTCGGTTTGCGGTATGCGTGGCGCTGCTCTAGCACCTGTCGCAGAGTGAATATATGGTCTATACAAACACGTCCTGGGCGGAAACCAACCTGCACTTTTCTATCCAAAGTTCCCGTTCCGTAATTAGAGGACGAACGAGAATTGAGGCCAGTAATTTCGTCACAACTGGCGTTAGACTAATACTCCTGTGGTTAGCACAGTCGGTGCGACTGCCCTTCTTTTATATTGCCACTATCATCGGGAAGGTATATTCTATCCAGACATGTTCAAATAAAGTGGTTAGTGCTTTTCAGAGGACATCAGCTCCATACCTAGATTGTGCAGATGGGAGGGAATCAGGGCCAGCAGCACGAAAACGATTGGGGGCTATGTTCGCGTTTCGGACCTCAGCCTCCGATGGAGCCTTTAGAATAACCGTCCACGGCTTGTGCTGCATCACCTGAGTAGGAAGGGGTCCGGGAGCAGGTGGCTAACTGAAATGATCTTGAAAGTGCTCAGCCCAACAAGCCATACGGCGCTCCTTATTGGGTATCAGTGCACACGCGCTGTCCCTGTTTGTCTCATTGACGCCTGGTTTCCTTGGACCAGTGGTGCGGATCAGTTGGAAGAGCTTGTAGTAATTTACTACTGCTCATGCCTCCACCATTTCTTGACCCCGACTGGTCCACTAGGCTTTCTTGTCAGTACGCAGCCTACGCTATAGTTCGCGTCTAATAGTCCGGCTGGTAACATTGTGGTCAGAACCAGCTGGAAGTTTGCTTTCGGATTCCAACAGGTTCACCGACCTCTCGGATATCCAGTGACTGGTGCGGTGACAATTGATAGTGCCACAAGCAGATGCTCCTGCGTCTTGCATGGCAGCCGAGATCCTATTCCACTGAAGCTCAGTGTCATTCGGACAAGAAGGCGAAAGTACGGTACACAGTGAATCTTGATAGGCTTGTCTGACAGAGGGCTGAGACAATTTCTCAGTTGCCAATCGGAGTAGAGGCTTGCTGAGCCTCCCGGACAAGTTCATGGAGGAACAACAGCGTAGTAAGGCATGATCAGAGTCGACGCTGGCATTCCAGAATGAATGGCAATCAAGATGGAGCCACGCCATCTACTACTTATGGCCATGTGATCAAGTTTGATCCATCGCTGGCCGGCTACAGGAGGACGAAAAGTGGCACTATTGTGCCCAGTGTGTCTAAAGACAGTTCTAATAAGAAACAACTGGTGATCAGCACACAGTTGCAAAAGACGCTCGCCGATGTCAGTCCGTTCTGAGTTAAGCCCATAATTGCCACCTAGCTGAGCGTGTTCGGTGTTAAAAAGCAATACATGTGCGTATATGTCCCCACAAATACAATGATATTTAAGCCAGTAGCACTGTGTAGTCGTTGGATCAGTTCGTAAAAAATGTGCACTTAGCAGAATCAGAAATGAAGTTGTTGCGCGCACAAACGAAAATCACAAACAGATGGAGTTTTGCACTGATACAAGAATCAACCTAAGTTGATGTATACAAACAGGACTCAAAAAGGTTGTAGAGAAAACCATAAAACAACGATAACAGATGGGAAAAAGGAAGTACAAACTTTGGACCGAGGGGCCCAATGCGGGTCCGTGTCATCCTAACTAACCCGCGGACCTCACATAAACTAATGATTTCAAGCTTGGATTTTCCCATGCACACAACATCACGTAGACTACCAAAAATTAAGAACTTACTCAGTACAACAAACTAATCTCAATAAATGTTACCGTCAGTTGGATAAAGACAGATTACAAGAAATTCATACAGTTGCTCAGATTCTTTGGCTCGGCACACATGTGCAAGCAGATATCCTCAGTTTTGCAATTTAACGATAACCGTGTGAGGACGAGACAAAGTGCTTCTCAACAA
>OX104064.1:25307964-25403941 GCA_944474145.2 Dicrocoelium dendriticum
CGGTAACTGCTTTTTGTCTTTATTCCGCTATCATTTGAGATGGATGGAAACGGGTGATTTGGGAAGCACAATTTCTGTGGGTGTTCTATCACCTGATTCACAATGTGTTCCTGGAGAGAACTTCAGTTCGTTTCTCTCAAGTTGTCTGGTGAGTGACTGCTTTTAGCGTGTGCTTTCAACTCAGCAGCAACCAAAAGTGAAGAAAGCTGCGCGACAGTCAATGCTTACGTACATTAGTGAATAACTCTATCCCACTTGGTATCTCGAAAGGTATGTCAGTTGCAGTAGTCGCACTCACAGGATGTTTGCAATAATGAAATCCAAATGGTCATACCTTTATCCTGGCACTAAGAAGCGGTTTACTAGGTCCAGCTTGTAGTTTACCGTATTCAAAGTTTGCAAATCAGCGTTTCTCACTCACTAGGCCACTTCCAGCCAAGGGTGATATGGATCTCCGCAACCAAACCACTATGCGCATTGCCCTTCTTGGTTGGTACTTGCGACTTGATAGGGAATCTGTACGGCCTTGGCGTGATAAGGTCACTTGACTTTGTTTGACCTACTAGACTCTATTAATCTTTTCAACTCGAAAACAACGCTGCGATGTTATTTCTTAAGTTTTCCATTGAGAACACACGTCGCTTTTTCTGGGCATCAAAAAATAAGTAAAATAGTTAGAAACTTTGAGAATTTAAACGAATCTATTGGTAGAAATTCAACCTTTTCTCTCGCAGATTAAATTTCGTAATTTAGGCAGGTAGTAAAGCACAAAGTATACCTTCAATTTGGCTATGAACGAGAAATTGTGGGAGCAAAAGAACAGAAGGCGTAAACGCATAAAAATGGTTAACTCAGTACTCAAATGCTGAAGGTACGCATTGGTAGGCAAACGTGCCCAAGGATTTTTTGATCGGACCTGAATTATACACTAAAGGCGTTTAAGTGGGTTGCACTTAATGGTTGTCCTAATGCAAACATGGTTCAAAGAAAGCTGGGGACAGAGAAATGAAGCGGCGCAATTCAGCGGATTTAAATTTGTTTAGCACATTCTACGTAAGCGGTCAGTATCAAATTACTGTATACTGCTGTTAGAACGTAAAAATGCATACAGTGCTTAGGCAACCATTAGACTTGTGATACCCCTTGAAGACGATTTTGTCAAGAAGAACACTGAGACGTAGACTTGACACTGAGGTAATGTCTTCTATCATGGTAACGCTTTTCAGTTTGCACAAGCTTCCTCGGTTCCTACGGATTACACCTCATCACAGACCTGCTAGAAGGTCATTGTTGTGTTCCGCGATCTCAGTACTACAACCGTGTTTATTCCTGACTTTCACAATCAGTCAAGTGATGGGAAGCCATCTCACATTGCTTACACCTCGCTGATAATATGCTGTATCTGGCTATCAAGACAATCTGTAAGCTTTTGGTCAATGACGGGGTTCTTTCGAATAAGGCCAAAGCTAAAGTGTTGTGCATATTCCACCAGAGCTCTCATAAACACTGCAGTGTCATCACTAAAGCCTGAGTGTCATCATTAATGTTTGTTGACGACCTTAAGCACTGGAATATTGTAAATATCCCAGGGGTCCAGAGGCAATTCAGCGTGCCTTGGATATACTCTTGGAATGGTCTACCCTATGGTTGATGCCCATAAATAGGGCCAAGTGCCCTGTTCTCCGAATCGGATCTGCCAATGCTCCCACCCGATATAGTGTCGGCGGTGGTTCAATCCCGGTTTTCATTCAGCAGGTTGATTTAGGGGTCGTACACCCATCTGCATTTCATTATGGCGACAACTGGAAGCAGGCTGCTTGTCGGGGTTTTATATCATATGGTTTATCCATCGTTCTTTCGGAATCCTAACGGACAATTTGTTTGTGAAGCTATTCTCGGCATTCATCCAACCCCCACCTGGAATATGGTATCCAGGCTTGTCCACCATGTCTTATCCGAGACAAAATGGACTTGGAGAGGATGTTACGAGTGGGCACTCGGTTAGTGCAGGGTCTACGGGGACAGACGTATCCTGAACGCTTGCTCAGTTTTGGGCTGTACTCAAAACACTACCACAGGATAAGAGGGGATCTGCTCCTCACTTATCGTATTTTGACGGGTAAGATCGGCCCGGATTTGCCAGGACTATTTAGTCCCGCTACGTTACCTAATCTCCGCGGTCACCCACTGAAACTGCATAAACCACGGTCTGATAAGATTAGGACGGAAACTCGTCTGTCGCGCTGTTATAGATCGCTGGAATTCGCTTCCAGATCACGTGGTTAGGGAACCTACGGTTAAGGGATTTGCGCGCCAGCTCGATGCTCTTAGGTAGCAACATCAAACCTTTCCTTTTTCCTAACTGACTCACCTTCACTTTTAAGTTCTTTTTTAATGACTCAAATATCTTGGTATTCTACTTGTTTAGCTCTTTCCACTTTTGCTTATTGCCTTCTGAGTTTACTTTTTTCTCTTTCTTACTTCACGTAACCGGCCCAGCAGGGACTGACTGCTAGGGCAGGATACGTGGGCATTAATTGGTTAGACAGGGTGTGATGCGGTCTTTGTTTTAGGTCCGTCAGTATTTCACAGTCTGCCAACTCCTGGTTCAACGACGCGCTGAAGAAGGAACACTCACGAGATAATCCTATCGTTCCGATCCCGCTTGAGCTTGAAGTTGAGTAACATCTTTTACGGTACTATTCTCGTGGGGATGTCCCAGATTTGTTCGCACGGAATGAGCTTAGAATCCTTATGCATGTAATGAAGGCAAAAAGATAAGCGAACCAACATTTCAGCTATCTCCGAAGAGCACTTGGGGATCCTACCATTCCATCTACTCCGGAATGTCAGATAAGTACTTGAAACCTCATGTGGAATACGCCATCCAGGCCTGGACTCCCTGGCAAAAGTGCACACTTAATGTTTTTCGCAGCGAAACGTGACCAAAAATATTGACGGCTAGTTCCATCTCCTCAACCAATTCAGTCTGAATGCCTGATGCATGCACTGTGGACAGTATCCGTGTCCACAGCGTCCGTGAGCCTACATGAACCCAGGGAGAATGGAACGTTACTGCAACATCATTTTGAGGGCCACATGGCTAGATGGTAACAGGATGTGTAACCGGTTGTAATGTCACTGCAAGTTTCTCATTTTCAGCGTCTCAGCCGCTGAATACCCTTCTAAACTAAGTCACTTGCGTCCCAACATTAGTGCCAATCCAAAAGTGATGTAGCCATGTACTAATTCAGTCACAGTACTCAAGTTATCCACTGTCCACCGGAAAAGGAGTTAAGGCAGAGAAAATATGAGTGGACTCACCAGTAAAAGCTAAGCAAAAGCATCATCTATACTGGTGCTCAACTGGCCGCCGTTATGAGTTCATTAACAGATGCTGTGCTTGCTGAACCTTTTTCACTGTGACCATCCTGCGGAACTAGACAGACAACTGTTTCCTTAGCATGAGCTATGTTCCAACGGATCACCGAATACATGAAGCTTGAAGTCACCTGTAGTCATATGGTTACACTGTTGTGTATCATCAATCACATTATTTGATCAAGATTGCATATCAGCTTGCCTAAGCAGCTTTATGTTTAGATGTTATGCCATAGCACCTTCTGATGTTCCGTGCGGTTCTTTCTTACAGGCGTATTCCATAAAGATCCCCCTTTCAAAAGGTTATGCACATACGGAGTACACTACGATTCCGGCCGAAATAGTGAGTTCGATGGCGAATCTTATCGGTTACGTACTTAGTCTTTAAAACATATGACACCCGTATGCATCTTAACCACTGGGTACGCAATCGTGCCATTTGGACCCTAGCTTCAATTAGAACACATCGACCTAATCCCCTTACGTTCACTTGTAATACCCTGCTTTTCCCCACACCACACATTAAGTGTTTTAGATGGACTCACAGTAGCGTATGTTGCTAATAAGTCCAACCACGGGGGTAAATTCGCTAGCATATGTTTTTGTCGAAATTCGCTGACAGAGCGCAAAGTAGTTAATTTAGCTAACTTGAGTAGACGCGTACATCACTTGTGATGGTCTCGTATGTTCTTTGTAATGACGCCTTTACTGCGGTTGACGAGGGGTGTTGTAGTTTTGATTTCATTCCGATTACACTTGAATGAATACCGTGTAACGGATGGTGCTTACTCACGAAAGAGGTGGTGGGTATAACTGCGTTTGACCTACGTGTTTATTAGTTGCCTACTTTTCTGGTGCCGCCATCGCAAAAATTTTTTCCAGAAAAGCGCTAATCATTGTTCCTGCATCAGCCGTGATAACGTTACATCCAGCGAATGGTTTCTCATCCTATACGCCACGATCCAGTCACCGTCATGAGACTTTGGTACACAGACTTTCCCACATTACTAACTAAACAATGCATGCTGAAGGTATATGTACCAGTATTGGATCAAACTTGGCATTTACCTGCTTGTCTATCAGACTAACTCCTTTCAGCTTAAAGCTGTATCTGGGATAAGTGAAATCGTCATGTGTAAAGTATAGAATGTCCAACACTGTTTATCTATAGACGGGGTTTTCGTGGTTGTTTTAAATCCCAGTGCCAGGCAAATCCAGAAATCTATGCTGCTGCTACGTACGGTCTCGCATTACTATGGCGATTTGTGACCTCCACTGATGACAAGGAAATAGGAATTGATGTTTCAACTGGAAACTTTTCGGCAGGTAACTGAGGGCGATGGATCATAAGTGTACTTAGTGAGTTCCCGTTGGTCTCTTCAGAGAAATTATGAGCTCAAAGACACGACCGTTTGGTCTAGGTATCTAGACCTCAATTTGTTGCTTACTGGTTAGAACTCGCTTCCAGAGCACGTGACTAAGGTATCTACTGTCGTGGTTTCGAGCGTCAACTCTATACCCGTGGGTGGCAACCAAAACTTTTTTTCTCTTAAACGATTCTTAGTAGCAGTACTCAATTTTCTTTTATCAGTTCTTTACAGGTACTGGAGTTATATTTTTTAGTCACGTTCCCCTCCTTGTCTTTTGAGTCTACGGTATTCCCTTTCTTCGCATAAGTGGCTCAGCCTGGAATGCTAGTGCAGGATATGTGGGCAGAAATTGGTTGTTCAGATTGTGATACGGTTTTGTCCTATGTTTGGCTAGATTTCAAATCACTGTCAACCTTTTCTTAACCGGCTTACTGGAGAAACAACGTTTACGAGTTTACCCTATCGATACGGTCCACTTGAACTTGAAATTCAGCCACACCAATCTGGGTCGCCACTTGGCACCATGGAACCTGCAGTAAAGCAGGTGGACCCTGTGTCGGATCGGAATATTCAGTAGTTTCACTCGAATTTTCCATTCCGTTCTGTCCTTCATTGCTTGCAATCGGACAGTGCCAAGCAGGCGTTTGCAAGATTTCCCCTATCGTTACGGCCGAAGTGACAGCACGGCTTCACAGTAGCGAGTGTTGTTCAGTTCGAACGCAAGCACACATCACCCTTATTCTAACCTTACTACTGTCTGTAGAGGGCGGTGTTGGTCGGTTATCTTATCATCTCCTCCAACCACGACAAATACGTGTCCTTGACCCCGCAAACACTTAGCTGGTATCCTTCCAAGCTTGTTCTGGTGCATGTACTACGCTGCCAATCCGTTTTATCTTCCGGTCACATCGCCTAGTAGTCCCATGAAGGCGGCATCATGGGGTCACTGTTCCTGGGTTGCGAGCCATAGATGGCGCGGAGCAGCAAGCCCATTCGTCAACTTCACAGCGTCATCAAACCAGTGGTGGAGTGCAGGCCCACTAGTTTCCTTTTTAGTACTACGACTATGTCAGCAGTGTGTGTTGCGCTGAAGGAGGCTACCGTTGTATACGTCACACCTATGAGAAGGTAAACAGGTTTTACTCGAAGCAAGAGTTCCAGCCTCTGACTCACTCCATAGGTCATAAAACCGACTGTAGGAAGTACCTAGGATAAACAGATCGAGCTTCGAGCGGACTGTGAATACATTTATCACATAGACTTTAAACACTATACGAATAAACAATAACAGATATGGTAAAACGTCTGGTCGTTTGAACAGTAACTCATTGCAATGAAAGCCCTGTATTTCCACGTCCACAGAAGCATCTAAACGCGGATCACGTTAAAACTATCCACCAGGTGTTCTGATGAGAATGTTCCCCGGACACCGAACGATGCCGTTAACAAAAGCCTTGTGATAATGATAAGTAAAGGGTTAAAGTCATGGAAAATATAGTTGCTAACACCACACTCAATAACACTGTACAAACAGTGTAAGACGCTTCAATCCAACTCGAGAATGATAGCTCACAATGTTGCAGCCGCGTCGTTCCGACACCATTAAAAGGTGATATAATACCGTATTCTACTTCAAAGATTAAAACCTATGCGGTTACCAATATCGATGATCATGTAAACTATCTTATAAAGCCACCGGGCCCATCACAACCTAGAGAACTGCTTTCTTAACAGAGGGGCAATGGACAACCATTATCGAATAAGACAGGTGGCACATGCATGACCCGCTCCTTGATGGACACACAGGCAGCTGCTGTCTGGCTATTGTAGCATTAGACAATATGTCCTATTTGTAAGTGCCATTTAGCGCAATCCAGGGCTAGATAGTACCTTTCTTACCGCACTGTTGCGCGCTTATGGTGAACCCCAGTCATTTAGGATAATTGTCCCAGCCATCCAACTTTTGGCGCGAAGGCTCAAATGGACGTACCTGCGTTAAGTGCGCGCGTGCAGAACCAGGACATATGCTGGGCGGACCAGCGGGTTGTCATGAAGCCGCTAAGTGCAAGCGGGAAGGCTCTAGGAAGAATTCGCAGGCCACGTTATCCAGTGTAACGCTGGTAGTAATTTAGCTAGGTACATGCACTCGAAATACAAATTCCACTGCTCTTAGGGAAGACAGACAAGCCAACTAGCAGTGGCACTGAATTGTCAGAGAGTGAGGCGGGCACAGCGTACTCCATAGTCTGCTAGGAAGATCGTTTATCTGTCTCACCTTACACGACGCCTACGACGCAGCTGGGACCTCAGTAAACATCGTTTCTTGACCATAGTGCGCCAAGAGTGGACCCGTGAATCGACCTCAGGCCAGTGGCGCAGTTCGCGCACTCAATGAAGACCTGATTTGGGGTTCATTGGTGCACGCTATCCAGCCACATCAGCCTAGCCAACATGAAAGGGTCAAAGACAAGGGCGTCGTAACTGTGCGCACGTGACACTAACTCGGCATATCAGATGTTGTCGATTAATCGTAAGGTCGGTAGAACACCAGCCCTGGAGCTGATGTCAGTCACTGGACAGAGGGTCAGGCGATATCGTGGCGTAGTTTGCAAAGAGGAATAGCCGAATCTGCATAGGTTTAGGTAACGGTAGGCGAACAATCTTGCCACCATAGTAGCAGAAAGCAAGTGCAGCCTACGTCTCGACAACTACACTTACAGTTTCGGTGGGAAATAGCGATTAGCGTTTACACTACGGGTGACAGAGAAAAGCCGAAGGAAGAGTACAGTCTGCTGGTATGCACTCCCGCAGCAAACTTTCGCACTGTAACTGGAGGGAGGTACGCTAGTGACACTTTACGATGCACTTTTTTGTTAACAACTTAGCATTCTGGTGGCCGATGTAATTGTGTGTTGAGACTAATGAAATATGCGGTCTCAGGGCATTGCTCAATAGTTCCACTGCGGTATCCAAGGCGAGGCGTGACTATTCAACTTTTCGTTCTTTGAATTCTCGTGGCGACATTTTCGGAAAGTAAGATCATGTTGGGGAAGTTTGTGAAACATATCCATTGCCATTCACAATCCTCGCTGACAAACAGTCCAGATTTTCTAGTCACAGGGAGTCAAAATACTAAACAAGTTTTCATTTTTCCTACCTGATGTTGCTAGTTATATCTAGTTCCTCAAAAATATTGCTCGCAGTTTCCCAAAACCCAAATTACAGCTTACATTAACAACTGGTTTTCTTTTCTTATGGGCGACCAGTTTGTCCAAACGAACAGGCAATACAGTAGCGATGGGTAGTTAGAGAAGACGTTAAATAAACTTACGAACCACAACCTTATCTAACTATTTGCAATCACTCACGGTGGTAAGCGAGCGACTACCCAAAAGATGCTGCACCTCGGTCAGGGGCGGTTGTAGCGCCGAAATGGACTGAACAGAATTGAGAGTTGCATTCCTCCGCACAACTGAAATTACAGAGTCCTTCGAGAGTTTCCACTGCAAGTCTGTCTAGTAGACCGTAGATCTAGATATTTCGCGAGCACGACCAGGTGCTTTACCGCGAACATCTTCCTACACAATTTGACACATCAGAAGAGTTACTATGACTCGTCACCTTTGAACTTTGACAATTTTAATCGAGGCATGTGAAATAACATTACGCATGAATTGACCGAAGGATCGGAATGGCTGTTCGCTTCAACTTCTCTTCATCAGAAATGTCTTCTTTTGGAATAGCCTATCAGCTACTATGAGGTCCTGGGCGGACGTACCGCAGTAAGCTTGAAACTTTTACTGAACAAACCAAAATAATGGCTGTATTCATCTGGAAAATCGAATACCAATTCCTTGCACGATGGACCGAAATACGTATGAGCAGTGGGAGCAAAATGGCTGCCCGAAATCCCCAGCACCAACAAAAACCCTGTATCTCATTATGTATTAACGATACAAACACGACCGAATCTTTATCTCAGCCACGTAAGAGAACGGCCATAACTGTGCATCTACTGGAGAGTGGCATCTAGATAAGTTAAGTAATGAGTGTTGGTGCAAATTAATCCGTCGGTAAAGTCACAGAGGTCTAGTGGAACTATCCGATTATTTGTTGACGTGCTGTCTGATAACTTGACCTTTTAAACCAACTAACAGCTGTCGCATTAATGCTGTTTCGTCTGTGTATTATGACACGGTACGAAAATTTGTTCGCAAGTGAAGCGACACACCTGTTGCCTATTCATGTTTATCTGCTACCAACAATGAAGGTACTTGCCTTCATGTTGTGTCTAAAGTGAAATGTCTCAACAGAGAGATGCATCAATGTGGTGCTGTCCAAATGTTCTCCGGATGATACTTCATTGCGTCAACTCTTCCAATAGACAAACCCCCTCATGACATGAGGCCTCTCCTCAGCTGATTCTGGGAAGCTATACATGGTGCCCACATTGCGTGCAAGGTCTCTGCTTCCCTGAGTATCCTCCCGCTGTACTAGAATGCGGAATATTGTTGCTACCAAACGGACTTCCTTGGGCTTTGTTGAACACAGGGGACAATAGCTAAGACATTCGCGCATTTGTGCAGGGAATTTTTCCTGAAATACGCACGCAACGCCAACGCAGTTTTGCATGCTGCTATGGATAGCGCCGGACAATCTCTTTATGAGTTTTTGACCAAGTATATATGACCAACTATTGTTACAATTTCAAGAAAATTATCGTGTTCTGTATGGTAAATTGGCGTTTAAACATCAATATCACATAACTAGCTTGGAGTGATTAAGGACACTATGCGGCTGTATGGTTTGATTGAGTGCGCCCAAACGAGTCAGTTCTTGGCTTATGGGAATCATCTTCTGACTAATCTACTCACAGAATGATCTAAGCTTTATTAGGTTTAGGTCAGAGATGTGTTGAAAGAACTAAAGGAACGACATTCCGCGAGAATGCGTTAGTCTCATCTACTTACACTGGCTTGATAGGACCTGGTGCGGCAGACCGGATTGGGAAAACGGACTCAATACCTAAACCTGAAATATTGACTCTTTGCCTCATGAATTCCTCATTCCGACGGTCAGGAATACAAAGGGAGTGGGAACGACATTACATTGAGCATTGAGAACTGGAGACTCGGAAACCAAACAGTAATGTCTTTAATGCAGTTTCGTTCACTAATCAGAAAGGCAGTATTCAAAGGTAATAGTTAAGATTTGTTATACAAAATACCCAAAACCAAAGGTTAATCGGAATTCAGCGCATGTGGGTCGGAGCATATTAATGCAGAAATCGATCCGCAAAGCGTCAGTATGTTTACAGTCATTGTGCCTTGGAATAAGGTTGATTGCGCCGAACCGTTGACAGCGCTTACCTGTGTCATCACAAAAAACATCGTCTTTTTGTCTGATTACTAAGGCCATCAATGTGTTTAGTGTACACACATGCATTTGCTATGTGCACGAAAAATCTTCTGGAAAGACCAAGACTACTTTAATATCTAGGTTCGAAGGGTAATCTGCGAACCGAATAAAAGTGGCAATTGTAGACGACGCATCTGTGCTGGGACTTGTTTTCACCTTAACAGTAGAATGCTTTCATCTGTAACGCGATCATGGGTGGCTGGAGCTGAGTCGCACACTCGACCTACAGTACGACTGTATGCGGTAGGGAATCAGAATGGGGGACTTGTGAGCGGTAGAGGATACCGCTTCCATACCGGTGTACACTTCGTCAGCAGACTGATGGCTGCAACAGCGCAGCGAAGCTAAATCTGAACATGTCCTGCAGAGTGTATATACTGAACAATGTGGGCTGCAAAGCTAAACACTAAGCACGGTCCTGGTAAGAAAAATAGAGACGAGGAAACCGTACCGTTTTCTTGTAAGCTTACAGTTAGCAAGTGGGGAAACAGCATGGCGTAATAGTAAAGCTATCGGAGGAATAACGAAGGTCAGATGGTTTGCGCATGAAACTTATGTAGTGCGCACAATTTAGCTAAGATAGTAACGGTTAATTCTGTGGAGTACGTCTGTTTACAGCGTACAACATAAGTTGTTACCTGAGAACGATGCAAGCAAATGGGAATTGAGTGTAACATTTTTATGGGAAGATCATTTTGTCCAGGAACCTTACAAAACCAAAGCCTAGCGAATATTAATGGCATGAGCACGGCCGGTAAATGTGTGCAATTAATGAATAATTGACTAGGGCGGAGCGGTGCAAGGTGATTGTTCATTGACGTAGCGTTAAGGGACGAAAACATGCAAATTGTCTATAATTAGATGACTGGGATTAAGTTCATTTTGGGATAAAACCCCACCAGCACGACGACAGTTTGGTGTGTACTACTGGCCAAAGGTTAGAATCTGTCATTCATGAACCGCCAAGCTGCCTACGTAAGAGTTGGAAAGTCACTGGTGGCTGAAGAGCGATCTAACTTAACGGCGCTGCATATAGAGGTGATGCAGTCTTTACCGAATACTAAACCAATCATAGACTTCAATGACGAATGTATGGCTAATTTATCTTACGTTTTGGTAGGTTATCAGCACATTTAAAATAATCAAATTAAAGTTGAATAAGGGTACCGTCTTCATAAATAATCACTTTTAACTTTTGGTATAAATCACATTAGTTCTGACCTATAATTAATTCGCAAAATAATGGCTACTAAATCGAAAAGGCGTAGAGCATGGTTGGCATGGGAATTATACTGCAATCGTTTGCCTGAAGATGCTCGTGCGTCAGGAGCAAAACTTGATTATAATACAACACTACACAAAGCATATATGTATTCAAAACCACAGTAAATTACTATTTACAGTTATGTTGTGGATTACTGCAATGGACTCCCCGATAGTTGTAAGCGACATGTAATCCGGTAGGTTGAGAACAACAGCGTTTTAGCACTCACTTGTTTTAGTGACATCAGATTCAACATAGTTCAAGAGATTTATTCCGCCATGCATATATCTGTGCTTTGAGTTTAACGGCACAACAATTAGACAGAATACATATATCAAACTCTCAGTGACATTTTCAGCTGCAAGATTCGTACTTTGCTCGTTTAACTGCTCTTCTAACAACGCAATGCCGTTTATCACTGAGGACCCAGGGTCAATAATATTTTCTGAACAGTTACACGCGGAACTTATATCGACCTGAACAACTGAGGCGTTTGGAGATCTAGATTAGCACTAGTCGCTTTACGTTTTGGCAAATGATGCTAACTGACAGATAAGCCAGCAGATACAGATGGTTTCGTCATCGTTCCAATGATGGCCTACACAAGCAAAACAGAAAGCTCTGTCGTATTATAGTCTGGTGTACTGCTCCAGCACTCTCAGAAAATGCCGCCTCTGGATAGTATTACTACTGGGCTCCTTCAACGATCGACATGAATAGTTGGATTGCGTAGTTTCAGGTATACCGGTAGTAGATTGCCTCGTAATCGGTGATAGCGTCCAATGAATACTGCTGTGTATTTCAGCATCCTATCTTATGTGTGCTTGCTTATTTCACTGGCTTAATTGGTAGCCGAACACTGAGGTTCCTGTAGTGTGGCAACGTCCCGCCTTAGCATATATCTAACATGATGACCAGCATACACACTGAGCACTTGAGGGAAAATCGCGAAGCCTTATTGTCGGAACCTCCTTCTCATGAATCTGACGGGACGGCTGCCAGTTCCCGATGCCTTTTCTGGTTGCTTAGCATGATACTAGGCCACTAATAGATATGACAGCAGCAACAGCTGAATTCAGCTTACGTGGACACCAAGACGTATCACAGTAATGAGCGCGATAGCCAGAAACCAGGAGGAGTGAAACGTTGGCAGTGAAAGACATTCATGGTTCGCGGCATCCGGTTTCAGATTTGCCTGTCACTGTGGCCAGCCAAAGGACGCCTGTGCATATTCAGGGACCATGGATGGCTTGCGCTGCACCACCCACAGCTCCATGCACACACCCCATATACAGTGTAAGCTCGAAGGAATAAGACCGGGAGGCATGTGGATGGGAGCCACTATACATCAACGGAGCCGGCCCACACTCCTTCACAGGCAAACACAAGCAGGCTGTATTTTGGGAATCAAGCGCGCACAAGGCGATGGTCGGACCATGGTCCGCTCCATATTGAATGCATGGAACCACCCTTTGGGCCTAGCACTGCCACAAGGACCGTGCACCCTTTCCCTTCCAACAACGACTAACTGTCTCCTGAAGGCAGTATAGACGAGGCAGTGGGTAATAGACAGGTAGGCACCTTGTCATCATGCACATCAAGCGCAGCCACACCTGGGATATCAAACTAAAGCCAATCACTTGAAATGAGATTACCAACTAAAATATATCTGTTAAAGCATATGGAGTAAGTAAGTTGGTTAGCAACGAATCCGCGATAATTCCAAAATGTTCAAAAGTTATTCCGAAAATACCACAAACGCGATAAAGTTAACAAAGTTAAGCACAGTAAGCGTAAGCAACGAGTGCAAGTTAATAGAAGCTTTCTCAGATAGGCAGAACAAACCAAATAAACTGGAATGAAATGCATCCTGCATAAAAAAGACCAAGTTTAAATGTACGTTGGTTTAGCCCAACTGCGGTGAATAAACATCATGAATGCAACATCAGCCTCAACATGGGGCATTCAACACATTGTCTAAACGACACAGCCTTACGGTCCCAAAGCCTTACGCGCTGAGCTCCTCGTACGCCGGCAAAAGCACAACGTATGCGGACGAACAGTCAGGGAGCGACACAGCCAACTTGTAGCCAAATCTGACGCTGGCGTTCTTACTATTTTTAATGAAGTTTAATGAAATTTAAAGAGAGCAAATACGACAGTTAAATTAACTCCAGCACTTTTGTTGGTCACAGGCTTAGAAATAAAGTCAACTTTCTTCGCATACCAGAACAACAGGCGCATAGAGTTGGATACGCCAGCATGTATTCCTATGAAGTCCTCGACTCGCATTTGATCTTTGAATGGATTTGAGGCAATCTGGGTCACTCTGTGGTAGCTCGCAGAGGGTTCCTACTGCCAAGTTGACCCAAATGACTTAGTAAAGTGGTGAGTAATAGAACACTGGTTCGCTAGTCTGAATTGCAATTTCGCCGTTTTTACATTAAATATCAGGGTGACACCAAGAGTATACCCACCACGACTTATGAACAGTAGTATGGATGATCAGTGCCGAACACCCTGAAAGCAAAGAAATTGTGTGAGTGGAATCAAACTGTAACACTGCCGCCAGTTTCAGGTTCCCGAATGTACGGTTATTCAGTTCGGATTTGATTGTGCACTGCATTGATTCGTCTAATGATGCAAGGTCACATACCTACTTCCATAAATATGAGAGTGTACCTGTCACTCATAGAATATTCCCAAACTGTGCCTCTGCAGTAGTATGCATCCTACATTAATCTAATAACCAGATTACAACGGGCCGTGTTTTATCGCTTGCAACCTATCTCATTTGAGAAAAAATAACTACCAATGCAGAGGCATAATGAAAAAATAGAACGTTACACAGGCAAAGTTTACCGCCATGATAGCGCAGATACCAGTGCTTATCTCAGTAGGAGGATTAGCGAAATGCAGTCTTCCCTCCTTTCCTGGGATTACGATTTATTTCTTACAATGCTATGCTGGTCAAGCTGCCCAATCGTTGACGTAGCTGCTGAAGACGTTAAGTTTATAGTTAAAAATATCTGGTGATTAGTTACAAAGTTTATTAACTCATATTTCCTGCACCTGCTTGCATTCCTCAGGACACAATGATTGCATCAAAGGAGGAGGACACCACAATGTACACGTCTGTCGCCGTCGCAGTGTACGATCAGACGAACAAAGCAGTAAGTTACACAATTTCCTTTCGGAAGTTTCATCTCTAAGTAGGAGCACCAATCAGGTCATGGACACTATTTCTAGAGGTTTCTGATGACGTGTCTTGTTGACCGGAGAACCGATTTCGTAAAGAATTTATGGCCAGCTTTATTTGTGGCGCGACGAACTGCCAGTTGTCCAGTGGCTGAAAATGTGTACTTCGAGTGGACTCAGGCCATGCGACTGGAGGCACATCTAGCATGACGCCAGGAGGCGAACATAAGCAGTCCAAATCATCCTCTGACCTCCTTGCTTTTGTAGCCAATAGGTGACGAGTATCATTGTGCATTCCGAAGAAGGTATCTTTTCGCCTCATCTCCAAGTACCCAAGCAAATCGCAAACCTGGGTCTCCAGACCTATACCATGACTTCTGGTGAGGAAGGCGTTGGATTAAATACTAGCTAGGATGGATCGAATGACTCAAAACAAAATTAAATTTTAGTTTGGTGCAGCGAGATTTTACGCATTCACTAGAAAACCGTATGTTACCAGCTGCGACTGCTCCATCGTTTCGCCTGTTGGTGAATGGTATGGTGGACATCTGACTGGTTCCCGTTACTCTACAAGTGGTGTAGTGTCCCTCATTCATCGTCTTATTACACAATCCGGTGATAGGTCGTGTGTAAAACTGTATGACACGTTCACGTTGTGAGCATCAACAAACCTTGCTTGCCAGTCAACTCAAAAACGGAAGAGCAGGCAGCGTTAGGTGAATTGATACTCTCGAAAGTGTGGCCCTTTCGAGTATGCAGATAGATCTGACTATGGAGTTTCCACAGACGCCCGCACATTGTGGATTAATGGAACAATAGTTTTTAAGGTAAACTCGTGAATACTCAACAAGGCCCGTAGCATGATTAGAGCAAAAGTTGCAATATGAAAACGCATTGTGATAAAATGGGGCCCATGTTGTGCGAATCATCAATACTTTCCCATTAGCGCAGAGGTAATTACTGCCCGGATTTTAAGAAAATTGGGATGAATACACCGTTCGCTTTGCACTAATGTAGTCACCCAATGATCACTAGCTACATAACGTATCATGAACATGTTAGTGGGCCGTAAAGTCATCTTTTATACAATGACGGTTTGGTGGGTTTTGGAAACGTGCACTGGCAGAAAGGTCCTTGACTACGATCCTGGGAGGGAGAAAGCACTGGCGACATTCTAATCGTGTGTACGACGTGGCTAAGTTAAACTAATCTACCCTCAGGTAAATGTTTCAGTTGTTTCAGAGTGTGGTGACAGTAGTGGTGGGGTTTATTTGGATCTGATGCACTATTGTAAGGTCGACTCGTAGAGGCGCATAATCCCTAGTATACAGTTTTAAAGTTCCAACCAAAGTTTGTAGTGATGGTGAGATAAGTTATTAACATTCTGCTTCGTCTGCATGGTGCAGTTTCAAGCACGGTGCAATCGCGCTTCTATCATGGCAAAAATTGGTTACAACACTGTCCAAGCCATTCCAATGTATGGACTGCATAACTATAGGCTGCTGTTACACAAGCATACCACTTGGGTTGTAACCAAGTTGCCGGTACTTGTGCGACTGCATGTCATGCAAAGAAAGGAAGATGGGAGAAAAGTGGTTTGTCCCGTCTCCCGATGCTGTGGACTAATGTTATAACGTTATCCAACGCTGCTTTACCAGCTCTGCAGAAGTAACCTCATTCGTGCCAGGTACCTCCGGATGTTCAGAATGGTAATACTATGCTTACGTCATGGCTAACACACATGGATGGCATGATTACTGCAGCGAAACCCTCCGTCTCTTCTCATTTCCGGGAATACGTAGCAAGTTCAAGTTACTCTGGGCAACCATAAATCCAACATGATCCTTCTTTCATTGGGATGTGGAGGCAAGAAAGTGCCCAGGGAGATGGAGACTTGGCTATCTGACATAGCTGATAACCACCTTACAGGCGATGAGGATGGCTGCGTAAACGTGGGCCACATTGTCACACGCAACCCATTGTGATGCCCCACATACACATACGGCGAATAGATGTGCTACCATGGAACTCCGTAGGGGAAATGCACACAAATCGAATAAACTCACACTAGTCCCGTAGCCGTATTGTTTTACATCATACAGGTGCAACTTTTTGTCCATGCTTGTTAGTGCCGCTATCCTGCACATATAATCTTACTGGATCATACACAAGTAAAACAAAACTTTCATTTTTAATTACGAGAAGGATTCCTGTGTCGGTATGACCAGGTAAGTGCATATTTTTATAGGTGGGTCAGGAAAATTAAGAAAATCAGATCAGATACTGACGTTTAGAAGGACGGATGACAAAATGATTGGTTGACCGAATAGAAATGACTTTGGCTGACCTTTGACTGCTCGCTCACATATAAGACAGCTAAATCACAACAGTGAGTATGATAGTGAAACCTGTACTAGGTTATGTGAAACCTAGACCCTGCTCGTGGTCTTGACCTTTTATTATAGCAAAAGCAAACAGTCTGATCCCGTCTGTACAGTTAAGAATTTGTTGCGAAATTCGTGTTCAAGAATGGAGGCACGTAGACCGGATGTAGCTTGTTCCAAACTCTGTCGTATCTGTTAAAGAAAAAGTAGACAGATCTGCTTATCCTGGACTTCCATTCTGTCATTGAGTCTGTGCGAGGCACAGACCAATTGAATGGTCTGATCAACTTGTACAACGTGATCGCATACTATAGTTAATTTTACGTGTTTAGTCCAAAGGTACCTAGATTGGTTTTTTGAAGTGATTAGCAGTTTGAAAGTCTTAGAGAGCTTAAGAAACTGGGAACAATAACAAATGTAAATTTAACTGAAAATTCAAGTAAAGTAATCCGGCCATCCATGGAACTGTCCACAGAGAACTTGTTTCCATGCAGGGTATTCCCTCGATGGGTTTCACCTACACTTCCATACTCCAACTGGCTCTGTGTCAGTGCGGCGAATTAGTAATTAGGTCATCACATGTGTAAGAACATTTTTCCTCCAGTAGGGCTGTTTTATGCATATATTATGGGTCATGAAGCCTCGACTCGTTCCGTTATGCGAATCAATCAAGTACGGCACTTTTTCTAACAAGCCAGCGAGCCAGTAGCAGCATGATTTGCATGAGCATAACATTTTTAGATTTGAAGCTGTAATCCTTCACCTCAAGAGATCAGCCAAATCACGGCCAAAAATGAAACAAGGAAGAAGATAATGTGTAAGGAATTAAAAACAGAATAATGAATACAATCGTTTGCCGATAGGCCAATCACAATTTGATGGCAAATCTTGACAAGTGACGGCGATGGTACAGAGACTTCAGCTTGAAAGACGTAGTGCATCTTCGAATCAGTGCATCCAAGGAAAAAGCAGAATTGGTTAGACGGAGTGATAGGAGAAAGAACGTTTATAGGTACACACTTAAGAATTCAACTCTATGTAGGTAACACTATAATATTGAGACAATTAGGAGATATGGCGACTATCAAGTTTATCCAGGACCTCTCTTATACAAATCTAGTCAATTGCCTAAGTGTTGACCACATAGTTGAAACAGTCAGGTGAATTTTAATTATGCGGAATTCTAAGGCTCTGTGGAAGTTTGTTCCGCAATAAAGCAAATCAGAAAAAATGTTAGCGAAAAAGCTCGTTTTCAGTGGTTTCTCATCAGGCTCATACACCACTAATGAATGACATAAACGTAAACATCAGGGTACAGGTTCAAAAACTTGATGGTCTGAGTGACCAAGCTAGGCGATTGGCCCCACGGCGATCAACAGTTTGTTTGTGTGTGTGTGGCGTTGTCCACACTATTTGTCCGTGTTACAGGGGATCAGGGTAGAGTTAGTGCCTGAACAAATTTCTTGTATGCACGTAGGTCAGGGTCATGAAGCCTGATGGCTATCGCCTCGGCCGCTGCCAGTAGACGACATCTAACCGCTCTTGTCTGTCATCTGGGTACACGGCAGATGGGCTGGAATGCCTCATGCGCTCTGACTTGATGGCTCGAGTCGATCAGGTGTGTAGACACTGCGCTTGCCACTGATCTAGTCACGCCGCTATACAGCCAAGCTGGACAGTGTTCCCTGGCTCTCTCGGACAGTCTCCTGGTAGTTCTTCCGATATATCTTGATCGACACGAGCAAGAGAAAGAGTATACACAGAATGAAGTACTTGACCTTGGAATTCTGTCCTTAAGTTGTTGATTCAGCGTCGGCACTGAGTAGAAGCTTAGCCGTAGGCTTGATGTATAGTACGTTTGGACGATTGCGGCAGAAATCCTTCTAGACGTTGATTCAGCTATCCCGTCCCCCTTGAACGGTAACGATAAGTAGATCGGTTTTTTTCCCACTGAATCCACTTTTGCCTTCGCTTCTCGTACCTCCATGTTTCTCCGAACGAACCTCTCAGGATAGCCATTTCTTTCGAATAGGCTTCGTTCACAGTCTAACTCGCTTGAAAGCATGTCCTCACTACTTATCCTTCTTGCTCGCTCGGTTAGGCATGGAACAAGTTTCCGTTTCTGGCTGTGCGGGACGAAGCTGGCAAATTGCTTATATTTTTGTGTATTTGCCTGATGAGGAACCACTGAATACGAGCTTGTTTGCTAACATTTTTCTGCTGTCTACTCCCGGGATATTTTATCAATTAACGCATATTTTACGGAGAAAATGTTTCAGCGGAGCTTAGTGCGAGACTTTTGTATTTGCAATATGTGCTCGCTGTTTCTTAGTTCATAGCGCATATGAGTCTGAAACTCGACTAGTGCCTGAGCAGTGAAACTTAATCCGAATATTATGCGGTATAGAATGCATAGATTATGTTTGAATCTGCGCAGCCATTGCGGCTCCACTTCTAGAGCCTCGCAACGCTTATGGTATGTCATAGTCTTAGGGATGTTCGAGAATGTCTTTGTGAATTGTCGTTGAATGTTTTCCAGTGCTATGATGTCCACTTTTCTCAGAGTACCGTCACTATCATACGGGACACAAGCTACGGTCTAACACATATTTTAAAGGCTTGAAGCATGAAATTCCTCAAGATAATAGTATGAGTTATGTAGGCGATCACTTTTCTGGCAGAAGCCTGTAAGAATATAACGCTCTAAAAAATTAAATGAGCCAGAATATCTTGGACCAAGGTCACGGACTGCGCCACACACAAGTGTAGGGGTGTCGTTTAAGTTTAAGATGTTCAACGAAGGGTTACAGCCGTGGTACAATAGATTAGACTTGTCAGTGGCAAAGGGCAACTTTCAGGAGTTACTCCAGTGCTCCAATGCGGACAAGTCAGACTGAATACAGGTTAAAGTAGGAGTACATTTCCCAGGGGCTGAACGATACACAATTTTAACATCATCAACAAAGCGGAACGGCTTCCCGTACATAATTTCCTTAAGGAGATCCCTGAAATAGATTCCGAATAATAGCGGGCCTAGCATACTACCTTGAATCACTCCACTACAGATTAAGGTGGCTTCAGAAGTATAGTTACTAATTTTGGCTTCTTGCTTTCTACCCCGATGTAGGAAGACAACCACTTTAGAAGCGAATTTTTGGTACTATTAGACATAAGCTTCCGCAACAATACGTTGTGTGGGACGTGGTCGAATGCCTTTTGGATATCAAGAAATATTACAACGATGGCACTTCCGGCGTCTCTTGCTCTAGTCACATAAGATAATCTAACTGGAGACAGTTCTGTTTGATTCGTCTGTTGTAGAGTACAGATTGCATTGATATCATGTTGTGGTTGTAAACGTGTCTATTTACTGTAAGATGTTGAAGGATATGACTAGGTCGTGCATCATGTGCCATGGCTAGAGGTGATCGAGCTTGAGTTTAGCATCTCGATCACAATATCCAAGTTTCGTAGAGTCACCTAGGAAGCGGTTTTGAGTAATCTCTGTACTTGTTTCAGTGCAATGTGGTCGTGCTTTTTGAACCCTTACACACCATTAAACAAAATTCCACCTGCGTCGAACAAGTGATATCTAAGAATAAAATATTAATTCATGTAGGACAACTTCCGAATAATCTAATATTCTCTCTGGTTTGCGCGATGGCAAAGCCAATATTTTGCAGAAGTGAAATGAGCATTTAATGTCGCAATACCAGGTCTTTTAGCGCAGAATAAAGATCAAGTGACTTGCCAACAAGGGTCAAGCCTCTAAGAATCGAATTGTACTTGACGGACATTGCACAACCTTTTTCAGTAGAGGAAGACATATTCCACATTGAGCAACAGGTTGCAATTTGGATAATGTTGACAGCATCATTGGAGGCACCCAGAAGGAAAGTGTACATGATTTTAAGTTCGTCTGCAAACTACTATTGGGTACCGAAGTTTTCTACCTCGAAAATAGCGGTAACATGCATTAAGAACAATAGCGGCCCAAGCACACTTCCTTATATTACACTACTGGGGACAGGTGTAGGCTCAGATTTGTGTTTCTAAATTTCAATTGTCGACGATCAGGGGTATATTGAGTGCCGAGACTTAACATGTTCCGCCGGTTAGTCGGTCGAAGAATTGCAAGGAAAGATAAGCAAAATTACAAACGCTAATTAGTCTACTAGAGTTTCGTTCCAGATCTTTGTACACTCACCCTTTAGTGAAAACTGCCACTCTGTCCTCTTTGATTTTCCTCTTTAAGCCGTCGTATGGTTTATTCTACATTTCTAATGGTTGGGTATATAACTTGGTGTACGAAAGCTAGCTAACTGTCCACTTGATCTTCGATTGTGGTATCTGCCGAAGTACGAATAACAATTGCCAACTGGGTCATCTGAATAAGGGCCGACATGTAGTGATCAGTTTCGACGGCACCATAGGTGACTGTATGGCTCTGCCAGTTTAAGATTAACCTACAGAGCAGTAAGTTATCTTCCCATTCTAAAATAGGCTAAACATTGCTACGGCTCTAAGACTTGGAAAGGTGAATGAGACAGCTTAATTGATCCAACGACTTTGAGGAGCCAAGATGAACTATGTCATCACTTCTCTGTACAAAGTTCTAAGTTCAACTGAAGAGTACTAGTGATAAATTGGTGGCACTCAGCCATTTTTACCATAGATCATGTCACTGAGCCAACTTTGTCCTCGGAAGACATCATTGCGTCAGCGCTCATGACCTCCATAATCCCAGAAAGAACTGCAAGATGGGTCACGGGCCGGTAACCACCTGGATCATAACGGTTGCCCTTTCGGTGCTTCAGGGATATTATCCCATGTTTTCACATGGTGGGAATATGCTTACGTTCAACGTAGTACTGGCAGAATTGGACCAAATTTTCATCCGAACTCTCAGGTAGCTCTTCAAGCGCTATGGGTTAAATATCATTAACTTTAGGATAGCTGTTTATTTGTGTAGACAGCGGATTTCCTTAGAACAGTATCTGTCACAGGGAAGTATGAGGAAACATTAATGGTTGGGCACTGTATGCCAGTGGGTTGTGCGAACTTGGGAATCATTTAAAATGTAGAGCATACTGACAGGGAAGAGCATTCCTTGCTTTCTTAGCGGCCCATTTTAGTCCATCCAGTGAAAAAAGAGTAAATCCGCCTTTCACTTTTGAAATATGTTCACATGCCTAAGCAGCATCTCGTGATTTCGGGAAAATCGCTTTGCTGAAGTCGACTGATTTGCTACTTGTTTCTCGAGGATTGCTTCAGTGCAGTGGCTACTGTGGGTCACATTTATCCTTCAGGGATACCGACTCGGATATTTCCTGTAGTCGTGCAATAATGCATTCCGCATCACTATACACTCACATCTCTCAATCCGCACCAACAAGGCCGTAATTCTCAGGCGGATATCCTTACCCTCGGATGTAGCAGCTGTCAAGGTGCTAAAATTATGGTTATAGATCGCTATAGCAATATTCGATGTATATTCTACTAAGAAACCGCAGCTGGTTGCCCCAATCGTGGAAGTGGAACTTTCATTGCCCCTACGTCTCCATGTCCCTAACTACTGCCTTAGGATAATGTGATAATGTTTGCCTTTTAGGTAGAACACCACGGTAGAATCTATCCATTGAGATTTCAATAACCATGCTTGTACAAAACCATATAATATAGTACGAAAGAAAAGCCCAAACTACTTACACTATGGTGAGCCTCGACTACTTCGAGTAACACTACATTCTGCGGACGAAACGGAATCCATTCTGCTCGCTGTGAATCTACACCACAGAGCATCAAATGGAGTACAGATCTTACAGGATATTTCGTGCAAAGAAGGTTCAAAATATATGGGGACCAGCGACTTCGGGTTTTGATTGGGAATCAAGCGTCAATTCAGGCGAGGGAGGAACACTTCAGAACAATCAACAGGGAAGTAGAAAACAAGAGCTGAATTCTTTCATTATTCATGGCGTCCCCGAGACTCAAGTTTCACCTCCTGAAGAAGCTCAGGCACATGATCTGAAGCAGTGGCGATATATTCGTGAGGCGCTGTCTTTAGAAAATGTCGTTGCTACCTCCCGGACGAAGATTCCAGTGTCACCAAATTACGAAGGGGGTGATCCTAGTTTGCTGAAGTTGGTCTTACCATCCGATCTAACTTTACTGACAGTTTTAGATAACTGGAGTAACATCCGGAACATGCAGCCAACAGAAATTCGACTAAAGGCAGCAGCTTTACGACCAGAGGCTACTGGTAACTCCATGGAGAGAACCAACTCAGTGGAAACACCCGTTGTTGCAGAGTCCACCACACAGACTAATCTGACAGCCGTCATAGCATCCGGTGAGACACCGCAGGAGGTGAGCGACCATCAGCATCATCATGAACTCGATTGCATGGTGCAGTGGGTTACTTCAAGTAATTCTCTCGAGCCGAGGACTATTCAAAAAACTAGTAGCAGGCGACATCATGAGGGCTGGCTAAGTCTTAAACCTGTTGTCTACATCCACAAACAACCTGCTAACATATGAATCACTCTCCTGTTTTTATACCAACGCACAAGGTCTTTTAAGCAAACTGATGGAGCATCGGCTGCGTCAGTCCTCGATGTCAAGGGACTTGTTATGATAACCGCGACCTGGTTGAGTCAGGCGATCACTGATGCAGAAATCGCACTACCTGGGATGTCTATTCTACGTAGCGATCGACCAAGTAGAGGAGGTGGAATACTACTTTATTATCGTGGCGAACTACACCTTGACCTCATCGGTGAGCCAGAGGTTCAGATTGTTGAGGCTCTTTGGTGCCGTCTTCACCTAAGCCGTGGGGACGCATGTTTGTTGGGTGTCATGTATCGCCCTCCTTCGGCTACTTTGGAAATTGACAACCGCCTACACTCCACAATGAAGACCATTCTCTCACAGTCGTACAGCCACATTCTTCTGGTTGGTGTATTCAATATTCACGCCATCGAAACCCCAGCCTGCATCAACGAACACTTCAAAATGGAAGTACAGGAGATAATTAGTGGACTACCACTCTAAACTCACATCACATCTCCAACAAAATGCAGGATGGGAAACAAACCGGGTATCCTGGATCTCATATTCACCAACAAAGAGCTTATGATCGAAACGGTATCAATAGAGAGTCCTTTGGGCCGTAGCGACCATGCAACACTCTTGTTCAATTACATCTGTTATGCAGAGTATTCCGCAGAAAACACAGAGGTGTGTCAGCTCATTACGGATTACGGCGCTCTAATCAAACTTATAAATGCCACAAACCGCATATTTCTAGCAGAACGATCCCCCGATGTCGCCTGGTCTGATTTCGCGCACCAATTCAACACGTTAGTAACTAGTGCTTCTAGGAAAAGGCCTTCGCGAGCGAAGACAGTAAAACCATTCATACGCAGCAGGACACGGAAGTGTATCGTCACGAGGAGTTTACTCTGGCGAAGACACAAGCAGTCACCGAGGGCCGAAATATAGGAAGCCTACACTATCCAAAGGAATCACTGCGCAAACCTGGTACGCGAACATAAAATACAACGTCGACAGAATCTAGATGAGAAATTTCTTTCAAACCCCAAGCTCCTCTACAGACAGGGTAACAATCTTCAGAAAGTGCAGAAAGGAATTCTAGCCTTACACACGTTATGTGGACTCGCACAAACCGCAACCGATGCGGGCAACGCCCTATGTGAAGAATTCGCCCCGAACTTCCAGAGCACAACATCGCGGCATACACTGTTCCCGCATGTTGTACCACCACCAGACTTAGCCACATCACCTTTACGACTGCGAATGTTATGAAAAGGCTAATTGCCCTGCGCGGACATACCTCTCCCGGCCTTGATAATATTCATCCAATGGCGGTGAAATTGGCTGCAGTAAACTTGGCGACCCATTTTCCAAGTTCTTACAACGATGCCTCGATGAAATGCGGGTGCCAACAATGTGGAAGCAGGGTGTCGTCACTCCCATGCATAAGGCGGGAAGTGTACAGATCCGGCCAACTATCGTCCGATAACACTACTTGTGTCTCAAAATCATGGAAGCGATTGTTTCGAAGCGCTCATGAGCTACTTGGAAGAACACAATATCATAGCACAAGAACAACATGGATTTAGCAAGAACCGCTCTTGCACTTCAAACTTGCTACTTACTAGATCCATTTGGTCTGAGACCGTCAACAGCGGCGTAGGCATTGATGCAGTATATCTGGAATTCTCAAAGACCTTTGGTCGTCTGAACCACAGTATCCACCTTCACAAGCTGCAGTGCTGTGGAATTGGTGACCCAATCCTTGGTTGGATAGGTAACTTCTTGCTTCAACGACATCTGAATGTAGCGGTTCGAGGCTTCATTTCTGACCCAATCGATGTTAAGTGCGGAGTGTCCCAGGGCTCAGTACTTGGTCCACGACTATTTCGGATTTACATAAACGATCTTGCGACAGTGGTCACCTCCAACTCCTTACTCTGCGCTGATGATCTCAAGGTACGGCAGGTCATTAGAACAACCAGCGACAATGCAGCACTTCAGGATGATCTTGACAGGGTCTACGAATGGTCGACTCAGAACCTGCTTCAGTTCAACGCTACAAAGTGCAAAGTCTTTAGCATACTCCACAAAGCAACTTGCGAAAATATAATGGGGAATCAAATACTACAGCGCTCTTTAACGGAATGCAATCTAGGCAAGATAGTGCCGGAAGATCTGGGCTGTGCTGGTCAGTCCGAGAAAACCTCCAAAAAAGCTAACTAACACCTTGGCCTTTTGCAGAAGGCATTCGGGCACTTCGATCCTTCCGTCTTTTCTCAGATGCTCAACGCCTACATTCGGCCTCATTCTGAGTGTGCCATCCACGCCTGGCAGTCATGCCACAGCGAAAGGCGATCAAAAAGGTAAAGGGCCTGTTTCATCTCCCTTACCGATTGAGGCTCAAAACCCTCGGGGTCTACAGTGGACAATATCAACGCCTGCGTGACGACTTGCTAATGACTTATATGATTCTGAGGAATCCAAACCATTCTTGTCGTCACCTACTAAAGGTGAATCGCACCATCACGCACAGAGAACACAAGCTAAAGCTGGCCACACAATACAGCCGGTTGGAATCCCGCAAGAATTTCTTTTCCCTCCGTGTGTGCTAACCCTGGAAGCCTCTTCCCACATACGTTGTTTCTTCCCCCAAGCTAACGGTTTTCAAAATACGTCTGGATGATTTGCTCATCCATTTACATTACGCTATATAATCAGTGATGTTTACGTCAACCAAACGCTACCAAACGGCACTTATTCTCAGCTTTTGTGCTTTGCTACTTACACGCTGCTGCTGTGGAATATCGTTCTGATATACCACAAGTTCAGCACCCGCGTCCTCAGAGCCTCCTGCGGCAATGCCTTCTACTCAATCGGGGCAACAAACTTTGCTTCCTCCCACCAAGCAACCGTCAGTTCTTCCTCCATCATCTCATACTTCACCGGAGCCATGGGATCATGACTCAGAGGCGTTACTTAAGGAGGTGGCGGACAATTATGAGCAGGTTGTCCGTTCGTTTGCTGTGGCCACCCCAATGATTCACGCGTTGGCAGGTATGGTTCCCAATAGGCCTGTGGCCGAAGTAGCACAGTCGGTCAAGTAAAACATTCGGATTCCTTTGATGACTTGTAAAATTTATCAGCTGAAGTTAACCCTGACGTATTGGCCAGCGCATTTGATGATCTGGCGCATGAAGATATGATGAGCAGAGCACAGGTAACCCGGAATGATGCACATTCGTGTTTTGTCTTGGCATCCTCTTTCGTGGCTAAACACGACAGCGTTGTGGTGGCCACGTCAACTGCGCCTCCTAAACCTTGTGGTAGGCATCCCAAAGTCGGGGGTTTACGCCAAGCTCTTTTAACAGCAACCTCGCTACCTGCTTCGCCATGTCCGCCTCCAACAGAATAGTCCGTTTTATCTGCGGCCGAAAGTGTAGCAGAAACTTTGTCAGGAGCACCATCCTTACCTGCTCCACCCAGTGCAGTCGCATCAGTGAAGCACGCGTTACCAGCAGATTCGGATGACCTGCTTCCACCACTGGTGAAAAGTAAGTCATGGGTGAACAAAACTAACATCAAGGATGGCACCATTGTGGGATTTTCGGCAGCCAGCTGTTCGATTTCGAGCACGTCTGAAACAGCCACTTCTATTGTGGATTATCAATTCCACCCTTTCTGTTATATCGAGGTCTGTCAAAACTGACAAAAATCCACAGCAGTCTACTTTGATTACAAATCGTTTAAGCTGTCCACCGTTTTACCGTTTGAACATGTCCTTTCCTCTGAGGCTCGTCCAAATACTGTGGAGAAATATCCCAATACGGCTGGCTGTTTTTCCCATGGATTGCGTACTGATACATGACGAAATATGCTAGTGTAAGCCGCTCCCGACTACAGCGTACCAAGTGCATGCAAGCATATGAATGAATAAAAATGCTATATTTCAATATCATCGCGAGCTACTGATCAATTTGTGATTGACATTGTACTTCTCAAAGGATCTGACTGACCATGTTAAATGACAAGTTCTCCATGCGTTCTTTCTTCCATTTATCTGTATCATCAAACAATTTGCGAAAGTATCGTACAATTCGATCTGACCAACCTACTGGGCCGTGTCTCATACACTCGAGAAATAAACAAATTTATTTAATTTATGTATTTAATTACATCAGCCCAAGAAGGCGGCGCACGAGTGAGCGTTGTCATTTCTTTTGTTCTTAAAACATACCTTCCTCATATTACTCTACAGTAACAAATCAATACGCATTCTAAAATATATTAATGAAGCAGAGCATCTGAATTGCTAGACACTTAAATTGACGATCTGTATTTATGTTTACTTTCACTTCAATCATCCTACGTGACTTGTACAGCAATCACATTTTTACCTGTAATACATCATTGTTCATTTTTCATTATTCATTTAGTGATACCACGTCAATAATCACAAGCTTTTTTGAACACTGCGCTTTTACGTATGTCCTTGCGTAGACAGCACTACGTGACACCGAGGATTCTCTATATGTAATTTGTCTGGCCACGAATATTTTCGTCCATACGCGAACACTCTCAGAGTTCACGTCACGCATTTTTGTGTGAAGCCCCGTTAAGCGCTGCTTCGGTATTTCTTTCTAGCACACTCGTCTGAGGCTCCTAGGCCTTATACTAGTATTGAAAGATCGGTTTTGTTAGTTTTTGGTTTGTGACCGTCCAGCGTGCTTATTGCCTTTGTACTACGGACTGCTGGTGTACTATCATATACCGCCACATTCCTCCCCCTTAAATTGCTCGCTTCCGTCGCTTTTGCACCGAGCAACTACTACCTTCCTGTTTGTTCACTGTACGAAATGGGTTTACTTTCCAATCCGTGTCATCTACTGAGGGCTCTTTTACACTGGGCCTAGCCAGACGGCTGCTCCGTACGGCCCCTTCCAACTCGACAGACGTTTTCTTTCCCGTGGACCGAATTTGGGGCACTTTGACGTACTCTATATTTGGTCTTCGAATTTCTTGGAAGTTCACCCACCGACTTCTCTTTGTTGGCTTGGGATTTTCCATCCTCCGCGCTTGGGTTGTTTTTAGGTTACGGCTAGCTGCCTTCTGTAGTCCTGCACTTCCTTTGGAGGTATCTGGTAGGTTGGTCATGCTGTCCCTTCTACATTCACACGATGCCGAGTTCAGTTTCAATACCGGTTATTTCTTGGTTCTTTCTTGTTTAGACACTTAGCAAGCAACTAAAAGTAGAAGTAAAGCTCCCTCATAAGATTCTTCGCTGCCAGCCATCCTTTAAAAGCCCCAGTGATGTTCTCTGTTGCTCTGTTTGGCCGAGGGGGTCCTAATGTAGTTCGTACCTCCTTGATGTCTTCATAACCATGGAGCACGATTGACCTTTCTCACTACCTCGGTAGCTGATCAGAGACCCTGCAGTACCCGTAACACTCACACGCCACCCAATCACCCCGTCTAATTCCACCGTCGCCTCAATCGCCTCCTTATTCAGCATCCCTTAACCCGAAAAAGATTGGACACATGTATTTGGCGCAAGTGATGCAGCGCTCCTCACCGGGCGTCATTGCTTCCAATGTCCCAGTTTCCCAAATAGGAAGCAACATCCATGTGAGCGCTTCTCCGAACACTGAACACATGGTGCACCAAAGTCTCAAGCTATGTGCTTCATTATCAGATCCAATCTACCCAACTACTCCTCACCTTCGTGGTGTTCCTCCTCCCCAGCTCACAGACTATATTGGCAAGCTCTTCCATGCGATATCTCCGAGCAGCGCCCACAATAGGGACTAGTCTCGCGATCGCGTGTGTCAGTGATTAAGGGCCAGAAAACGGATTCCACCGGAACTATTCCGGCAGACTACACATCCAGCGCACTGATGGATTGTGAAAGTCCACCTCTGGAAGCAGCACTTTTCCACCATTCGAAGACACGCAGTTAAACTTTTAACCACAAGACTAGTCGACATTTTATCATTCATGTCTGTTTAATACCCACTGAATATCCTCTTGAGCCACTAGCTTTGGCAGCGGCTGAAGCGATCGCCATTCGCCTCCATAAGCCTGACCTATGTGCGCATAAGAAATTTGTCCGTGCCTTAACTCTACCCTGGCATCCTGTAACGCTGACACATGGTGTGGATAAAACACGCACCACTCATCGCTGTGGGACCAATCACCTAGCTTGGTTACTCAGACCGTTTTGAACTTTTGCCCTTATCTGTTGGTTAAATTTATGCCATTAATTCGTGGTGTATTAGCTTGATGATGAACCGTTGAAAACGAACTTGTCCGCTAACATTTGTTCTGATGTCTATGCCGGGGATATGTTATCAGTTGAAACAGTCCAAAGATCCCATTCGGTGATTGGTTCATGATCGACACCGCTCCCCAGTATGCATTAATCCACCCTCATCGTTTGGAATAGCAACCTCAAACACAGCCTCCCAGGCGACACATCAGGAACAAATCCATGGTGTCAACGCTGTAACATGTTTCCGGATAGGCGTGCATATGACCGTCAAATTTGCCTAAATCATCATCTCACAATGCGAATCTTCTCCCACACAACAATACATGGATAGCATGACGAGGTTCTTATAGATGATCATCACCCAGGTCTTTGAATGGCCACTGTATTCACAATATGTGGAGTTTACTTCACTTAGTGCCTGACTGACTGTTAACGTTTGACCATTGAGTTTGGCTTTTTTCAGAGTCATAACTACTAACCGGTACATTTGGACAGTAATAATCATTAAGCGGTTTTTGGTCGTGTTTCTGGTTGCGTAGTAGTCAGTGATGCTACAAGCCCTTGCACTGGCTGTGGTAACA
This sequence comes from Dicrocoelium dendriticum, assembly GCA_944474145.2. Lineage (NCBI taxonomy): Eukaryota > Metazoa > Platyhelminthes > Trematoda > Plagiorchiida > Dicrocoeliidae > Dicrocoelium > Dicrocoelium dendriticum. The sequence continues at coordinate 25,338,384 of OX104064.1, forward strand.
AGGTTTTGATACTCTGTTTAGTCGTTAACTTGGGGTATTTTTACTGAAGTACGTGCGGAAGTAAGAGCGAGAGAAGTCAAGCTAGCTACTGCGTCCTTACGTGTGTTCCTTTCTTTCACTTGTAACAGGTACGCTTAAAGGAGGGAAATTTACTTGGGGTTGCTGGGATCGATGTGCCACTGCAGTCTTTCAAAGATACATTACGTGGTTTTGAGGTAAGCGATTCACTGACATTTTTATGCATAACGAATACTGTGGAGGAAACTAGCGTTTATAACTTCGTATTAAAAGATTAACGCCCGATAAGCTCTTTGATATGTTCCCATTGGAGTTGTGTATTTTAGTACGCATGATAATGCATTATATGGTTATAAAAGCATTCCTTTAGGATTCGACGAGAAATACATGAAACTTGCTGAGTTCTTTTCATGCTCATGACAATGTGTTCCGTGTTTTGTATTATGGATATGTTTGGGATTTATGAGATTACAATTCCGATTGGCAAAAATGAAAAATTCTCATGTAGTGTTTGACCATGCAGTTATATTTTAAAGCTATCAGGAGGACATGGAATACTAGCTTTATAAACGTCCTGTTGCTGTAAACTGCTTCCAGAAACTGCGGGTATGCATGTTTCACGATAGAATTCAAATGTTAATCTTTTATCTCATTTTTACATGAATCAACCCCATGGAGCATTCATTGAAAGATGCAACGGCTTTTCTGAACTGGAAGCGATATATTCGTAGATAGATTTAACTGCGTATTGCAAACGCCTATTGTTTAGTCGCTGTTTCGCTCATTCCGAGAGTCTGTTTAATCCCAACCTCAGTAACAATGTATCAACTGACCCCTGTAGCCACCCGACGATTCCCCCATTCGTTTTTGCTATGATGAGAAACTTCCTTAATATTATTCAGTTTTACCATGTAGCTAGGGAATCTAACATGCCCGTCTGTGTGGTATACACTGACAATTAGCTATAGGTTAGGCGTGCAAGCTTTGATCAGTTTGTGTGTGCTGTTCACCTCCATAAATATTCATGTTGGAAGTTTGTGAGTAGGGTAAAGTTTGTAGAAAGTAGAAGTCACGATTAAAATTCACGCACAATAATATGCCTCGACGGGGAGTCAAACCCCTTTCCACGAATTTCCGGTCCGCTGCCCTCGGTAGCTCAGGTGGTAGAGCAGCGGACCGGAAATTCGTGGACCGGGGTTCGACTCCCCGTCGAGGCATATTATTGTGCGTCAATTTTAATCGTGACTTCTACTTTCTACAAACCATAAATATTCGTCTTCATTCTTGCGGAGAAGCATGAACATCACTAAGTTGCTATTCATGACATAAGTTACCAATCGTGCGTCGGTTGGCTCATTATCTGAGTTGGTGGATGTTCCGTATCTGGCAGCATACGAAGCTAATGAACTGTCAGCACTATCTTAGCAGTAATGCTGAGCAACGTCGGTGCCCCCTACAAAGGCCTGCTTAGACATGTTTCATACACACAGCAACAGTATTGTGGCCAAGATAAAAAGCCGGCAGCTCGATTTAGATTGGAGACGGTCTACACATCGCACATATCTACCAAATCATGATGGTTGATGTTATGAGTGCTCTACCAGCCTCACGTTAAAGCGTACTTCTGCTTCAGCTTTGGGTAGGAAATGTGGGCGGCCACAACCCCAAAAAGTTTCAAATTCGTAAACTGTCACCAGGTTCTAGATATCCTACTATTAGGAGTTTGGTTCCACGGCCTATGTTAGGGGGTCATTACAGTTGTCCTACCACTTCTTGTTCTTTAGTAGGCATCTCAACAAATATAAAACCTCATCGGGCGTGTACAATTATGAAGCAAAATTCTTTGGAGAGAATAAAGCCTGTAGAGGCCTGTACAGAGAGCAACCAACTCATTAACTGGGCAGTATGAAAACCAAATCAATGGTTTGATCAATCAGCTTCGCGCATTAGGAAGCAGGTGATCAAGGCAGGTCGTATGACAAGTTCAAGGCCAAGGCAATTTCAGGACCTGCAGTAGTGTGCGCTGTTGCACAGCTCTGGGTTTAGAACCTGAGACTGAGACTGTGACTGAGACTGTATTTAAGAGCGAGTAGAAAGGTTTCTGTACAACTCTATCGAATTACGAAAATCAAAATTTACTTGTGAATTATCAGCAGTTGTGTCTGGTCCGTTAATCGTTTATCCGTGTTCGGTTAGAAATTTGTACTTGCTTTATTATTTCCGGACATACAATGTCTTCTTTTGGCACTGTATGTGCATCGTTTCACAAAGCACAGGTTTCCAAAATAATCGTCGATAGCGGTTTTAAAACACTTCACAGAATCGGCCTCTATTAATCCTTCTGGTAGTGTGGCATCCGGTTTCGGATTTGTCTGTCACTGTGGCCAGCCACAGGACGCCTGCGCCTACATAGGGACCATGGGTGGCCTGCGCAGCACCACACACAGCTCCAACCACACATCACAAATCCAGTATAAACCCGAAGGAATAAGACCGAGAGGCATGTAAATGAGAGCCACGTCCCATCAACGGAGCCGGCCTACACTCCTTCACAGGCAAACACAAGCCCGCTGTATTTGGGGAAAAAGCGCATACAAGGCGGAGGCTGGATCGCAGTCCGCTCCATACTGAGTGCATGGAACCACTTTTTGATCCTAACACGGACACAGGATCGTGCACCCCGTCCCCTCCAGCAAAGACCAACTGTCTCCTGGAGCCAGTATGGAAGAGGTAGTGGGTAATAGACAGGTAGGCAACTTGTAGGCACCTTCCACATCAAGCGCAGCCACACCGGGGATATCAAGCAACAGCCAATCACTTGAGGGAAAGATAACAAAGAAAATAACTCGAGTAATGCATAGGGAAACGGTGACATAAATCTTAAATTAATGAGCGTATGAAATAAGTTGTTTATAAACGAATCCCAGATAAGTTCACGAGGTAAGAAAGTATATTTTATGGAAATGCCACAAACACGAAAATGTTATGGAAATTAATTACAATTAGCTTGAGCGACTTGTGCAAGTTTATAGAAGATAGTGCAGGTAGACATTACTAGGAGAAAGAAAAGCATTAGTACAAAATTGCAAACCCACCACCTAAAATAAAAAGACCTAGCTTGCAAGCACGCGGTTAGTAAATCGAGTGCAGCGTACCTACAAACGCTGCGCCGTTTCTGCCTACATTCTCTGCAGGACCCGTCGTCGCTTCGGTAGTGGTCCCGAATGGCCTCGCTCATGGTTCACTAAGCCTGCCTGACTCAGGCACTCGCGACCGCATGTGCTACAGCACCATGCGCTTGATATCGATGGAGTGCAACCCATCGTTGCTTGCCGCTTCAGCACTTGTCGCTTCTTCTCTGCATGTATGAGGTCATTCTCCCGCACTTCGGCAACTGCCTTCGTGATCGGATCGCGCCATGCACGCCGATCAACCGCCTTCGATTTCCATGACCTGCAATCAAGATTAGAACGTGAGAGGTTCACTTTGATCATGTCCTGGTAGCGTAACTTTGGTTTCCCCACATGCGGCTTCCCAATACTCAGCTGACCGTATAAGAGTTGTTTTGGTATCCGCGTCGAATCCATACGGCTCACATGACCGAGCCATCTCAGGTGACTCAGCAAAAGTATGCAGTCCACTGCATATATTCCACTTTGTCGCAACACTTCCTTGTCAGCAACTCTGTCGCCTCAACCGATGCGCAAAATCCGTCGCAAACACTGCTGATGGAACCGCTCGAGATATCGCACATCCCGACGGTACATCGTCCACGTTTCACTGCCGTATAGAAGAATGGACAGCACCATGGATTTGTTCACAACCAGCTTCGTGCCAATGGTGAGCTGATGGTTGTTCCACAATCGGTACTCAAGCTTCCCGAATGCCGCGGCTGCCTTCGACGCAGGGATACGTAGCTCACTGTGTATCTGCCGCTCAGTCGACATCACAGTCCCAAGGTAGCAGAAGCGGGAGGTGGTTTCTAATACTTCAGCACCAATGCTGATTTGCGGCAACATTACCGATTGCACCTCCAGTGAAGGCTGAAAGACACAGACAGTTTTGCTCGTGTTGATGGTGAGCCCGAATTTGGCCTCTGTCGAAGCCAGAGCACTAGTCATGTGCTGCAACTCATCCGCACTGTGTGCGAACAACGCACAGTCATCAGCAAATAGCAACCTACGGATAGTTGTCTCACAGACTAGAGTTCTCGCACCGAAACGACGGATGTTCAGCAATCCACCAGCAACAAGGTGGGCCACACGAACACCGTAAGCAAAAACGGCAACACAAGCACAAGATAACATTGCATGAAGATAAATATCAAACCGGGAAGGAGGCAAGACACGCCGTTGCTTCACACCAGAGATAACTTCAAAGTCCTCCGACGTCTCTCCACTCAGCTGCACCCTCGCTCGCATGCTACTGTGCAGATATTCAATTAAACTTACAAACTTACGCGGGCAACCAAACTTATCCAACACCAGCCACAATGCCTCGCGGTTCACCGTATCAAATGCCTTGGTGAAATCAACAAAAGCGAGTACAACGGCTGGTGTCGTTCTCTGCACTTCTCCTGCAACTGACGAGTCGCAAACACCATATCTATAGTGCTGCGACCCGAACGGAATCCACACTGCTCTTCCGCCACGTTAGGTTCCACAACCTGACTGACGAGGCGGTTGAGCAGGATTCGGGCAATCACCTTACCCACACAACTCAGCAAGTTGATGCCACGATAATTCGTGCAACATTGCTTGCTACCTTTGCCCTTGTACAGTGGTAGCACAAGGGCATCCTTCAGCTCAGCAGGCACCTCCTCCTCAATCCACACGCGTTGCACCAAGTGGTGCAGCGCAGTCAACAACGCGGGTCCACCGTCTTTCAATACTTCAGGCGGGATCCCGTCGGCCACATTACACTTGCCATTTCGCAGCTGAGCAAGTGTTCTCACCATCTAAGTAACAGTAACTGATATACATAAATGTATTGGTACCAAAAAGTGAATGTGACCAAACAAGCCTTGGGTACAAAGAAAATGGCGTAAGCTCAGCTGCTAAATTCCTGGCAGTCTAAGGATTACAGAGGATTTTTGATCTAAACTTGTCACAGCGACAATCAATCGGCAGCGACATCAGAAAAGCACCGAATGACCGTTTCGTTCTTAGGGCAATCAACCGTAGCGCACATTTCATTTGTCTCACGTTGCGGTAGAACCCTGGATAATACAGTTAACATATTGTGAACACCCAGTGTAAGCATCATCCGACTGATCTGGTTATCGCTGGCAAAAGGAAGTTAGCCTCAACAGACAGGTACCCACTGGCCACGGATCAACGGACAGAGTTCGGATTGCTTTCAAAATGGCACTGGTTCAAAGCAATTACCGTGTTTTCGTCTAACTGACGGTGTTCCAGTTCGACAGATAAATCCATCCGTTTGCGCTAGAAAATACTTGATTTTTGGCCTTTGGTGCCCATGGATTTAGAATTCTGAATTTCGTCATTCGCTTTACAACTTTGGCTTTCTAGATCACACCGATTGTTAGATGTGTGTGTGTCTACATATGCGTATCTGCTGTTGCTGGTAGTGTAGTGAAAACAATCCAATATACTTGCATCTACTCACATTTGTTTTCCTACTTCGCGCAAACATAATTGTTGAAGGAACTAAGTGCTTTAGGCTGCTGTGACAGGAACCAGAGCCCCAGAAACCAAGAACTTCAACTACTTTCATGTCTCTCAAGTCATTCCTGAGGACAAGCTCGGGGATCTCCGGTCAAGCAGTGCTCTGTGATTTCACAGCTCAGGCAATATCAGTCGATAAGTCCGCGTACAGGAATGGCTATTTGTGCCTTTGAACTCGTCTTGGTGTCACAAAATGCACTAATCCGTCACCACTACATTGGCCATCATTCGACAGAACATGAGCTTAGTTCTGATATATCGTTTAGTCACATACTTGTGACCGGTCGGACTACACGAACTAGGCGAATCAATTTCAAGCTTACATGTTATTGTATTCCTATCTTAACTGTAAATGAAATTGATCGTTTTAAACTCATTGTGACAGATGTTGATCAGATATTAGGCTTCGCAGTAATACAAACAATAATTGGGGTGGACTGTGAGGCTTAGAGAAGACATCCGACGTAGCGCGCTTCAGGCTGAGTCCACCTTTGCCCACGACAAATCAATAAGGGATCCACATGTTAAAGGTTCATCCCACCCTTACATAAGAGTTGGAATTGGCTCCTATTGGTTGACTTCCATCTTTGGCAGCAGGTAATACAGAACAATCGTTTCCTCGTAGTTAACATGCCGAAGTTAGTAATTCGTAGTAGTTTGATTATGACTTCCTTCTTGGCTATCGTCTCGCGGCAATGTAAGGCTGTGGCATAAAGAATTTTGTTTTAGGTTGGTGGATATTGGATGGGTGGATATGTGATATTCATTCATACCTTCAGTATACACGTCAGCTAGAAGTAAGAAATAGCGCAGCTATTGTGCCGCAATACACGAGAAAGGAACAAATTTGCAACGCAGGTACGCCAGCTGAGTTACCAGCAACGGATGAACACCATTCCGGTGGGCTAACATTGGGCCATTGTGTTGCGGTGATAAGATTGCGGTTGGAGGGTGATGTAAAGCGGGATGGGGAGGTACAAAGGAACTCACAACAAACGCGACTGAGGTCGGCTGCTTACAATATCCACTTGTGTATCCAGCCAAACGTGTTTATCGTCTTTCGGACCTCAACCAGGTGGTCGAGAGGCTCCAACGGAGGACAACTTCGAACTATGGGCCTACTTTCCATTTGATCATGTCGTCGGTTGTCCTCCCCGATCGCACAAACGACATGCGACGCTGCAGTCGGTGTGCTGGCATGATCAGGCGCCACGGAAGTGCAGATTAATTAAATGGTTACTGCCATTCAATTAGACAGTAGGAGACATCGTCGTTCAGTGCAGAAATGAGGTTGGCAAACTCAGGTTTGTACCAAATTACCCAATTTGCTGCAGTCTAATTTTTAGGGGGTTCTGGCTTCCTTGTAACCGAGGAGGCGATCCGCATACGCAAGATGTTTTATTTCAATTTGCTAGTGAGATCATAGGCTAGTATGTGCACCATTTGGAAACTTTACCAATTGCACATTCCGCGGTGCTTAGCTTAATCCCGGTAATATGAAGCTGGATTCCGAGCCAGCCCACTTTACAACGCCAGCGTTCGTTCATCATTGAGCTCAGCGGATTACCCAGCACTTCCATCTCCTATTTAACGCTTGGTTTGTTCTAAAAGTTGCTGCTAGCGTTCCTGTGCGAAATGGCGCGCAGTTCTACTCTGAAAACCGATTGTTCGCATCACCGGCAACATGAATGGGAAGTCCATTCCCAGTGTTATTTTATCTTAAGGTGTGGTTAAATTGCAGTTGCTCGAAAACACGAATACAATTCATGTGTGAGTAACTCGCATGGTTTACTCTTGTTTAGATCGTCCATATGTTTCTGAGCAAAGCTGATGCAGTGATCGGTCAACTACCTTCAAAATAAGTTTTAAGTGTACATTAGGTCGTGGTATTTGGAGACCGTAGCACCGAAGACTGTTCACAGCATCATGTTCTTCATCACAAGGCTGGGTCTTAAAGATATCTGTTCTCGTGAGCTCCGGTAGCATTTACTGAATTGGGAGCACCACGTTGCTCAAATGTTGTTGCCTTCGTGGTAAGTCTCACACTGTAAACAAAGCGTGTCTAGTGCAGATAGAAACAAGAAACTACCCTAAAACCTTTCCTCTTGTTTATCAGTGTTATTTATTATACGTACGTCATTCAGTCGGACACTTGGTCTATGCACATCCTCTGCTGCAAAACCCTAATAACCTTGGTTGCCAACAGGTTATCGGCTTACTGGCGTAGTGTATAAAATGAAATTTGAGCCCTTTTCTCTTTGTCGTATCAACGGTGTCAAAGTTATTCGGTGGTCAGCCGAATAAGATTGCTTGTTAACTGAGTGAAAATAATGCTAGGATTGTTGATAAACTAAACCGCGCAATCCGCTTAAATTAATTGGATGCCATAAAGAGAAATGTGCTTAATTTCTAAATGTTCAGGACTCCACACTCAAGTTCTGTTTCTGCGACCTTTACGGTAACCTCGTATTTCATCTCCTCTGTCGTCCACGCCATCACCTACCTTTCAAGAGAGGCAACAGAGCATGACCTGATAAGCTACCAGGGGTGGATGTCTTAAGCGCCGTACGGTGTCCTGTGATTGGTGATTCACAACGGGTTCCTACCTAAAAGTCACACGGGTGCATCGGGATACGATCACGATTATTTCATGACGGGTTTGGGTCAAACCGCGAAAAAGGTATAGGTAAATCAAAGTCACCCTCTTGGTCACTGATCAATCATGAGATGCAGAATTTGCAATGGTGTGAACGACGGTAATTGGGACTGGGCCCTCCTGCCTTTAGCGGATTACTCGGTAGGCAATAAATACGAAACACAGCCTTATCAATTTTTCCTTTTAATTTTTAACAGAGAAAGTAAGACCTATTTCATGGTATATCTGCTTTCATATATTCCGCATGTTAATTTGTATTGCCTTCATACATACCTGAATACATATGTGAGCTAGCTGAGTACTCTAGTTATTCGTTTCCAATTCAAGTCGAATTTCTAAACGAATCCTTACTGCTGTGTACAGCAAATGTTGGCTTCCACTTTCAGTAACACCCCATATCGTACAAATCGATGGTGTGGGCAATGGGTAGCCCACTAGGCCCTGTACTTGCTGATTTCTTCATGCTGGATGGTAGAAAGAGGCATATCCACAGAAATAGCCCAGTTGCCATACTATAAGCGTTATGTTGATGACATATTGGCCTTTTGTTCTCTGGAGCAGCACATTGTCCAGTTGATGTAGCAACTCAACAGTGCACATACCAACTTGCGGGTCACCTGCGAAGTGGAACAGAAGAACTGTCTGCCATTCTTAGACATCCTCATCAGTCGCAGGGATGACGGGCCCATTAAGAGGTCTATCTACAGAAAAGCAACATGGTCCGGCCAATACCTGCACTTCACCAGCTTCCCACCAGTGCGGTACAAACGGACCCTTGTGAAAACTTTAGTTAGTCGTGTTAAACGAATTTGCTCTGCTGACTGTCTGTCCGACGAACTAGAGTTAATTACAACAACACTCGTTGCAAACGGTTATCCACGTAGATTTATAGAGAGACACAGTCAACAGCGAGGCCCGAAAGACTTGGTGCATACGGCAGCTATTCAAGGGCCATTCAAGGGTGACTTTACTGTATTGAAAACCACGAGACGTTTAATCTCTGCTACGCAGAGAATTTACTGTGCTGCTCAGGTTGTGGTCATCACTAGAACCTGTAACTTGTCGGTGCCTCCAACGAAGTAAGCTCAACCGATAGGGGCCAACTCACACTGCATATACAAATTCGTGTGCGACAGCGGAGACAGTTACATAGGCAGAACCAATCGGTCTTTGACTTCCCGAATAAAGGAACACGTGCCAAGGTGGGTTCAACGTCAAACTGACCAGCATCCCTGTCCCACTGAAATTCCGTGCTTGCGCAAGCCGCCAGCTTCTGCAATAGGTAAATACCTACTGACTACGCGACACCGGATAGAGCTCGGATCAGCGTTCACACTTGCATTACGTCACCCTAATCCCCACTTCCTTCGATTCGCCGAGGCCGTTGCCAGAAGCCGGCTGAAGCCGGCCCTGTGTGTCCAAAAGCAATTATTTATCAGCTTAAGACTGCCGTGGACATAGGGGTGGAACTTCCGTCATTCATTTTGCACCTCATGCTTATTCGGTCCACACATATTTAAGTATATAGTTACATACCGGTTATTGTTAATGGTACTGAGGAGACAGTACGAAATGTATGCATCTACCAGTTTTCGTCTTCTTACCGTGCTTTTCAAATTACCTTCAGTATTCTGGCAACCCATTAAATCTTTCATTTCACCAATTCTGCCCCATAACGCTTTACTGCTGGCATCGAAATTTGTTGCAATAAAGCCGTACTAATTATAAGTGTATAGATACATGTTTGTTATGTGTTATTTATTTTATAAATATGGTTATCTCACACTTTAGCCCCTAAATTTATCTCATTAATGTTGGCGACCTACCCAAAAGCGTAAATTGATGTGTTAGGCAGTAACTTAAAAACTAGGGTTCATAGAACAAAGTGGAGTTCAGATGTGGAATCACCATCAAAAAATTAACCTTGCAACTGCCTCCGTTCAAATCCACAACAATGTGTGTTGACCAATTTAATAGGTTAAGTGTCATTGTTGATTCACTGAAAGGTTTGTTTGCACCAATTTTACGTTTAAATCATCATTTTATTTCCTCTCAACGATTGTGGCTGGAAAAGGTGCATTTCCATTGCTTGCGTGTTCACGATTCCCTCTACTATATCGCTTTCTTTTATCCCAAGACGAGCATATGAAGAATTTTGCACCTGTGTACGGTGATCCTACAACCCATTTCAACGGAACACGCAATTATACGCCGGAGTCCGCCACCATTAGCCCGTAGTACGTTTACAATTCATGTTTGTTGAATTCTTCCCCGCGTCATCGTCTCACTGCTTGCTCGTGTGCATGCATCTTTTATAAATCGTACGAAAATGATTACGACATGTAGCATGGATGATGCGACAGTTTTTGGAAGTAAACAGATCTAATATAATCGTCTGCCCTTCATCAACTACTACTAATCTACTGGTACTTATATTACCAGCATCCCGAAGTTCATATTTGTCTCCGTAGATATCTTTAGGTAGTTGAATTGCGACACAGTGTATTTGGAACTACAATTTGCATTAAAGAAACCAGTCCAGTGAGCTGTAGCTGAGGTATGTGGACATTAGGTGTTGTTCATTCATATGGCTTTGTTCTCTATCACCGGTTTGCTTCTTGCGTATGATCTCCAGTTAGAGATGGCTGAAAATGGGTTCCAACCCGTGATGTTTTTACTGGGGGAAGGTTTAGTTACCACATGAACCGCCGAAAACTTGGGTATTCTTTTTGTTACGTTCGTAAATAGATAGGAACGAGACGAGACTCACTGTTTAGGCACTTCGAAAGTATACATATTGCTCGCAAGGACTGCCAACTGCTAAGTCTAGCCAGAGTGCTTGGTGGTCAATAACCGGCAACGAGTTGCATTATATATCTCAAGGTTTTGTTAGGCGGAATACCGCATAGTGTGTATGGATTTGTAAAAGATCGCTAGCGATACGTTCCTTGTGGTTGCTAGACTGTCAGCATCTGTCGGATGTGACGTTAGTTCAGAGAGCGAATATACCTCCATTATACAAAATGCACGGGTACCAAATGTGGCTTCCAAAGTCTTGGTTGAACGAAGAGATGGGACACAACCGAATTTCTGCTTACATTCGCGAATTCGCAGCACAAAATGGAGAATACTTGCAAATGAAGCCTTAATATTTGAAACACGCTGTCAGTCTCAGCTCACGAACACTCATGTTTGTGTCCTGAATGTGTTTCCAATGTGTTTACTGAATGTTTGGCAAGGCAGTGTGAGATTACGGCAGTGACTCCAGTTGCATTCAGAGAACGCCCCAAACACCTCCACACAAACGAAAACTTGTCACACAATGTTAGATCTCCAATTAGTAATACCTTGGCTCAAATAAGAACTTTTCTCCAAGAGCGTAGTTCAAGATAAAATCGAGACAAAACAGTCTTGCTGAAAAGCGTTTTGCACAGCAATAACGAAAACATAAAAAATAATTCGCAAACTAAGATATACTTACAGCTGAACACAAGATGGCTCAGTTCCTAGAACAGTTAGTGAAAGTGCGAGAAACAGCGATATAGAAGCAACAGCCTTTGTGGAGGCAGGTGATGTCACGTAATATCCTTTAAGTTGATTACTGATGAGTAGGAGGATTTTGCATGAAAAGTTATCGGTTCGTCTCAGTGCCCCACACGCGCGATAATTTAAACCCAACCCAGAGAAGCGCCGGACGATCGTTTCACCCTATTGTAGCTCGTTAACGGTGCTCATCACTTCGGTTCACTGCAAGGAACCGAACCTGTGACCTCTAGTAGCTTGCGCTTAGTATTCGGCAGTTTATGCCACTCAGCCACGGTGTATATCGCGAAATGGATCCATCAATGAATCAACGGATCAGTGAAATTAACATGGGTAAAAAGCAAAGCTTGACCATTCCCGCAGGTAAAGCGTGAAAACAGGGTGTGAAGGTATCAACAAGAACACCTGCATGTATAAACTCACAGCTTCAATGTTAATGGCAAAGCTGCAAAACTTTCTATAGGTTCCTGCTTTTTAGTTGTACCTTTACCATGATCATGTCTATACAGACGTGTCTCGCATTGTCTGAGAACAGAGAATTTACTTACTTACTTACCAAAGTTTCATTGTGCATGTGGTTTGACCTTGTCGTGATATGTTTCAGTAACATTGGCTAAGCATTGTAGTGCATGTAGTGTAATGCTTCATTAAGTTGAGTTTCGAATTAAATCGATGTAGTAACGGAGCTGACAGAAATTGGAAGAGTGCACCATCACCGGGATACACGAAGTGAGCAGAATTCCCGGCGACATTCCAACCGGCTGCACTGTGTGGCTAACGTCAAGTGGTGGACTCCGCATGAGGTGTAGTAACTTAATTTCAGTAAGTATCGATATGAGTGGTTTGGATCAGTTAGGATCTCAAGTGCCAAAATAACATCACCGCGCAGGTGACAGTATTGACCATCGAAAACTAGTCTATAGTCTGTGCTGGTAAGGGAGATGAGTCACACACTTACCATTTTTGTTGCTGTTCTTTGTGGGGCCTCAGGAGCAGAAAGATCATGTTCTTGCTAGGGGGTGCCAGAAGTAAATGGCGTATTCAACATGTGGTCTCAAGTAAACGTTGAAAATTTGTGAAAAGATGGTATGATCAAACCGGCCAAACGCTTTCCGTAAGATACCCAAGTCCTGATGGGCTTTCCTTACCGATTTTTTCCGTGTTTTGTGCAACCGGGATCGGCCTGAACGACCACTTCAAGATCCCATTTGTCGGAGACTCATTGAAAAAGGTGATTTCCCGTCCGGTATGCGTAAGTTCTCTGGTGGCATATACTCAGTACTCGACATGTGGCAGCGTTTTTCAGCATGTTCTTAACTGACCAATAGTGAGCCCTTTTTAGCTAGCGTTTTAGTGTCGTATTGTCATTTACCGTCCTGATAGTCTGTCAGATCGTTAGATCGTCCGCGAAGAGCAAAACGTTTGAATCGAGCACTCTCACCAGGTCGTTACTGAAGACGAGGAACACCTTGGTCCTAGAACCGAGCTTTGTGAGACGCCATGTCGCACCTATGTGCGGTCAGATAAGGCGCTACACAATCTTACAGTTAGACAAAGTTGAAGCAGGAATGCATGTATCCAACCAAGCATGGGGACGCCTATTCCACCCCTATGAAGCTTTCGAGAAATCAAGGTACAGAACATCAACACCCTCCTCAGCGTCGACAGAATCCGTCCAGCTGACACGGGCTAACAAGAGCTTTGTGGTACATGAGCGGTTTCGCCAGATACCGTGTTCCTCCGGTACGATGATATTGCATCGTTTCAACTATTCCATGAGGGCTTCTGCAATAGCGGATTGTATAACTAGACAGGACTGGCAGAAGAGTTATCGGGCGACTGATTGCTGGTTCATCGCGTTTGCCCTTCTTGTAAATGGGAGTGACTAGTATTTGCTACCACACGGCCGGGACCTGTATGTTATCTAGACACAGTTGGAAAAATCGGGACAGCGGTTCAGCCAAGCTGCTAACTACCACTTTCAATAGTCTTGGGTGTAAGTTGTTCGCACCAGGAGAATTGTGCACACGCAGTGACATCAGTCGCTTCAGTACGTCAGCGGTAGTAGATGAAATGTGGTAGTGTCGAGATCGATGTAAGAATAGTGAGGAATATCAATGGAAATTACAATGGAAATTACAACCGAATTATTGTATAAGAGCGTTGGCCCCTTATTGTGCAGTTTGCGCTTGCCCGCATGCGGTGTTCACAGAATGGATACCACGCTGTACTTTACGGTGTTTGTTGACATGCTTGTAAAGTAGTTTGTGGTTGGAGCAGAATCTCTTCGATAAATCCTGCTGATGTTTCAATTTATCCTCGCGGCTCAGGCTGACATATCCTTCACTGCCACGTAGCTTACTAACTTCAGATGACAGTATTTGGTCGTTACCTCCGTAACGGCTTCCACAATACACTAGCCATGAAGGAGATAGCCTTCAAAGACAGTGCGGGCATACGTTTTGATTACTGATGAGTAGTTGGATTGGCTGAAGCTGACTGAATGGTTACAGTGGACGCTGTCGGTTCGATTCCTTTGTATTAAAATGGGTTGTAGTGGAAAAATGTTTTGTTTCGGGGTTGCAATGCATCGATGCCTTCTTGCAGACAAAGTTACGAGATCAAAATGATTTGCGTAGCTTTATGTAATAGCCTGCGACATCAAGCAGAGGAATAATACTACTACTGCTAATAATAATAATAATAGGTATATTTCTCTTGATGAGAGAAACTGTGTCTATAGCGGCACAGATCAATTTATACAGAAGAATCCATGCTCTTGCATGGGTGACATGCATAGATGGAGTATTGGGATATGCGTTTCATGGACTAACATTCTGGCGGATGGTTGAGGCCAAAGACTAGTTATGGAAACATTGGTGTGTATATGCTTTTGGCCCCTCTTGGAATAGCTCGTCGAGGGATTTTTCCCATGTGAATATAGAGCTTAGGGTAGTTAGATCAAGATAATTGGCGAGCCTGCTACTAAATGTTGCCACATGATCTGAGTGTTATTCATAATTTATTTCACAGATAGCTGTACCTGACCAGGAAAAAAGTAGAGCGGACTTTCGTTCTAGCCTTCGGTATATGCAATGTAAAATCTTTGTTGCGAAGCGCTCAAGTTGAACAATGTTGTAAATAGAGTGTAGGCAGGTTCGAATAGGTTTTTTGTGTAACAGGTTGAAAAGCAGCAACAAGTTGTGCTTCATTCGTCGAATCCAAAGTGGTCCGAGATGAAGTTCATTGCAACGTTTTTTATAACACATTTTAGTGTTTACTAATCAGTTTAGTAAATGACCTCTGCAGGTGCTCCACAGCAATTCTGTCACTCTTTCTCTTATTGCCGTATATTATGCTGCGGTATTCGGTGATGGGGCGAGTGCGTAGATTAAAAATCTCAACTCTAGCACGAGTGGTGTGTATTTTGTTTGATATATTGAACATCGACTGTCTGGCAGGTACTACTTGGTATTGGGCTTCTTCGGAGAAATGAAGGGTAGACGAGTACCTAATGCCAAGCTCTCGCGTGGACAACTGTGTAGGGTCGCGTTCATTGTTTAGGGTGATAGATCCTTCGGGGAGGCAGCAGCCGTAAGACATAACGCTTCGTTTCTTAGTCGAGAGGTTTATCACTCATGTGCAGCATCAAGACTCAAGGGAATGTAAATCATCTTGAATGAGCAGTAATATCCCGTGAAGCTCGTCACGCCGAAACTTTTAGACTAGTTTGATATCGTCAGCAAATACAAATGAGGTACCATGTTTTACAGATGTGGTGATGTCATTGAATGACTCAACTTGTGATTGAGCATGGAGAAGAGCGACAGTCACCTAAAGTGACCACCTGATGACGATCACTCAGGTATGACGATAGCCAATCTAGTAATGGGTCCCGCATTCCATAGTTCTCTAACTTTTATAGCAGTCGCTTGCACGGTACTCGGTCGAACGCCTGGTGTATGTCAAGAAATAAGATTACTACTGCATAGCCGGAATCGAGTGATTCTGAAATGTAATTAAAGTAATGCAGTTGACATGTGGTGCACGATCCCGTATTGAGAAAACCATGCTGCGAATTGTTGATCAGGCCAATAGAATGAACAAAGTTCATCATCTCCATTCTGATCGGCTTTTCAAATAGCCGAGCGATTATCGGACTGTGGTGGATTGGTCGGTAGTTATCAATCGTTTGTTTGGGACCTCCTTTATGCCGAGGCATAATAAATGACGTTTTCCATTGATCTGGAAAGTGGCCAGATTCCAGCGATAGAGTAAAGATGCTCGTCAGTAGCAATGGTATATCAGGTCTTCCTAGCTTAATGGTGGTCAGTAAAATGCCATCAGATCCCAGCTTGGAAGATGGCCTGATTAATTTGATAACTTGATGGATAGCTTTGAGCGAGATATCGACTCTGCTTAAGAGGTTTGTTTCTGTGAGCTCTGTGCACACAGGCACCGGATCAGCTTCGCGACTCATGGTAGTGGCAAAAAGTCGCTGAATGCTTCACAAATTTCAGCTGGGTGATGGAGTAAGTGACCCTCACCATCAAGAATTTCGATAATCAAAGGAGAGCGGTCACTGATTCTGCGATGTAGTATTTTGACAAGCTCCCTAGATTTGCAGTTTGTCCGTAAGACTGTATGTTCTTCATTTTTTCGTCGTGTTATTTGCGCGTGTTTGACTGTGGTGGTAAATTCATGCATTTGTAAGACAAGTGAAAAGTCATGGGTACTACTGTATCTTGCAGCTAACTTTCTAGTTTTCTCGCAGATTAAGTGCTCGACAGAATCTGGAGACATGAGGGGTATGAATACATTGTGGAGCAAGGAGGGTTATAGTGTGATGGATTTGTTTATAGAATCGCTCCACAGCAGTGTACACACTGGTAGAGAGGAAAAATACATCCCAGTCGGAGAAACGAATGAACTGCTGAACGGATTCCCAGTTTATCTTATGGGTTGCAACTGGCGTTGTAGAGGCGTTTAGTGACCACTTTATTTTGGAAACTGAGTCGGATCATGTTATGGTCGCTGCCAGGGAGATTGTTTAAGATCTCAGTCTGTGGATTGGGTATGCTCATTGTGCACATTAAGTCCAGTACATTGGCGGACCTGGTTGGACTGGTAGTCCAATGTGTCCATCCCCCATCTCCGATGGAAGAAAGAAAAGAGGCGTGCATGTTAGACGTTGTGTGGGATAACCAGCGTATTTTCGGTAGGTTGAAATCGCCGGCAATAATCTTCTGGCTGTGTGGCAACTCTGATGCGAAGTCAAATGCCGAAGTGATCTTGGTGTACTTATGTTAGACGCATTCAGTGGGTTGTAGATGCATTCGAACAGTGTGCAAGAAGAGACACCCGCAACTGACAGTCAACTAGATTCAGGGATATTTTCCCATTGTGAGTTGTCTATAGGTCTAGCTGTAAATGTTTTGCGTAGGTATATAATACATCCTCCACCTTTTCTGTCGCAGCGATCTTTTCGAAATAGGTGGTAGTTCGGAATCATTAGAGTAGAGTCAAGTGTATCTGAAGAGCACCTTGTTTCAGTAACGGGGATCGCTTGTGGGACATTAAACTGTGCAAGTGTGTTAATAAAATGCATTTTGTTGATTATGCACCTGGCATTAATCAGAATCACTGAAAATGTACTAAGTATTGAGGAATGATTACTGTCCGTCGTGTGATCGTCTGAATCTCTGCTTTCGAGCATGGTGCACATGGTAGGTGTGCGAGTATGGTGAGCACGAGTTAGCCATTAGAACGTTTGTTGATAAGGGTAGCATATCATGTGTGGATATGGATACAGTTGAGGCACGACGGGAACCCAGGCATCATGCTTAGGTTACCCTTGGTTTGACAATGGACTAGCTTTGTCATCTGCACAAATTGGAGGAAGAGTGGGATCAAGGTGTTGATCTCCGCCGGATGTATCTGAGATGGGAAGGGTACGAGTCCATTCCCGTCACCGCTAAAAAATGGTTGCTGGAAGAAGCCGCTTGAGAGTTTGAAGGAACATGGAAAATAGCAGGTGGTAACATAGTCCTACTGGTCAACGTCCTTCCACTATCTGTGCACTTCCAGTGATTGTTGTGAAGTGTAGGATGATCATTAGGCGTAGCGAAGAGACACTTGTTATTGGTCTTATTCAACATGGAAGGTTGTTTGCTCTGGTGGATGTAGGAGGTTGGCCGATAGGGAATTTTGGGTGCACCAAGTATTTAGTGTCCATACGTATTTTTAAGATACAGGTCCCTGGAATAGAGAAGTCGTCTTTGGGCGACAGTAGACTACGAATTATATCAGATTGGCTATACTTGGACCGGGTTGTGATATATTCAACTAATGGTCATTACTCCACTGTCCCAAGCACTTAGACTTTCCTGTAATCCTCGTGCATGAGGAGTTCGATATAATGGGAGTGCTGTTGCCGGGAATAGGAGAACCCGCTTTATCCGTTTCTTGTGTAGTGGGTGTTTAAGTGGAGTAAGGAAGGATGGCTTTGGAGCTAGTTGACAACTTCGCTAGATTTTCGATGTCTAAATCAATGCATCTAGTATTCACGTTGGAGGCACTCGTCTTTTGAGGGTTTGGCTGCGATTTCTCGAAGAGCCTAGTTATTTTGTTCGGTGTTCGCGGCATAGTGTCAAGTTCGAACCTTTATAGGGTTGTCCTATCTGGTTTATTCAAAATGCCCTTAAATTGGATGCACTGGCCTAGAAAGGTTCCACAATGGAGGAATCGCTGCGCGACTTCCACGCTCAAAAAGTTGAAAATAATTGAACAACGATGTTTCGGTGTCTCCTTTTTAACGTTTGCATTTGCAGTCAACGTTACATGTTACAAGCCTTCAGTATCGTTAGTTTTACTTTATCTAGACAGGCTGTTTGGAACATTAAAACAATCACATTTTTTCTACATATTCGTTCGTGCACTTCAGAGGTAGAGGCAATTAACTTCTTTGCTTTTCCCATTATAACAGGATCAGTCTTCTCCAATGGGTTATTGAAGTAGTCAAGCGTAATCAGGTGATTTTGAGGGGTTCAAAGACTACCAGCGTTGTTCTCATCTTAATAAATTGTGATTCTAAAGAAAGCAATTTGTCACTCTTTTAGGCGAGGAACTGTTTCGAATTTCTTTTGGGCCTAGCATTTTATTCGCTTTGCTGGTGATGTGGAAAGTACACTACGCTTAGCTTGCTGAATACGGCGAGACTTCAGTGGGGCCATTGCGATCTAAGTTTGTCGAGATTCAGACTCAAGCACCAAGGTAATCATTGATGCAACAAAAACCAACCTTGTGCGATTTCTCGCAGTTGGAATTTGATAGGTGGGTTAGATTCCATGGCTACGTTTGTCGATAATAGCCACAATTCGACGAACGTGTCCAGACGTGCAATAAATCCAAGATGGCGGACGCAGACGGTAGTTGGGCTAAACAATGAGAACTCCGAAATTAGCCAGAGAACCTCCACCAAATTTACACAGATTGAAGAATACTCCAAAAGAAAAAATATTGGTGTACAATTCAAGCAGAAAAAGCAGGTATAACAGATTACTCTTGAAGAAAAACTGGAATCCAGCACTTCTACTGATAATCATGTATGTTTCTCGTGCTACCGAATAACCGTGCCCACAATGTGAAGGATGGAATTGGCCACCCGATATTCCATAGTGTCCCTTACAGGTAACTGATACCGTGCTTCACTATTTCTGATCCCAGTTCATAATATTTGGAATAGTCAATATTGCATTGTGCAGGCATATCGGGATCATGTTTCTTGGAAGTGGGTCTTAAGCTGTTCTCCAATTCTATAATGCAGGCTTGTCAGCATCGCATTCGATCACTTACTTGCCTGTCTCTAATGAATGACAGAGCGTTCTGCGTCTATAAATTACGAGATTCGTAACGCATGTAACCTCAAGTAGCTGCAGTCGAACTACGATGGACGAATGGTGAGAACTAGAAGATACTTCCATTCACACTGGTCTCCCCACCCATCTTTTGTGTAAATACATTAACTTTTGAGGCTAGCAGGATCTCATGCTTTGAGATTACATCCAACATCACATTTTCCTAGTCTGACTTTGGAACGGCTACCGTGTATTTGGATTTCGGTATGCAGCGTCAAGTAGGACCATGATTCACTTAAAAGTACACCTCGCATGTCTGATCGCTGGTACAGCACCCTAAGTGATGAGTCTCGATCTTACCCTCTTCCCACGCTGCACTCGGCGATCAAGCTTATTTTTGCTTGGCCTCTGTAGCTAAAGAGAGCCGATGCTAGTGGCCCTCAGCAGTCGCATGAGTAAGAGGTGAGTCATCAACCACTATGCCTGGGCTTGTATTTCCTCTCCGGCTATCACCATTGGAAACATCAAAACAAATGCTGAATTGAGCATATACTGTAGTGGTTGTAGTGGGTAATGCTGAATTTGTTCATCGCATTTTCCTGTTAGAAAAATGTAATTCCTCTCGATTTCTCACACGTATGACGGGCCAGTAACCTTAAGGATCATAAGCTTGCCTTGTAATCCGACGACGCGCTTTCGAGACTGCTTAGGGAAACGGGTGATTCCCGCAGTATCTTTAGCACACGCGACTGTTGATGAGTAAGCGTATTGCTGATACCTCTCTCCCTCTCTTCTCACATGTATTTGACTCCTATGTTTCCTACAGGTTGTCCTGATGTCGCACAACAACTAGTCGATTAATGAATATCAAGCATCCGAAGATCTCACTTATAGCTATTCAATCAACCTCCTCTCCTCACGAACCAGAAGTCATAAATTAATAGTTCCGTATAGTCCATTAAGATTTCAATCAGAACGGATTGCACCTTACCCACGCTGGTGAATGGAGCAACCAGGCATCTGTGCCCTACATAGTACTGGAGGTTGTTAGGCCTTTCTGTACGCCTCCTCTGCTGGGTACCATGTGGCCGATGCCTGGGACTGTGAAGCGTATCAATGAAAAAACTTTGAGGCTGTCGGTACTTGAAGATGCCGATATCTTGCCGATCGCTGTTTAGTGTGCTTGTTGAGACACTTAGCTTCCACGTAAATGACCCTCTAGAGTAGATGCCAAGCTCCAACCTTTGTTCTGACAACCCGCCGACCCTTTCCTTTAACACTGTCCTGAAATGATGGACTTAATATTTGTGTAACCACAGCACTTCTGGAATGCTCAGGAATTCAGGCTAACTAATCCGTGATTTTTCCACTAGTCAAGGTGCCATCCGTGATCAGCATATAAGGTAGGCAGGGTCTGAGCTATATGAAGGAGAATGCGAGCATTGTACCTTTAAGCGATATGCAGGAAAAGTAAACAGGACCCTTATTTATTCCCCAACACCGAGAGTTATGACTACTTGATAAGTGTTCTGCCATTTTTAGTGTGTGCTAACGTGACTTTAAGCTAAGTGCATTATGTTTACGCACTAAACCCACCCGTGGGGTGACTACGAGCAATTTCTGCATATACACTGCGCACAGAGGTGCACACCGATACTGAACCTAAATATTTTTTCGCTCTACTACTAATGTAGGGTTAGTAGCTACACAACCAACCAAGAACTTCCATGGAATGCTGTTAGGTCGCATCTCAGCGAACAAATCCTGTCAATTGTGCTCAGATCAGTGCATACTGTGAGTCGCGGTAATCAATTTATTCACTTAATTACTTCGAATGCTACATTTTCTTATGGCATGTCAGTAAGCAGCGCAGCCTATTGGGTCGGAATATTTGGCAGTTCCCCAATGCGAGATTTGTCTCCAGGTATGCCGTCCCAAAGGAAGTCAGTACCACTCCCGCCAGCTGCACGGATCCTTTTGCTTAGCCCTGTGGAGAAACATTTGAAGATAAATCTCTTACCTCAGCTGCCGCAGTTTCCACGCCATCACATGAGGAAATGGCAATTCCGCCAACTAAATGGGATGGATAACGCAAATGATTGATACCGTCGTCCATCATCTCTACTGCCTCTTTACGCCCATATAGTTTGTGTTGTATTACGTCACTCTCCCTTAAATCTTATTTAGAAATTGGCTGGAATTGTGCTCCTGTTCCTATAACTTTCAATTAATTAAGCCATTGTCTATTTTAGCCACTTCTGCCAGTTTGATTCCAATCTGGCTGCAACTTATCTTATGGACCCCTTGAGTGCGCTTCGTGAGGTGCTTACCGAGGGCAAGTTGGAGAGTTTCAAGTGTAAGTGCTGACAATATGTTTTACTGAGTCCGAGAAATCAAATTGGATTTTTTTTATCAAAGTTCTATTAATGTTCTAGCTTGTTATCAAGCTGTTCACCTACAATGAGAGGGCAAGATCTGCATTGTAGGATGTGCTCTATTCAAGTACAACCAGACAAGGGGTTATTGCTCTTAGACGTGTGTGAACCACCACCATCGTGCAGCTAGTTAAGAGCTGAATGCCAGAATGTTGAAACTCGGGACACTCGGGTTGGTTTGGATATTTTTGCCAATCTCGTCACACATGTACCATGTTCTTTAATGATATATATAAATATTCCCCGTTGCAGGTAGCAAAGCCAGTTGTCAGTGTGATGCGCGCGCCGCTTAACAACTTGTATGGCAGACGCGTTTTGACAAACAACGCAACTTTAAAAATGACTAAGTTAAACCTGTTTTAAACTGAACTTCCCAAACTCACTACACTTGGTCAAAAGGGATCGTTTAATCCCACATAACACAAGGTTGTTTAAGACGGTACGCGGCTTGTGGTTGAGATGCGTCAGCATTTAACACCTTAACAAGTGCTGGTACTTTGTTACATTTCACAAAGCGTATTATGTTTAATATCCACTTGGCCAGGTCAGTATATGCAGCTTTAGAACAATACGTGTAAGGAAACAGCTTTGCTGGCCGAAACATTATAGTGTTGCTCATCCCAACATTGGCACCCCAAGACCGCGGTCTCGTCCTGGTAGGGCTTAGCAGTTGGAGATAGCCTGAGTTGGGCTGGAACTCAGAGCTTAGTAGCTCATGGTTGACGCCATAAGCACTATGGCACTGAGATTCGCGAGCTTTGCTGGCGTTTTCTTGGATTGGTATCCCACAGTGGACTATCCAGTTCTCTTGGGCTGTAGGCGCCTGATTAGTAAACCCCAACGAAGCTTTGAAAATTGTTCGCGTCTTTACTTCATTTGCTCTTCATAAGTGTACTTATCTAATAGCAAATGTTTAAGAATAACTGCTGATTCTTCCACAAATAGGACAAGAATATCCAGGAAGTTCGATGTTCGTTACTCCTTCAATAATGCCTGAGTGCTGACCCCCTCAGATAAAAGCGTGAGTCAACGGTCCGGCAACCCAACAGCTTTCAAACTACCTATATAGGGCCCTGCTCGTTTGGTGAATTTGGCGGTTCGACCAACGTCTGTATCAAAAACATGAAGATAGGTTGACTGTGAGCAACGCTGTAGACTACCAGATCTCTGGGAACGACGGCACAATTAACAAACGGGTTGCGACGGGAATCACTGTCTATCTGACGCGGAATTGCTTATTTTCATAAGAAGTCATATTTCGGGCGGGTGTGCTCGACACGGGGAAGGTAGCCAAGGTTCGACCAGACGCTACTGTCACGAGCTGACCACGATCGCACGAACTGAACAAATACCACCGGTGATGTAAGTTGCCATGGCAGACGGTCCACTGTACGAACGGCAGTGCCATGTAAGCAGTGAACAGAAAATGAATTAAGTGCAGCTCACGAGCTGATCATCGTGGTACTAGCCAGACGGAGAGCGGAGATAGGCCACTGGTAAGTGTATGCCAAATGCTACGTGACTGGAGAGAGAGCTGGTTGTATTGGGCTAAGAGCAGTAGCTGGGCAGCAATTACGGAAAGATGAACATTGACGTATAAGACAAAACAATGGAGACAGAATAGCACGTCTAATGTTCGTCCGGAATAACTTATCTTACGCCACATGCACAACAGGTCCTGATCGTCAACAAGACTTTGTTTTGGTCTTCGAGTTGCTACACGACATTTACGGTGCTCAGATTCATATTCTATTTAAGTGCTCAGAAGGCAGCTATGTGCAATTACACTTCACTTTAAGGTACATTCCACATGATTGTAGACAAGTTTAGCTCTGATAAAAGTTACTTGTCTTTGTCATCTATTAACCATCTTATATTCGTTATTTAGGTGACGCAGATTTTATCGAACGACTGTACGTGGATGCAGAGGAAACAAAAGGTTTGTATAACTTCTGGAGGCATGCTGAGTCAAATGAGCTGATGTCAAAGTAAGTAGATGTTCAGTATCGCTTTTGACAACCTGCTCTGGACCAGCAGATGAGTATGTTTCGCATAACCCGAATCATGGAAGCCAAACATGTTCGAATTACGTGAACGAATCGGTTACATCGAAGTCCATTACTGTACCCGATGATATGGTGTTAAATAAGTCAACAGGTAGTCTCTGCGTCCCTAAATTCAATCATTATCCTGCTTTAACTATTTGAGGAGCGAACAGGATAAAGCCCGTGCTGAAGTTCAGAGGGGCCTATGAGTTGTCTACACCCGATATCGTCCCAATGATCAAGATTCACTTCAAATTTAATGGTTGTCTACATTGAGGTTGTGTGCAATCAGAAATTCAACAGCAAACGTTGAAGTGTTTTTCCTGCAGTCCTGTGATAAATCATGTACGGTTGTGAGGCTAAACTGACGTCAGATGCAGACGACAACGAATCTATCCAAACGTTGTACCTGTCTAGTGTTTGGAAGTCTTTCTCGAACAGTGTCAACAAGTTTTTATAAACGTGGACCTCTCACAAACGCTAAACTGTGTAGCCAAGAGTTTTAGGCCATGGACAAAGGAGTAGGAAGCTCGAAAACGGATAAAAACTTTTGTGTGATGACTGCGATGATCGACAGGGAAGTATCTTAAGATGAGGATTGCGGTTGAGTACTGCGGATTTGTTACACTTAAGAATATTTTGGATAAAGGAGCTTTCGTATTGGTGTAATACCACCCTGTACCTCATGCTGAAGTTGATGCTGCATTCTGATATTTCTTCACCGCAGTTGGGCTACAAGGAATTACACTTAAACTGGATCTTTTTAATCTGGATGAAAAGCATTTCACTTTGATTGATTTGTTCAGTTCTGTCATCCAGCTGCATAATCCGTGTCAATTTGGCAGCTTCATTTCCCTTCAAAAGCTATGCTGGTTTTTTGATATCCCCGGTGTGGCTAGGCTTGATGTGAATGTTAACAAGGTATTTGCCAGACTAACAACCTCTACCTCGATTAATATTTCCAGGAGACCGTGAATCGTTGCTGAGGGATGGGACGTACGGTTCTTTTGACCGTACTAGACTAAAAGTGTGGTTTATCCACACTGGAGCGCACTACAGTCCAGATACCGCCTTGTGTAGTTCTGGTACGCATGATTCCCCACTTAAGCAGACAGCAATGCTGCTGCTGTACATGTTGATGGAGTGTGGGGTGGCTCCTTTTGATAAAACGTGGCTCCCATCCACATACCTCCCGGACTTATTTCTTCAGGTTTACACTGGATATAAGATTTATGGGTAGAGCTGTAGGTAACGCAACGCAAGCCATCCACGGTCGCTGCGTAGGCGCAGGCGTCCTGTGGCTGTCCTTGTGGAGACCGCATTAAAAGGCAAATCTGGAGCCGAATGCCACCAGCCAGAACATCTTAGATGAGTTAGGGGCGGAAAGTTATCCTTGAGACGTTTCTCGCACGTTCCTTGGTACATTCTGCGCTTGCATGGCAACGATACCAGCGGCTTTTATTGTTACTACCCACATCTATGCAATCGCTTTGCATGTAGTAATGCCGACCATGTGGCATGCTACTAAACGATGAGATCAGATGACTGCCTGGGGTGTGGTACTGTGTTCTCAGTCATTGGTGATTCGTGAGCTCACAGAAGATGAATGAGCGACGGTACACTGGAAGTCCTGTGACCATAGTTGACACACTGGACCCAGCAGTTTCCACTTCTAAAGCACTATGCGAACCATGAACATCTTTTAATGAACGAAACCATCTAAAATCATTAGCACTATGCTGCGGTCCATCGTTCGTCATCTCCGACAATCCCG
This sequence comes from Dicrocoelium dendriticum, assembly GCA_944474145.2. Classification (NCBI taxonomy): domain Eukaryota; kingdom Metazoa; phylum Platyhelminthes; class Trematoda; order Plagiorchiida; family Dicrocoeliidae; genus Dicrocoelium; species Dicrocoelium dendriticum. The sequence continues at coordinate 25,364,398 of OX104064.1, forward strand.
TTGTGCATGAACAATGGAAACAACTGATGGAACATCGTGCGATTTGACGTAAAAATCGTTTCATCTGATACATTCAACTCATCATCTGTTAGTGGAAAGAAACGCAGATTGTTCGCTCTCTTGACTTGTGCAACTTAAGTCCAGCTAGTTTACACTGTCTTTGAACGAATGCGTCATATTCGTCCGGAAGAACTAGTTGGTAGTGAACAGCCCAAGTTTGTATCCACCGTGCGCAATAACAACTACCATTGCAGGTGCTCAGTTGTATAAACGAAGTCTATGCATTCACTTTAACCAAACTATAACTAGTATATTGCATGCTAAAAGAAGCCCCTGTTCACGAACAATGTTGATTGATGCCAGGATGCGTAAGTGTTTCGATCTGCACTAAGTGTGCGGGTTGACACATGAGTTTAGGCAGTGTATCCAGGCCATTCTGCCCTTCTCCCAAACGGTTATGTCATGAAAGGAAATCGAGGTAGTCCAATGCGTCTCATTATAGCAAACGTATTACTGATTGCCTTCACTTGGTCAGGTGTAGTAAAATTATGTTCATCAAGGACGCACGGATGAAGATGACAGTCCGTTTGAGCCGCAAAACCCCGGCACAAAAATTATTCGTCCGGTTTCATTAGTAATAATTTTTCAAACAGAGGGAATTCTTCTTTTGACTCATTTGAAGGAAGGATGGTTGACTGACGATAAGGAATTGCAACGCCCGCCAATCAGCGCATCCACATAGACGGAGTTCCTAATGTACTGTAGCGGTTCGCTACGTTCAACTCCCATTGGTTGTTCGCTCAAGTGATACATTTCCAACACATTAGACGATGGGAGTCGCTGTCCACCGACCTCATCTGAATCACTTGTGTGACAATAACTTTAACATGGAAATAAGCAAAGGCATAACAATTTCAGTAAATAAAAAGTGAGACCAATAAGTGAATGTGTCAAGGAAATATAATGCACAACGGTGGACTGATTGCAATTTTCACGTACACACAGGTTGGCTGTTTTCGGTTGTCCCACTAACTTGGATTAAATCATGCAATGAATGTTGTGTAATGCATCATCATCTCGAATTTTGGATTCAGCTAACGTAAAAACCAGGATGATAAAATGCGGAATTATGTTCCACGGTTAGGGTACACAGATGGAAATTATGTTCCGGCAGCATTCCAGCCGGTCATACTCTGTGGCCACATTCAAATGATGGCGTCTCAGTGAGGTGTTGTGGCTGAGTTTCACTAAAGGTCGGCATGGGTAGTTAGAATCCTTGAGTACCTGATACACTAATATGAGATCACCTAGCAGCAAACGATTCTGCTTACTGGAAACGCCCAATGTCGTTACTCTAGACTTGTAAGATGTGGAGCAATTCCTTAAGGTGGTTATTCGCCCTACGTTGTAGCTTCTGAAAAGCAGTGAGATCATGTTTTGGCTAGGGGTGCCACACCTGAGTGGCCTATTTAACATGACTCCTCACGTACGCGTTGAGTGTTTCTGAAAAGAAGGTAGAACCAAACCTGGAATACAGCCTCCGTAGTAGGCCAAAGTGCTAGCTAACTTTCGTGACTGTTTTCTCGGCCTATCTTGAGCATCCGATATCGTCCTGCGCAATCACCCCAAATTCACTTTCATAGCAGGCGTGCTGCAAAACGTGCATTCCTAGTCTATGTTCATAGGTGATTTGATGTCCTTTGCTTATTAGCTAACATTTGACAGGGTTAAACTCAAGTATGCTCTGAGATGACCACACGTAAGCCATGTTGTGGTTATCTTGTTTGGCTACTTGGCCGTCTACTCTCTGAACTGCTCGACCAATCTTGTGATCACTCTCGTGAAGTTGTTAATGAACACAAGAAATAGCAGTGGTCTTTGTACCTAGTTTCGTGTATGCCTCTATCGGGTAGGGGAGGGCGCTGGGAACCCGTGCATACAAGCGGCGTTGGCGTTGGGCTGAATGCATCTATCCAAGGATATGGTTACCGACCCCATAGTTATGAAGTTCGTGAAGAAGAATGTGGTGATTTAGAGGACCAAAAGTATTCTAGAAATCAAGCTGTATGACAACAACTCATTCCCTAGCATTAACGGATTCTGTCCAGCTGGTACATGGTAACAAAAGATCGTGGTATATGTGCGGTTTCGGTGGAAGTCGGGCTGCTCCTGAACGAAGAAGTTGCACTTTACCAAATATCCGATAAGTGCTATTGCAATGATCGACCCTATGACATCAGCAAACACTATGATATTGTAGGTGTAATAAATTTCTCTTTGGAATTTGCGTGCCTGGTTGCTTCTGGATGAACGAACTACTGGATACCTAAAGTCATTCATCGGCTTCAGTGTGGCGTCCGTTTGCACGATGCGAGTAAAGCTTCGAATTGTTATTTGTTTTAAAGCAGCAAATTTTCATTTGGTGATTCGAATCAACCAAGTGTGCCAACACGGTGCTCATCACAGATTTTCTCCCACTATTGCGTAGATTAGCTGGACAATGCTCACGTATTCTCTCAGACAGCCTCCTAGTAGTTCTTCCGATGTATCTTGCTCGACATGAACAAGAGAAGGAATATACACAGTAAGAGGTACATGACCAAGGAAGTCTGTCTTTGAGTTGTGTCCTCACGATTGATGTTGAAGTAAAACCTTCATTTGGCACTCAACAACCCTCTAACAATGCATTTTATAGGCGTTAATCTATCACTGTTGGCCTGGCTTATAGTAGTGTACCCAGTGTACGCAGTAGTTTAGTACGCGACCGCTGTATTGGTCCCATTTATTATCATGGAACGCGCCCGTTACTTGTTTTTCTCTAACCTCATTTCCTGTTGATCTCTAGCGTGACAGCTGGTAACGAAAACTGAAAAAGTAGACTGGATGACTAACTCCAGCGCAGATTCACAGCCCGATAGACGGATTTAAAGTACAAGCTCGGATCAGCGTGCACCTAAACTCAACAAGTACTACGGTCACTCATAATTAAAATTACTACACTACGTTCTCAACTAGTGCATAGTTTCTCGTTGCACCATGGACAGTGTACTTTGAATCCCGCTTAGGAAGACTGCAGGTATTCAATGATCCAGGAAAACACTATTGTCATACTTAACAGTAGCTAGACATAAAAGGCGATACTATTAGTAGCATTTTTGTCAGTGTCCTCTGATCTTTTACACAGAGTGGTCCGACAAGTTGAAGTAAATTCAGGAGATTGTTGTCATTCTTTCGCCTGCAGTATTGCTTCAGATAAACAGGTTCTAATCTACACTGTGCTTTCCTTAAGCATACTATTGAAACCATGTATGACAAAGTGTTCTCTTCATCAGATAAAGATGGTGGAAGTGTCACCCAGAATAGATTCTCCCCAAGTAAAAACAAATGTGCTTTCCCTCATTTTTCTACACATTTTCGCTTGAAGGTGGGGCGTTCAGCAAGCTTTCAGCTTCCATCACTCTGGTCTTATACGGGCCTACAATTCTACCAAACCTTCCTACAGGTAAGCGCAGCTTCGTGGTTGTTTTACAGTTAGATATTATATGTGCACTGAAATAAGATATATCAACCTCTCAAAGAAGGATGCCAAACTGAAATAGTGTAAAAAAGTCAACTAAAGAATTTTTGATCAACTTCTTCGTTATGCATGTATTTAACTGGGTTCTAATCGATCCCCAACTGTTGGAGAAGAGCGTTAGCGGAAAGTATGGGGGATCGATATCCACGTATTATATCTGGATTTGAGCCCAGTTAAACATAGTCGGATCAGTAGCGAACAAAGGGCACATGACCAGTGTTTACAGTTGTGGTACGGCTTGATAACTGGTTGAGAGTTTATTTTGTCAGGTCTAGTCACAATGCAATGCGTAACAAGCGCTATGCCCTTATGGTAATGCGCGCTACTAAAGTTTCTCGTGGTCCTAATCAGCCAAGACTGCCGAATACCGCCGATCTTGTCTACGACTCCGATACTGACGGAGTACTACTCTCCAGTGCAGAGGTTTTAGCAAACGTCGTAGAACTACTGAATGGACGCTCAGCATGTTCTTAGCAGAATTGGTTCCGACCTGACATTTACGTATGCCGGTCACCGTTCATCAATTAGTCTGCAGTATTTGGCAGTTGGGTCACAATTTGAAAATGATTCGCCAGCAAATTATAAGACTTACGAGTACATCTTTGTCTAGTCGGGAGGGGGGGCAGAGTATGCGAGTTCAGTGCGATTTGTGTCAACAACGGCCAATATAAAAATCAGGAACTTGGGTTTCTTAACAAGGCAGCATATAATACGTGGATCAATACAAGCGAAATACCCGCACAGGGATTTCAGAACACAAAAGACTCATTTCAGCACCACCGAGGAAAGATTTTGAATACTGGTAAGTATTCAGGAAGGCCTTGGAGCTGCTTGACTTGGACACAGAAGGCCAAATCGACTTAGCTATTGTCGAGATTGGATAACGACAAATCCAGCAGCTACGCGAACTGTGGAAGGGAGGAAATTGTCTACGGTGTGGCGAATAACCATAGTCCAACCGGTCTGACGGACGTCTATGCACGGATCCGGTTGAAAACAGCAAGTCGGTCCCCAAACTACAGGTGGTTATCTGCTAATGCGATGGTGCATGACTTGACCGATGGACCATTCTCCTGGGATAAAATCACTTGAGGTGACATCCTGACCTGTGACTGCAATAACCCCTTGACGTATTTCTGCGTTAACGCTATAAAATTTTCCCAAATGTTAAACCGATCAGCCTGATCTGACGAGACCACTGCGTAAAAGCATAAAGGTTATCCAACAATAACCGATTGCTTCTCCATTTCCCTGAACTTATTTATCGAGCGCTTCTAGGAAGGTTACTTGATTCCAAAGTAAGCTAATTAATATGACCCAGAAAATGTAAATATGCAGCACCAACATACAAATACCTTTTATGGTGACGGTAAAATAGAACTGTTATTAGAAGACAGTACAAAAAAGGGAAACAGTTTAGACAAAGTGGACAGAATCATGCTTACTGATAAAATCTGACCTCTAAACGTTTAACGCCAAAACTCACACCCAGCAAAATAGTGTTAATCATTGGCGACCGACGAAATTTATTCCCTTGTGAGGACATGCAAGTGGTTTTGCTCTTGTCTGATCAAGGAGGCTACTGCACATTTTGACCATACGCTATGGATTGGTGACTGAAATCGATGAGTTTTTAGCACACTAATATGCAGGCGTTTGTGTGTTTGGGCAATGATAAATCAACAAACGTCGGTCTTAGAATGCAACCACACAGGAACAAACACTTCTGAAACACTGTGCATTCGGAATGGTCACATGAGGTTAGCATCTCTGGCGAGGTAAAACGTGTCGTGAAAAGCAGCCATATCAAAAGATCGAAAACGAAGATAATCTTTAAGCTTACGAAAGTACTTTACTGATTTAGGAGGACCCTCCGTTCACATGAACTGTTGACGATAATCTGTGGCTTATGGTGTATACAATGAGTCTCAATGACATGAAGGATCGTAAACCATCACCATGGATATGCAACTTTGAGCGTTCCGTGAGAAATTGAACTGGGTTAACCGGACGGTGGTGTGGCTCATATGTTTAAGTGGTCAAACCAGCATAACCAGGACCATCGCCCAAAGTAAAACGACGTTCAACTGTTTGTCATGCATAAAACTGGTGTTAATTATTGCCTTAACAGTTGCATTACATCTTACATTGCTTCAGTAATTTCATACTCGATCATCGCCTGGGACCAGAGGACCCCCTGTACGCGGAAACGGTTCTGACCACAGACTACTTTAATTCGGAAAGGATACTGGTGTTTCAGCCGCCACCAAATGACCGTACGTTTTAGGTATATGTGTGATATGTATGTAATATTTCCTCATTCTTTATAGTGATTTTATGCATAAAATGCCTCCAGACGTTGTACTCGGTACATGCACTCTTGTAAGAACCAGTAGGAATAGGGATCCACTTAGCTCGGACTAGTCGGAATCGAGTTGACTTAGATCGGACTCAAAGTTGTCGTCAACGCAGAAATAATATAACGCACCGTGAGTGCACGTACAAAGCGCAAGTGGCCAGATCGCGGTTGAAATAAGTATATGGGTACAGAGGAAAAAGACCAATAAAATATCCCAAAGAGCAACCTCCACATCCGCCCCAGTCTAGCTGAATTTCTGCGTTGCTGTAGTTACGGTTCCCTTTGTTCATCATCCGCTCAGGTCTTTCTTGTGTGTTTCGGCTAACTTTCTTACACCTGTTCGCAAGCAGTGCGTCTTCCTGAAATTGTCTCGGAGAAGAAATGGTTAATTTTGCCCAAAATTCCAGGAGTATTAGATGAGTTGCATAAAAACAGCTCGTAATATTTACTATGTAAAGACCCATCAGATAGATCAAGTATTCAAGACATACAGAAACCCAGCTTGCTAAGGATTATTCCACGAGCTGTTCGAAGCTCATTATCTTGGCAGATTCCAAGCGATGGAGCACTGGAACAGTCTATTTAGCGCGGATCTGAAAGCAAACGCTTAAGGTTTGTCCATAGGAAAAGAGTGAGATCGAAAATGGATATATCAAGAGAAAACTGACGCACAGCGGTGGACTTATCGCAGATTTTACGTGCACTCGTTGTTTTGTTACATTGTCGCCTGTCCCGGTTACTTGCTCTAAATCAAATAATGCTGGTAGTGCAATATATCATCAAGCAGAGTTTTGATTTCCGACAACCTAAGGGCAGATATGAGCTAATGCGGAAGTTAATTCAACAGTTTGGACACAGGAAATGATGAAAAGTTCTGGAGACATTCCAACCGGCTATACTGTGTCCCCGACTTCATTTGCTATCCACTGATTGAGGTGTTGTGGCTGAGTTGCAAAAGGGGTCGGAATGGGTTGCTAGAATCCTTGAGTTTTAGGTACAAAATATGAGAGCACCTGGAAGGTTTCGATGTGGCTGTCTCCCATCCCTGCACTCCAGGACCAACGATTTCGTCTTCGTTTAGACTCATCAGGTAGAGATAGCCGAGCTGGGAGTGGAAGTTGGCCTATAGTGCTTTGCGGCCATCGCCACGATCACTCGGTCATTGAACTCCACAAGCAGTGTTTGAGACACCTCGCAGTAGACGGTATTGTTTACTAAAAACTTCTAGTCTTTAGGCTCAACTAGTAAGGGAGATGAAGCCCTCATGTGTGGCTTATCAAGAACATTGAGATCATGCTCTTGCCTGGAATACAAGACACTAATGGCGTATTCTACTAGTGGCCTCATCTAAGCGTTAAGCATTTGCGAAAAGAAGGTAGAATCAAACCGGCCAAATGTCATCCACAGTAGGTTCAAGTGTTGGCTGGATTTTCATTGCCATTTTAGCCTGCTCTGAGCATTCATGAACGTCCTGAATGCACACCTAAGATCGCTATCACGAGAAGCGCACTGCGTAATGTGTTCTCCAAGTGGATGTTGGTAGGGCCGCTTGTGGTGTATGCGCGTCATTGCATTTAGCAGAGTATTATCAAGCATGTTCTTGGTCGACTACTCGGAAGCCCTATCGAGATCACCTTGCAGTATTACGTCTTCGTCTACGCGTTTGATTGCCCGACAAATCTTGAAGTCTTGCGCAAAGAGTCGAAAGTTCGTCTTAAACACACCCACGAGGTTGTTTATAAACACGAGGGATAACCATGGTCCTAATATCCGGCCTTGAGTGACATCACCATGAATGCTGTCGGACCGAGCAGCGTGCTACGAACCCTCACGTTCAAGTGTCGTTAGCTTATGAATGAATGAATATCAGCATGACCGATGCCATAGCTTCGAATCGTTTGTAGAAGAATGCGGTGATCAAGGCGAGTAACTGCCTTCGATTAATCGGGGTAAGCGGCATCTACTCCTTCTCCATCATCAACGGATTCTGTCCAGCTAACATGTGCTAACAAAAGATTCATCTTACATGAGCGGTTTTGGCGGAATCCATGCTGCTTCTGCACGATAATATAGCACAACATGTCTGTCCTGAGCGAAACCTTCCTGCACAATTTCACAGGACTGTTTACAATAGCGAATTAGACGTGTTCCTATATTATCGAAAGAAGCTGTCAACACTTCTGTTAACCTCATTAAACGTTGTTTGGTTGAGCGAAGTAATTTTGCTGTTGAAAATTCGCACCGAATTCTCAGTAGCCTCACTGGAATGTGGATGCTTGGGCTCGGTATAAAGATCTTTTCAACCTAAACCTTTAAGCCATTGGTTAACAATGTTAGCTTTATAATGTGATCCATATTCTGTGATAGTACGTCATCCAATTTAGGGTCTAAGTTAAATGGACTTTGTGGTTACTGTGGCAAGTTTGAAGTCTATGCTGATAAGAACAATGTGAATATCTTAACGTATGGTGGAGAACATATAGGTTGCAATATGTTGACATTTCGATTGCTCTCGTCAGTCGCTAAGCAATACGGGCAAAACAAAACACGCAATATATAGGGTCCACATTTAGTAACAAAGATAAGCAGATAAAACTGATAAGCATGACGTAATCAGGTCCAAGGCAATCTAATTGATTGTCTCAATTGTTTCTGGGCACAGAGCACGGGTTGAATTGATTACCTTGGACCGGATTACGTCATTCTTATCAGTTTTATCTGCTTATCTTCGTTACTAAGTGTGGAACCTATATGTTGTGTGTTTTGTTTTGCCTGTATTGCGTAGCGACTGACGAGAGCAATCGAAATGTTAACATATCGCAACCTATGTCTTCTTACTGCCTTAATGAAGTGGTTGAAGGAGACTCAGTGTTTCATGATGGTGGAGAATTTTCGCAGTTCTTAACCTTTGTATGGTGGTACACAGGATAACATCATCATCATCATTATACACGTCAGCGAGAGGTGGGAAACACCTCAGCTACTGTGCCGCAATACATAAACGAAAAAGGAAAATAAATACAAAAGTTGCATGCCAGCTGAGCTATCAGCAACGGATAGGCATCGTTTCGGTAAGCTACCAGCCGGCTACTAGGCAAAAAGAAAAAGTTATTATGTTTTACGCTAAGAAATGAGATCGTAGGTGGAGGGGGTAGCTAAGAGGGATGGGGAGGGACAAAGAAACTCACAGCATGAACGCAACTAAGGTCGGCTCCTTGCCATGTCAGCATGTGTATCCAGCCAAACGTGTTCACCGTCTTTTCAACCCCTACCAGGGAGCCGTGATGCTCCAACCGAGACCAGCTCCGAAGTGACGGCCTTCATTCCTCTCGAGCAAGTCATTGCTTGGATACCCCTCCTCTTCTTCCATCCACACCCCCGGTGAGCAAACAACACACGTCGCGGGAGTCGGTGGGCTAGCATGTGTAACACGTGGCCGAGCCATCGGAGCCTGGTGAGTGAAACGACAGTGCTGAGCTGATCAGTTCCTTTTGCTGCGCCGTTAACAAGGCGTCCAACACGGTCGTTACTCACGCAGTGTTCCTACCAGATGTGAGCCAAACTGCGAAGGCATCGATGATTGAACGTAACTAGCCTCTACATGTCCACCGATCTTAGAGGCCAGGAGCCGACCTTAGGGGTTAGGAGAATAGCTACGAGACAAGCAGTTATCAAGTGCGGCTAAATTATAGAAGTTAACAAACGCTTTAAGCAAGTTTTTAGGGCAGCGCAGTATGGATCCTTCGTCGACTGACGCGCATGGAGCAACTACGAATGTTGCAGTGTCGCTGTCAAGCTTTTACCAGGAAACAATAGTCCCTGCTCCTATTTTCTGGTGATGATGACCCTTTGAGAAGTTAGGTTTTCGGTTATTTGTGAAGGCAGTGAATGGCACAAAGATTTCTATTTGATTGCTGATGCCTATTGAGAGACTGTTGCTTAATGAAGCATTGCGATTTTCCATAATGAAGTTGGTATTAAATGACTCGATGCCCAAGTAGTTTCCTTCTTTGCAATTTGTTTCTTGCAGGTTTTGGATATATAAGGTTGCTGTGGAAACAAGTAACATTGTAATTAGCGGAGAATAGTGAGTGCAGCTCATTCGCAACACTGCATTTGATGATCGTGTTCGTACGTAGTTGTACTCATCAGGTGGAGACAGTGAGACTGTGCTTAGAAGCGAAGATCTTTGTGGCGTTACCTGGAGCCTCCGACCCCAAATCCCTGGGGCGGAGCTGGGAACAGTTGTTTGATGTATTCTTATGGTAATCGGGCTTGTGTCGACAGCCGATGTAGAATACAAGTGGCCCTGTGGCACGATATAATTTAAGGGAATAAAATGGCGTCTGTTCATTTACATTTGAGAGCACGACCCATTTTAGCTAAGATAAAGAGACAGGTTGATCACTGTTACCGCCTGCAAGACCGTTTGCTTCAACAATAAACTCCGAGTTATAAATAAATCAGGGTCAGATCTAACATGCTACAGAAGTTTCATGCTCTCGCATTATGTCAAATAAATAAATTCAAGTGCAGAGTTTAAGAGGTATAGAGGAGTATCAGTTTCCAAACAACCTGGCTTCACATTGTCCAAAAGGAATGCAAACAGTACTTGCCACCGTACATAAAAGGTCACAATACAGAGTCCAAAACCGGATTAGGAACTTCCTTTTGTTAGGTCCTTAACCCTTGGTTTATTAATTCGCTATTCAGCATATGAAGGAGAACGCGATGGACTGGGCTCTTGGGGTAGCGTGGACCAATCAACGAAAGAGGAGTGGGTGGAACGTGGAGGTGTATGCCCCTATGGCGGGAGATTGCTGCAATTCTGAGCTGAGTGTGGGGGTGGTTTGGACGGGATGCACGGTGAGAGGCGAAGTGAACCAATGGTAACATCGATATGACATCACACGAGAGAAAATCGGTAAGGCGGCTTTCGCCAAATGGGGAAGGTGTCTGTTTTAGCCATCCAGATTGAGATCCCGAAACGCGTTTTGCTAATTACTTAATAGTTACTTCGGATGGCATGTAAGCATGGCACGGAGAGGGAGTGAGCGAATAGAGGGTAAGAGAGCAGAGTTAAACCGCATCATACGTCTGAAAAATTGCGTGCCAAATTTACCACTAACAAAAGGTACGGGTGTGCTCTTGGGTTTCTTCGGGATATTCTAACAGGTTTTGTTTCTTGAGCTCTACCGATGCTGATGGAAGCTTCGAATACTCAAATTCCGTTCAATGCGTTTAGAGATGATATCCATGGTAGAGTTGGTGGTAAACAACTGAATTTAATCGAAAAAGCAAAAGTTTGGTATAGTCGGTGTATACAAAGGTCAGCAATGCAGCGGTACGTTCGACCCTACTGTACGGTTGTGAAACCTGGCCACTTAGATCAACGGACATAAAGAGGCTAGTTACGTTCGACCACCGGTGACTTCGCAATTTCGCTCACATCTGGTGGGAACACCGCGTGAGCAACGAGCGTGTTTGACGCCTTCTTTACGATACAGAAAAAGGAACTGAACCGCTCAGCCCTGTCATTTCACGCACCAGGCTCCGATGGCTCTGCCACGTGTTACGCATGCGAACCCACCGACTGCCGCGACGTGCGTTGTTTGCGCGCCGCGGGTGTGGATGGAAGGAGAGCAAGTGTGGCCAGGCGATGACTTGCTCGAGAGGAATGAAGACTCACACTTCGAAGCTGGCCTCAGTTAGGGTCTCGGCTCCCTGGTTGGGGTCCAAAAGATAATGAGCACGTTTGGCTGGATACACTTGTTGCTATGGCTAGGAACCGACCTCAATGGCGTTCGTGCTGTGGGTAACTTTGTCTCATCCCATCCCTCTTAGCCTCCCCCACCAACCACCATCTCATTATATAGCATTTTATAATTATGCATGGTGAATTATTTTTTCTGCTGCATAGCAGCCGGCAGATAACTTACCGGCACGATGCTCATCCGTCACCGGTAGCTCAGCTGGCTTGCACCTGTAGTATTTTTATTCCCGTTTTTCTTTTAGGTATTGCGGCACAGTAGCTGAGGAGTTTCCCACCTCTAGTTAACGTGTATAGTGTGTGTAGTGTATAGAGGTCCGCATCAAATATTAAGTGAGTGTTTAGGAAAATGTACGGTAGTTTTTGATTAACTCTCTTAGAATTTTGATTACCAACATCGACATTGCTAGCATTCGTCGCGCACTAAGAACATGTGCTTTAGTTTTAAAATTGTCGTGCATTGACACTTTATATGACAGGATAATTAAATTGGGAGATAAAGTGGTGGCGAATACAGCAATTGCAGGTGGAGAGATGAATCTGTGAACAGGAATCAACCTACATGCTAGGACAGCATTTTTAATATCTATTACACCATCCTTTCAGTGCGATCCTGGTCAAAACTTATCGATTGTTCACAAAAGTTTTAGTTCGCAACCGAGAAAGTCGGGGTTCAACGCCTAAAAACAGAATAACGCACTATCTGCACAACCACCAAACACAGTACAGAGTGAGTGAGTGAGTGATGGCATCGAGTATTCAGGTTAGGCAACTACCGTTCAGATAGCTCATTGGAGGTGGCTTCATAAATTCCAGGCAGGCGTCTAGCCTAAAGATCCTCACCTTTCGTAGACCAGTGGGCAACTCCGAGCCTCCATTGCTACGATTTATTCAACAACTCTTGCATTACCTCTCAACACTATTCATTGCTAGTTGTTGGATAACCTGCCACTTATATGGGAGACGACACAGGTCACTTGGAAGCAAACTGTGCTTATAATATACGCTGAGAAAGAGTTGAAGTAGATTAAATTTTTGGTGTTGTCTAATCGCAGTCCTAGGCCTCACGTCGTCACTCTCTCGTTTGGAATCTTAGTGTAGAGAGAAGCAACAGTCCAGATGCGGTATCAAATACGGTCGAGCAGTACGTCCCGGATACCAGTCAAAACTCGGCCATTTCTCTCTACCCGTGGAGATGATCTGAACAATGGTGGGTTTCCTGTGCACGGTCAAGGGTCGAAAATTAAGGTTATGAGACTAATTGTATTTAAGCTACGGAACTTTCACAAGTAGTCAAGATTATTCTATGAGAAAATACTGTTAAAACGAAACGTACCGTAACACTGGAAGGTTTCGGTGTGGCTCTCTCCCATCCCTGCACTCCACGACTGACGGTTTTGCCTTTGTTTAGACTCATCAGGTAGAGATAGCCAGGCTGGGAGTGGAACTCAGCGCATACTGTTTTGCGGCTATCGCCATGATCACTAGGCGCAGTGGTAGAAGCTAACTTTAAACCCGGTACGCAATACCGACGCCTCGCTGCCGCACGACCACCAACAGTCGGGCGTGGTCTAAGGATATTGCAAAGATCGTTCGGTATGCTACACAGACTCGAACCAGCGCTAACATATTACAGGAAAAACCTGTGATCGTTTAGGCCAAGTCGTAACTATTCTACGATCCATTCCGATTGTCAGGAAGCTGGATAGCCAAGAATGTGAACACGGATAGGTCTTCCGCGATTTCATTGTAAAGCTGTTAAGTTTGCAGGTCCTATCCGGCAATCATGCTCCATACAGAATGTTGTTTAGAAGGACAACAATTCAACTTACCATTTGATGAATGCATGTGGTTAAAAGACTTGACGAACGCAGCGTTCCTTTAGATAAGGTACCAAAAATGCTGTACTTTAATAGTTAAAATGCGGTTTCCCGTCGAAATCTGTCGTTGGGTAGTAGTTACTGTAGCGCAAGGAACACATTAAGCTTGATATTTGAAACTGCATTTAACGTGAATTGTGTTTCCTCAGTTTGGTAAGTCTGTGGCCATGAACGACCCACCAATATCATCTCCCCTGCGATTCACCGTCTGAAGAAGACACTAAGCTCTGCGTTACCACTCGGAGGTGTTTGATGGCAAGCACTCACGTTCTGACAGCAAATATTACGAATCTGTCCTTCGTAAGAATGTAATTAACATTAGAGGACTCATTTTGACTTTGGGACACTGACGGCCAGCAAAGCCGTGTATTCATCCACTTCACAAGCGATCCTAATGACGGGAGCACTCGAGATTCACTAAAAAGCGCGTTGTGGTCCAGATTGCCATTGCGCATGGCAACACATTCCCGAAACGAGAGCTTCAAAATAACTCACCACGCAGACATTATCCTTTATGGCAAGCACTACCTGCGACCCGGTAGTTTAGCATTAAAGGAGTGGCTGAGATCCCAGTGTCCGGGGTTTGAGATGCAGTTCTGCTATCTCCAACTGACGAACACAAGCTACTTCGAAACCAATCAGGGAGTGCGGTGTTTTCCGGCGGGTAACACCAAACATTCATCTGTTTCGACAAATGTCATTCATGAAACAACGGCATTTCGGGCCACCTGCAGCAGTAACGAATTTCCCCCGTACTTAATCGCGGAATAAAGCTGTTCACGACTCAGATTACTGAAACGTCGGGATTTTGTGATTCCAAGCGATAGATGCATCTGCACCCTTCAGCTTACAACCAGATGCGGTGAACGCAGCATGTAAAGAAATGCATACAGAAAAGACGAAAACAATAAACAAGTAGTTCTGGGCAACAAGAGATCTGGGTAGAATCGTCTGATTCTTCTCTTACCATTTGGGGCAACATGATACTGTACCATCCTGGCTTGAATATCGCTACAAATCTAGCTCGAAAGTATTCAGGCTGTGGGTCCTCAGTGGGAGACCACGGGCAAGGGCATCACAGATCTACCTAGGGTATTGACACGATCGGTAAATTCCACGTTGACGTCAATATATAAATACACGGGACTCGAAGAAGCATCTCTAAAATCCGCTGTACAATGAAATACGTCTGGCAGTTGAGGTATTGGTTAGCTTGACGAGTTTAGCAGTTGGTCAGATAGGTTTCGCCATCGACCTAGGATTTAATGCGTGGTGCAAATAATGTCACCTCGGTTAGTGATGAAACGTATGCAACTATACCATTCAACTACCACCTACTACTCCTTTATAAGCAGTACGCAGACCAAACTGCTTATAATGTCATAGGTTAATTGGCTGCCCAAGTTTGGTAAGTTGGTCGCCTGGTAAAGCGGTTACCCTGTCCTCTGTACCACAGTAACCTATAACTCATTGGATAGTGAGCTGCGATATTTTATATCTATTGACTTATTCACCATGGTCGTTGCCGTCCCCCGTAGCTCAGTGGTCCCAACTAAGGACTGGCAACGGTCGAGTTTCGGCTTGGAGCCCCACCAAGGTCAGATGGAATACGCACTGTTGACGATTCCCGAAAGGATGAAACGGCTGTACAGTGCTTTTCGGGCGTGTGTTGACCGTCTGACCAAACCTAGCTGCGACGAATTTCCTCTACGAAATTCCTCTACTACTTCCTTGTAAGCGTCGGAAAAATCGAGCGTTTGTGGTCGCATAGTGTACACAACAGAGGCGTTTCAACAAAACCAACCGGCGTGAAATCCGCATAGCGATTTGCAATATATTATCGTGCCGTGTCTATGGATAACAACGCCGTCGTCCCCCACAGCAACGCTATACCTTTAACATCGACACAGCCAGCGGTAGCCAACCAAGCAGCGTAGCCGCTTTGGCGGATGCCTATGCGCTATGAGGCCAACTGCAACGCCTGTTCAATTCACTTACAAACGGTTATCCTCACATCCTCATCATCAATATACACGTTAGCTAGAGGTAGGAAACACCTCAGCTACTTTATCGCAATACACCAAAGTAAAAAGGGAATAAAATGCAAGAGGTGCAAGCCAGCTGAGCTACCGGTAACTGATGGGCATCGTGCCGGTAAGTTGTCTGCCGGTTAATATGCAGCAGAAAAAAATAATTTCCTTTGAAAAATTATAAAATGCCAAATAATGAGATCGTGGTTGGAGGGGGACGCTAAGAGAGATGGGATGGGACAAAGAAACTCACAGCACGAACGCCACTGATGTCGGCTCCTAGCAATATCAGCAAGTGTATCCAGCCAAAAATGATCATCGTCTTTCAGACCTCAACCATGGAGCCGAGACGCTTCAACTGAGGCCGGCTCCGAAGTGAGGGCTTTCATTCCTCTCAACCAAGTCATCGCTTAGCCACCGCTCCTGTTCTTCCATTCTCATCCCCGGGCGAGCAAACAAAGCACGTCGCGGGAGTCGGTGAGCTGGCATGCATAACACGTGGCCGAGCCAGCGGACCCTGGTGCGTGAAATAACGTGCTGAGCGGTTCATTACCTTTTCCTGTACCGTAAACAAGGCGTCGAACAAGCTGGTTGCTTGCGCTGTGTTCCCACCAGATGTGAGCTAAATTGCGAAGGCACCGGTGGTCGAACCTAACTAGCCTCTTTATGTCCGCTGACCTAAGGGGCCAGCTTTCGCAGCCGTACAGTAGGGTCGAACGTACAGTTGCATTGTACACTCTACCCTTCAGGGCGAGTGCGACGTCGCGCCGGCACCATAAGTGACGGTTAGCAAAAGCGCTTCGAGCTTTTGTTATACGGTTTGTGATCTTAAGTTCCATCCCACGGGCGCTGATACAACTTCCCAGGTATTTAATTGTTGAAGGACTTCTAGCTGATCCCCACCAAGAGTCAACAAAGGAGGCGGTCCAGGCCAACCTTGGAGGAACGCTTTGTACTTCAATGGTGCAAAGCAAAGTCTGAAGTGACATGCAGCCAGTGCTAATCTGTCCAGTTTGTAAGCTGTCAGATTGGAGCAATATCGTTAGCATACTCCAAGTCAAGAACTCATTCTCCTGGGAGCAGATCCACACCTTCTAAGTCGTGTCCCGTAAATGCAATCTCCACGACTTCGTCAATAATGAAGTTGAAGAGGAATGGCGACAACAGCATCCTTGTCTCACACCGCTGGAGATATTAAAGGGCGACGACAGATTGCCGTAAGCCCTCACTCTGCCTGAGCTACGCGCGTAAAATGATCGGATAACGTTTAAATAGTTCACAAGTACACCTTTCCTGAGTACACAGTGCAAGAGTGCACGTCTATCCACTGATTCGAATGCACCTTTGATATCGAGGAACTCGACAACGGTGGGCCGCCAATATATGTGATGGTGCTCCAATAGCTGGCGCAAAGTGAAAATGTGGTCAATGCAGCCACGACCTCGACGAAACCCGGCTTGCTCTTCACAAATATGGCTTTCACGAGTGCCAGTCAGTCTGTGAAGGATGACAAAAGCAAGTAGTTTGGAGGAGATGGAGAACAGACTAATTCTTCTATGGTTTGCCGCATTACGATCGTGAGCCTCACTTGATAATTGGGACTATGACGGAGCGGCTCCAGTCGGTTGGGACAATCTCCTGCTCCCACAGTTTCACTAGTAACTCGTAAAACTCCTCCACAAGAGCAGGTCCCCCGAATTTGAAGAGGGCTGGTGGAAGATCATGTGGTCCCGCGGCTTTGTTCAACTTCAACAGTGCGATCTCACGTTCGAGTTCTGAGCGAGAGGGTGGATCAAACGGGACATCTCAGGGAGCGGGGCGATCAGTGACCGGCGAGAAATCTAAAAATTCCGAATGATTAAATTGTCGTTCAAATTGCTCAGCCAAACCCTCCAAGCGTTTTGAAAAGTTGTGGATAGGCTGTCCACTCTCGTCACCGAACTTCGACTACGTCAGGTTGCGAATGCGTGGGACCTAATTTCTATTACCGAAACTTGGTTACACCAAGAGGTGACTGATGCTGAGGTTGAGATAGCCGGAATTTCACTCATCCGGAACGACCGCCCCAGCAGAGGAGGTGGGGTCCTACTCTACTACCGCAGCGATCTACAATGTACAACCGTTGATGATCTGGAAGCACACGTTACTGACTCACTCTGGTGCCGTCTCCGACTGAGACACAACGACACGTGTCTAGTAGCTGTCGTTTACCGCAGCCCCAACATCCACTCTGGAAATGGATTCCTGCTTGATCCGTGGCCTCAACAGAGTAACACGCACTAGGTACAGCCACATTCTCATCTCCGGGGACTTCAATCTACACAATCTGGAGGTTTCGGCATCGCCCAGTGAGCAGTTCAAAGCAGACTTGCAGGAACTGATCGCTAATATTCCTTTGTACAATCATGTCACCATGCCCACCAGATTCAGGACAGCAAACAAACCGTCCATACTGGACCTTGTGCTCACGAATGAAGAGCTCATGGTTGACAAGTTATTGATGGATAGTCCATTAGGTCTCATTGACCATGTAGTAATAACTTTTGACTATGTGTGTTATGCAGAGTATCCTTCTGAACACTCGGAACTAACTCATACAATCACACGCTACCACGTATTGAAAGAACTCGCCGACGCAACTGCTTGGGAATTCTCAAACAAAAGTCCCCTTGACAACGTTTGGGCAGAGTTCGTTAATAAACTCAGCGACGTCGTCAACAGAGCATCAGAGACCAAACCCCTTCGTCCCGCGAAAATGCCTTCAATTATAAGGAATAGGACTCGAAAATGCCTGGCGATAAGAGATGCAGCATGGCATGCCTACAAGATTAACCTCGACTCAGAGAATTGGGAAAATTTCCTGACCCATCGCAACCATTGCACTGCACTTGTCCGTGAGGACAAAGTAACTTATCAACAGAGCCTAGCCAAAAAATTCATGGCAAACAACAAACTGCTATATAGGCATGTCAATAAGCTTCGTAAAGTGTAGCATAAAATCCCCCCACTATTCACGACAGGCGGTAGGGTACAAAGCGCCGAAGAAGCAGCTAATGCCCTGCGGCTTCAATACGCCCCAATCTTCGAACTCGCAACATCTACCTGCCCCATAATCTCAAGCACATTACCGACACCTTTGTTTACAAAAGTTATTTTCAACCCATCAATTGTGCTAAGGAAGTTACTCTCACTGCGTGAGCATAGTTCTCCAGGAGCAGACAACATCCGCCCGAAGGCACTGAAGGCTGTGGCCACCAAGCTAGCTGAACCACTGTCACAGTTCTTTCAAAGATGCTTTGATGAACAACAAGTTCCCACTATGTGGAAGTGTGGCATTATAACCCCTATTTTTAAAGGCGGTAGCCGTTCCGATTCTGCTAACTATCGTCCAGTGACTCTCCTCCCTGGGCTCGCGAAGGTGATGGAAGCAGTCGTCGCTGAGGCGTCAATGGACTACCTAGAAAAATGCAACATTTTGGTACCGGAATAGCATGGCTTCCGTCAACACCGGTCATGCACTACCAACCTACTTATTGCACGAGGTAGTTGGACGGAAGTGTCCCATGATGGGGTCGGAGTCGACGTCATCTATCTGGACTTCTCCAAATCTTTCGACCGCCTTGATCACCGCATCCTACTTCAAAGGCTACAGAGTTACGGAATCGGTGATCCTGTACTTGGTTGGATTGGCAACTTCCTTTACCAACGAAAGCTTCAAGTACGTGTTAGGGGATCACTTTCTAACCCAATTGAGGTGGAATGTGGTGTCCCACAAGGCTCAGTGCTGGGACCGCGTTTATTCCTGGTGTTTATCAACGACCTGGCAAGGGTCCTCTCCGCAAATTTCCTGCTTTTCGCCGATGATGTCAAGATATGGCGGGCGATTGGTAACAAGTCCGATCAGGATTTGCTCCAACATGACTTAGATCGCATTTACGAATGGTCAAAGAGGAACAAGCTTCAATTGAACATAGCTAAGTGCAAAGTGATGCATCTGCGTCACCAGCCGGTGAGCGCTTACAACATTGGAGACCACATCTTGGTGAACGTTTCTCAGGAGCGTGACCTAGGTGTATTGGTACAGGAAGATCTCGGGTGTTCAAAACAAGCAGAGAAGGCGACGAGAACCGGCAATCAACACTTCGGCCTTCTTCGCAGAGCCTTCGGTCGGTTTGAACCCTCAATCTTTCCCCAAATGCTTAACGCCTACGTGCGACCTCACGTGGAATATGCTATTCAGGTGTGGCAGCCGTGGCAAAAACAGGATCTCGTTGCTCTCGAGGCACCTCAACGACGGGCAACCAAGAATATCAGGGGCCTCTTTCATCTCCCCTATCAGCTTAGACTGAAATCTCTAAGAATCCACAGCAGTCGATATCGGCTTTTGCGGGGGGATCTCATAATGGTTTACCAGATTCTGAAGAACCCAAACCACATGTGTCGTCCGCTGCTGGAATTGAACCACAACACTAAACTAACAGGTCACCCTCTGAAACTGACAATTCAGTATAGCCGGCTTGAATGCCGCAAAAATTTCTTTTCTCTCCGCGTGTGCCAGTCTTAGAACGCCCTCCCTAATTATGTCGTCTCTGCTCCCAATCTGGCAATATTTAAATAACGTGTTGACGATGCATTGTCTCACTTACATTTCATTTTATGACTTGTTAGCCAGGGGCTACAAAACGCAATCAAACGATGTCTTGCCAAACGCCTAACCAATGGATTTATAGTTTTATATGTTTCATACGCGAACATCTCCGCTATTCCACATAAGTCTATGGTGAGTCCACCACAACGCGTTTCCCTTTATCATGCAATTGATTTTCGCAATAATTCCCATCCTACGGGACTTGTTAAGCAAAGCTTTTTTACCCGTAATAAATCATTGTTCCATTGTTCCATCTTCAGTAACACCAGGTCTTCTGCTGCCCGTTTCCCGTAACAGCCGGAATAACTTACGATGGTTACCAAGGGCAGCGGCCACTTCCATCTCTGACACACGATAAGACCACCCAGATTCGCTGTCTCTCTTCAGGCTAGCACGGAGTATTGCCCGGAGCTCTTTACGAGTTTCATTGTGTTCGCTTCCAGCCGGAATATGCCGGCGAGGATCGATAAGTTCCAGAGACAGCAAGTGACCCAATGTCCATGTTGGTTAGTAGACTTACCACATGAGGGTTTGCCTGATGCAAGTAAGGTCTGTTGAACATGTGATCAGTGCCCTTCAATTGTCTCCAGTGAGCGATTACTCAACGCGCATGTAAGCGTACTTTGATAGGCATTCAGAACAGCTGGCTTTGTCAGTTGGCTGGTGTCAATGCGTTCACAGCATCATCGTGGGCGTCCGCCAAAACGCATCCGCAGGTCAGCACTACAAGTGCATGGTTGGTGTCCCCACCTGTGCTCCAAATCGAGCGACGGTTCTGGATGCAACTTCTCCATCGCTAACTGATTGCAATGTGATCGATCTGCGTCCAAGACTGGTTCGAGGCTGGTGGGCGCAAAGTCACCCTACGTCGAGTGCTGTGTCGGAAATAAGTTCTCGTAAGAAGTAAGCGAGCATCTTCACACAAAGGTAGTAACCGCTCACCGGTATTATTACGCGGGAGCCTACACCATGTTGGTCGCCCAGAGGCAGTTCATCCGTGGATAATTTTTCAAATTGAGCGTTCAGATCATCAGCCAACATAACAGTGTTCGAGCTTCTTTTGTGGCGAAGGAGCTGGGTCAGTTGGCGATAGAAGTCGTCTTTTACCGATTCATCGCTAGAGTTTGTGGGTGTATAGGCAGTGATGACGAACAGACACCTGTTAGTCCCGCGCGACTTCGAAGCCTTGAAATAGCCAGCCAATCGGACCGCACACAACCGGCTACTGATTGGAATCCAGTCAATCAGCACAGCTTCAGTCCGAGGACTCAGGGCAATACCAACACCGGCTTGGCCGGTGTTCGAAACTGCATTGTCACCGGATAGGCGCAACGAGAAAGTGCTGCTGGTGTCGCCTGAAAAGGGTCGCAGAGTGAGCACAGGGCTCGAGTCCTGAAGGCGGGTCTCCGATAAGCAGCAGAGATCGATCGAGAGGGTCTCTAATGTTAGGGAAAGTGCTGATTGTTGACCGATCTGTATCAATGTGCGTACATTGAGGCATGTAAATCTGAAAGATGATCGAGGGCTCCAAATGGAAATCGATGAACTGAGCTTGGCCGCTTGCTTTGACGTGGGCTTGTCGACAGGATAGCAATGACGCTCCACGTTCACATGTGAGTTGAAACTAGAAGGTAAAAGCTTATCAAAGCAATGAACAGTGAACAATGAATTTATACGGGTTAAGAGACGTTGCTTTACAAGTCCCGTTGGATATTTGGTGAGGATACCAACATAACAATAGTGAGGATAAGGATAGTAAAATAGTTAATACTTCAACTACGAAAATAAGGACCTATCGTTTGCTCCGCTGCAGTCCTGCGATCCTCTTAGATTCAAAGCACCCACATTTAACAACAAATAATTCCATGGTATACACCAGGTGTAGGATGGAGAGGTAGTGTTTAGTAGCAAAGTGGAAGTGGATGAGTGCATCTTCTAACCGTCTTTTAAATACTGTTAGTGTCGGTGCAGAGACGACCGATTCTGGGAGAGCATTCCACGGGTGACAGACACGAATGGAACAGATATTTCTTCGGCACTCCAGACGACTGTATTGTTCTGCGTGTTCCAATGAGTGGCCCCTAAGGGTTCTATTGGTGTTGAGTCGCAGTGAAAGGCGGCACACATGATGTGGGTCTCGCAGAATCAAGTATACCAAAATCTGG
This sequence comes from Dicrocoelium dendriticum, assembly GCA_944474145.2. NCBI lineage: Eukaryota > Metazoa > Platyhelminthes > Trematoda > Plagiorchiida > Dicrocoeliidae > Dicrocoelium > Dicrocoelium dendriticum. The sequence goes on from OX104064.1 coordinate 25,386,827, forward strand.
TCGCCTCCTAGTCTGCGATAGCTTCCACTGAACACCTCAATCGTTGCAGCCTCTCCTGGTAAGAAAGATTGCGCATTCCAATTACGTTCTTAGATGCGCGAAGTTGTGGCTGCTCCAATGCCTTAATGTTGTGTTTCAGCCATGGATGCCGGGCTTGGATTGCGTATTCGACATGGTTGGCGGCATCCGGTTTCGGATTTGCCTGTCACTGTGGCAAGCCACAGGACGCCTGCGCTTACAGAGGGACCATGGTTGGCTTGCGCTGCACCACCCACAGCTCCATCCACACACCCCATATCCAGTGTAAACCCGAAGGAATAAGACCGGGAGGCATGTGGATGGGAGCCACGTTTCATCAACGGAGCCGGCCCACACTCCTTCACAGGCAAACACAAGCCCCCTGTATTTGGGGAATCAAGCGCACACAAGGCGGTGGCCGGACCGTAGTCCGCTCCACACTGAGTGCACGGAACCACTTCTCGAGCCTAGGATGGCCACAAGGACCGTGCACCCCGCCCCCTCCAGCAACGACCAACTATCTGCTGGAGCCAGTATGGACGAGGTAGTGGGTAATAGACAGGTAGGCACCTTGTCAACATGCACATCAAGCGCGGCCACATCGGGGATATCAAGCAACAGCCAATCACTTGAAACGACAAAATGAAATAAAATAAATCCAATAATGTATACAGATACGGTGGCATAACTCTTCGCTAAATTGGCATATGAAGTAATTTGGTCAGCAATGAATCCGCGATAAGGAAAAAGAATGTCCACAAGTTACTCAGAAATGCTAAAAACGCAACAAAATTACCGAAGATAAGCGCAATTAGCGTAAACAACGTGGCCAGCTAATAGAAGACTATCCAGATAGGCAAAACAAACCAAATAAACTGGAATGAAATTTATGCGGCTTAAAGAGATCTAGTTTAAGTGTGAGTTGGTTTAGCCCAACTGCGGTGAAGAAGCATCAAGAATGCAACATCAGCCTCAGCATGGGGCACGTATTCGACATAGGAGCGAACATACGTACTGAGCATTTGTCGAAATATGGAGCTGTTTATTTGTCCAAACGCCCGCCTCAACAGCCGGACGTGTTGGTTCCCGCTCTTCGAGGACTTTTCGGATTGTCTGGGGCAACCCAAGTCATCTTGAACCAGGACACCCAAGTCACGTTCGAGAGTTGATTATTGTAGTATATTCGTTCCGAGTCGGTATGAGTTGCTGCTCTGATATCGGATGGAAAGCACCTTGCATTTACTGACGTTGAAATGCAGTAGGTTTTGGGTCGACCATTGATACACCGTATCTAGGTCACTCTGAAGCACATGTTGGTCGGTGTTCGCCTGGATCCTGAACCATATCTTGATATCGTCGGCAAACATTAGGAAATTTGAAGCTATTCCCTGTGCAAGGTCATTAATAAACACCAAAAACAAACGTGGACCTAGAACTGAGCCTTGCGGCACACCACACTCAACTTGTATGGGGTCGATAAAGAGCTCCGAACTCTGACCACTAATTGCCGTTGAAGTAGAAAGTTGGCGATCCAGCTTAAAAGAGGGTCGCCGATCCCGTAATGCTGCAGCTTGGATAGTAGTATCCGATGGTCTAGACCATCGAAAGCCTTGGAAAAATCCAGGGAGATCCCATTAATACCTTCTCCAGCGTCAGCTGCCTCGGTCTAACTACTGCGTTCAATTAGTACATTCGTTGTACATGACCGCTGTCGACGGAAACCGTGCTGTTCAGGAGTGATGATGTTGCAGTTTTCCAGATAGCACACCAGTGCATCGGCAACTATGGATTCCATGAACTTGGAGAGTATAGGAAGAAGGGATACTAGGCGGTAGTTGGAGGGATCAGTTCTGCTTCCACCTTTGTGAATCGGGGTTATTATTCCAAGCTTTCACATGGCGGGAACTTGGTTCTGGTCTAAGCAGCGCTGGAAAAACTGAGCTAAAGATCCTGCTAGTTGGCTTGCTGCTGCTTCCAATGCCTCTGGACGAATGGTGTCGACACCCGGCGAGCTGTGTTTGCGTAGAGTCGTCAACTTTTACAATACAACCTCTGCGGTAAAATTGGTGTGGGTTAGTCCTGCCGAGAAGAAGACAAAGGGTGGTAAATCGCTTGGTGGCAAGACCCTTTGAAACGTGGGGGCGTATTGCATCTGCAGCGCGTTTGCTGCTTCCACAGCCGTTCTTGTTGGGCCATCAGCCGTCCTGAGTGGAGGAAATCCTTGCCTCACCTTTCGTAGGCTATTAACGTGCTTGTACAGCAGTTTGTGGTTAGCACTGAAGGTTTTTGCGATGTTCTGCTGATAGGCGGCTTTGTCTTCTCTTAACAGTTGAGTGCAGTGGTTACGTTGGGCTACGTAGTTGTCCCAAGTTTCTGGTGCTGGAGCTTCTCTGTACACTCGCCATGCTGCGTTGCGTACTGTCATCCATTTTCGAGTTCTGCTCCTAACGAAAGAAACTGATTTGCACTTATTGCAAGCTTTTATCTCTGAAGCCTGTGCAATCAGCTGACTGAATTTTTGACGAACTCGAGCCAGGCGACTTCCGGGGTTCTTCTTCGAGGAAAGACCAAGTTGTGGCGCTGACGAGCTGGGCTAATCGATCGTAGCTTGTGATGGTTCGCACAGTCTCATCGTTATCATTCAGATATTCTGCATAGCAGACGAAGTTGAAACTGATCACTGCGTGATCACTGCGACCCAACGGGCAGTCTAAAACCAACGCATCAATCATATGCTCCTCGTTGGTAAGCACAAGATCCAGCACAGATGGCCTGTTACCAGTTCTGAACCGAGTGGGCAAAGTGATGTGATTGTAAAGAGGAACAGTAGTTACTAGATCTTGTAGATCGGTTTTGAATTGTTCTCCGATCGTGGCAGGGAGTTCTAAACAATGTACGTTGAAATCACCCATGATAAGAATGTGAGTGTACTTTTGTTGTAAACTGCACCTTAAAGCAGCCGCTAGGTGGTAGTCGGTTTCGGGTGTTGAGTTAGGGGCGCGGTACACCAAGACAATAAGGCAAGCGTCCCTGCCTTTTAACTGCAACCGGCACCAAAGAGAGTCGGGGAACTGCGAGTCTGAATCCTCCACGGCTTCGCACTGTAAGTCGTTTCGGTAATACAGGATTACCCCTCCTCCTTTTGTGAGCCTGTCGTTCCGGATCAGTGACATGCCCGGTAGCGAAACTTCAGCGTCCGTCATTCCCGTGTGCAACCACGGCTCGGTGATACCAATGACATCATACGACCCGGAAGCTTGGCGATCTTTCAGTTCAGCCAGTTTGTTAGAAAGACCCTGAGCATTCGTATACAAGCAGGCCAGTTTCTCGGTCTCTAGGAGCCCACAGAGGGGTGAAGCGGTCACGTGTGGGAGAATGCCGACCGATGGGAGGTCGGCAGTTACTCGTTTTTTTGATGGGTCAATGATACCTCGTTTGCAACTTGATTCGGCCAAGGTGCGTCCCAACCTTCGTTTAGACTTACGTCAGAGTCAATTAAAGCAGCAGTCAAGTTACGCTTTTGTACATTCGTCGGTATGCTTGCTGTTTCAGTTGCTTTAATATTTGAGCTGTGCAAAGTGTTTGCGACCTTTAACCGAATTTCGGAAGGAAGATGTTTCCGATTTCTCCGCCATCGATCCAAAACATCCTTTGCTTGTTGCTCTGACTGAACCACAAGTTTTAGGATTCTAGGGCCGCATCCTCTATAATTTGGTGAGAGAGGTATCCTGGTGAGCGATAGTGCCACAACATTATCCAAAGAAAGTGTTTCACGAATGAACCGCCACTGTTCTAAATCGTGCTTTCCGGTCTCTTGAACATCGTTAGAAGGATGTTCTGGCACGCCATGTATGAAGATTGTGTTTAGGCGGTCTTGCTTGCTGTGCCCCTCTTCGGTGTTTCGTTTTGGTTGTCGCGCGCTCCAAGGGACATCAGGATAGATACGTATCCCACAGGATCCGTGTTTTAGCGCGCTTGCGGAGAGCAAAACGTTTTCTACGTCGGTGGAGGATTCTAGAGTTACTCGAATAAGTCTGGGTTCTCACTCGTGTGGCGAGTTCGGATGACGAGTAATTCGTAACAAGTTTATGGGCTTGGCTTTGATACTCATCTGCATGCACAATGAGTTTCATTGGCGTTGGTCGTCTGATAACTTATCCCGCAATGTGATGGTGGTAGATTCAGGGACATTTGAGCATACAACAGTCCGGGCACTATTGTTGGATCCCTTTTTCGTAGATCTACCAGGTATGGTACTCATTTGTCCTGACTTGTTGTCAAGTGTTGATTGTTTGCTGTTTGTCTCTCTATTTGCGTTAACGGTGTTTACAATGGCAGAGGACGCAACGGCGGCCTCTCAGTGGACCTTTGCAGCAATCTCTGCATAGGTAACTGATGTTCTAGGAGGCTTAGTCTCAACAAGCGATATTTGAGCTACAGGTACCGAGGGTTGGTGTTCGGCTGCTTCATCCTTGTTAATGCTAGATGTCAGGTCTAGTGGAAGTTGCTTAACCGGACGTTTTGAGTGGTGCCTGCTTTTCGTTGTCGTGAGTACTGTTTGATTCTCGTAGGCACGGTCTGTTTTCGCCCGGCGTTCTACCAAAGTTGGAGAAGACAACGGAGATGGAGAGGTGGCTGATTGCGGTTCAGGGGAAGCGGATTGTTCAGCATTCCGTTGCTTAGAAGCCGCTACGCTTCTGTGGTGCATACTCGCTTCCATTGAAGTAATCTTATTGTTTATCCTCTGCTCTGCTTCTGCGATTAACGGTCGCATTTCTCAGCTAGAATAAGCAAGCACTTACTGAGGGGGATGGTGGAACACGCAGTACAGAACCAAAATGCATCTTGGGAGCTATTTCGCTCCCGTAACTGTTGTTGGGACACATTTGCACATTTCGTATGGTACCATTCCAAACAGTGCGAACAAGCCAGACCGATTTTTACTACTCGATGACATTCTCCTAACCCGCAAATGCCTTTCGCTTGAAGTCTCTTCGGTTTCGCGTTTCTGCCATTCACTTTGGTGTCGTTACCTGACCCAGTGGGTTGGTTAGCGTTCTGTACTGTTACAGCTTTGAGAGCAGCGCACATCGGTCAGGCGAGCGTGGTGGTTGCAAGGTCAAATGAGCGGTCGGCGTGGTTGTGCGGTCAGTGTGAGGGGTTATGCAGACGCACTGGCGGATAAGGTCACAAGGAATGGCGAGTGACTGGAACCTGAACAGAGCGCTGAACACAGATTGACAGATCACAGATTCTTTCACAGCTGTGTTGAGAAACACTGGATCGGAATAAGCTTAGGCTTTTCGGTCTGCCTCGAGAATTCTGTATCGAATGGTGTCACACAGAAAGGCAATCGGCTCAATGTGATTGAATTAAACGCTTGCGCTTAATCACGGATGCCAGTGAAAACGGTTAGTGATGGCGCAGCCTCTAATCGTAGAAGATATTTCCACGTATGATGGATCACTGTGTAGGGCTGCTAAATCCGGTTCGAATGAGCGTACAGTGACAACGCTGCGAGAAGATGGAGAGAGGATAGAGGGGAATAATCCAAATGAACCAGGAGCACGCACGTCATTCGTGTAGAGAAACCGGTGTCAAAGCAAGATGGGGGAGGACCAAGAAATGGGGGGGGGGGTAAAAAGGGGGAATAAAAGTGAAGCTGGAACGGGACGGTAAGAGAGAAAAAGCGCAAGAGGGGGAATAAGAAGATGAGTAGGCTTGAGCAGTAGCATCCAAACCCCTATCCACCCGGCTCGATGCAGCAGATAGGGCACCGTTAATTCTCCTCTGCGGTGGCCAGAGTATCAAGAAATTATTTAAGGAAAGGTCCATAGTATTGCGTGGGCAGAATACTGTCAGGTTGCCCAGGCCTAGACAGGAGAACGATTAGGGTTCTCAACCAAAACCTTTGGTTCAAAAACCTGACCGCAAGGCAGCGTGTTTAGCATTGGGCTACAAAGAGGCCGTTTTAAAGAATAAGGAGCCAACCTCATTCCAGCCCCCAAGCTGGAGGATCAGAAGGCATAGCTTAATGGATCACTGAGGCAAGCAAACCCTCGCACCACGGTAAGGTCCAGCCCCACAGCGAAGCAAATCTAGCTTATTCAAGGTTGTGTTGATTACTTCGGCGAACCTGTTAATGAGAAGCTCTCAGTCAGATCAGATCTACAAAGCAAACTATCATCCGCAGTCTGGAATGCCATTTTGCACCACGGAAGCGCAGCATGGACTAAAGTGTCTTTGGAAGAGGTTTGATCATGGCTAATCACAACGAATTCCGCGACGCATCGAACAGACACGTCACTCTAGTATAAAACCCCTTCAGTATTCGAACTAACGAACGTCGTCTTCGCCATCCGCCAGGGAATTGTTGAATTATAGTCTAAGACCGAGGCGGATGCGACCAGATTACTGGCTGTAATGTAAGATGGCCTGCCTTTAAGTGGACCCAAAATGGATTTATGGTCCCAAACCCCTCCACCAAATACACGAAATACGATACTTGATACTTTCGTAAGTTATCATTAAATTGGTATACCGTTCGTGGTTCCTTGGAATCTGTTAATTCCAAGACAGAGTAAATCCTACCAAGGAACCTACTCTACGTGTATTAGATGTGCAAGTGCTAGCAGGACGTGGTTATTCTTTTTCTGGTTAGTGTATCGGTAGCTGAACTAGAACCCTCACGTGTCCGGTATTTTCAAACCACTGACATTCCTTTTTCATGGAAAGAACAGGTTCGTACTTTATACAGCGCCGAATAGTTTAGATTTCGAGTATATCGCAAATAATCGCAAACCGTCAGCGCCTTTTGCAGAGCACAGCGTACTGTTTTTCAAATTCGTTTTGTTTTAGTTTAAAGTAGACAAATAACTGGGCTACAGTTCTCAGTATGTTGGTGTATCTTTGGCGATGTGGGTTTAGTCTGCCAGTTAAGTTGATAAATTCCATGTGTTGAATTACCGCAGCACACCATAATACTGATTCCACATGTGTCGCAGACCACACTTGATGATAACAATGAGATACACACATCCAAATTATCAAATTTGCGAGGACAACATGTCAGAGTGAATTTTATAGTCTCACCACTTTCGAAATTTGAAGTTAGCTCCATCGATCCAAGATACACGGAGGGTGCTCCAATACCCGAACATCTACTTCTAACCGCTGTGTCAAACACTGCTCGCGGAGCTCAGTGGCCTAGTGATCATGGCGATAGCCGCCAAGCACTATGTGTCGGGTTCCCCTCCCAGCTCGGCTATCCTTACCTGATGAATTTAAACAAAGACGAAACCGTCGGTCGTGGAGTGCAGGGATGGGAGACAGCCACACAGAAACCCTCCACGCAGGTGACGGTCCCAGTGACCGTATTGGCAGAAACTGACTTCAAAGTCAACCGACGCCGCGATTAAGATTGCGTATCGCAATCCAAGACACATGGCGGGTGCTCTAAAACCGGAAAACCATGCTATCACACTGCTCCGGATCGGAAGATTGACCCTGCCGCAGTGACAATTGTTGTGCGCTATCTCTGTGACTGCATGTATTCATACCTGAATGGCTTTATCATGTTTTGTTTATAGGTTTTACGTTCACCTTTCAATCTGAAGAGACAGCATCAGTTTCGTTTTTTGAACATGAAAATGTGCTTGGGTGCTAATATGCACACTCCACGACGCCGGTGGACGAGCAAGTGAAACCAAGTCGAAAACTATGTTACCTCTTTGTGTAACCTCCTGCATATACAAGACAAGCTTGTCAACTCCAATTGCCACCAAAGTTCGCCCACCAGCAGTTCTTTAGTCACCACTATCCCGACAGTGCGTTAAACAAGAAGATTTCTTTAATTTTGTCCATCAGCATCAACGCGACTTGTAGCCATGTCTCAGCTATCAAGCTTTTGTTCCACTGCTCAATCAGATCCGAACAACTTCAAAACGATCGGTTTACCGTGTGTACACTTCATTCCTCCGAGCACGGTACCCTTACACTTAGTTAAGAAAGTAACAGGCCTCACTGGTGATTTGGTTGAACCAGTTAACTGGTCACAAAGTGCCTGTCAATTCGTAGCTTGAAAACACTATCTGAATGCGTGGGAGTTGGACAGCAGGTTTAGGGAGAAGCAATTGGCACTGCGTCGGAATGACAGGAGGGTATTTCGGAGGTTCGAGAATGTACGCTCAGACCAGAAAACGAAACGAATACACCGACGCGGGAAGCAGAAATACTGCAAACGAGTAACATGTAAAGGGCCAAGTGATCAAAATTAGTAAGTAGAGACGACCTAACAATTACACAGTCAGCTTGGGACCACGCAGAAAAATGGGAACTTAGCTGAGCGATGTCCTATGGCAGAGTTCGAAACTCGCAAGTTCGCCTCTATTAACTGGTGGCTTATAACGGCTGATGCATTCAGCCCAAGTGGATGCGTGATTTTTCTTTCCTTGTAACATGTTTTTGATTATCGTATACAAATAAGTACTTTTCAAATTCCTCATCTAGGTCGCCTCACATGCACATACTTATATCCTACCCAGCGTAGTATACATGGGTTGCAATGTCTTCATTCAAAAAGTAAGGAGTCATAATACTTGACTTTCTAATTATTTGATTCACCTTAGCATCCTGAAAATTGCTATTTTTCTTAATTTAAAGTGAATTAGATTGGTTACCCAGTGAAATAAAGCGCTTTGCCTAGAGTTAATGTCATAAATATCTCATTAACGTGTTTGTCAATCGATCATAATATTTTTCTTTCTGTATCCGTCTGAGCAATACAAGGGCGGAACCAGTTGTTGATGCTTTAAAACAGAAAGGCTCAGAAACGTGGGACAAAAAAGTTAATATAAGTATCTCACCAAATTTCTGTGTAAGCACTTCCTAATTTAGCCTGTCGCTATGGTCACGGACGCAACTGATAGTTCGAGTAAGCAAAGAATAGTTAACACTGGGCCAGCCTGCAGTAAACACACAAGTAGGTTAGCACTCCACAAGTTGAGCACAACTTATAAAGTGTAGGGCAATGTCTGGGCCACAAGCAATGATCTGATGCCGAGTAAAGCCGTGTAATCTCAGTTATTTAATGAATCCATAAACTAAGCTTAATTAAGTTCCCTTGGGGAGAACGGGTTGTCCCTTGTAGTTATGACGCGATGATCAGATGATATATGCACAGTTATGTAGAACAACTGCAGAGAGGCGCACGGAGTATACTTTATTGTAGGCATTTTTACAGTGTTGTACGGCTAGTTGGACACCGATTCATGGGAACATAACTGCATGCGCACCGCAGCAGACTGCCAATCGACCGACCAATCGACCGACATCGTGGACCATTTGCGAAAACGGTGATTCTGACGTTTGGAAAGTCTAGATATCTATAGACAATACTCGATTCTCCACCGATCTAGTACATTTGTAGGAAATGGAATAATTTAATGCCCAGGCTTATAAATAGCGCCGTTATGGCCGTATGCGTAGAGGTTTTAGGTGTTAATATTTTGACTACGATATGTACCAGTGGACGTTGGTTTAGCCTTCAGTAGTTCAATGAAAATTCATTATCCAGCGTTTGAGGAAATTAAGGAACACTGCCAAGTTGTACTTACAGTTTTCTACGGTGTACTAGGAACACAATTAGATGGCTTATTGTCTGCCGCTGACAAAATGGTGAAGTTTTTTCTCTTATGGAACTTCCATTTCTGTGCGCTAAGCGCATGGAACCGTCAGTGAGGAGTTCCGTAAATCAGCTTTAACTACAAGGGTTTAGAAGATCTATTCCAACTTATCTAATTGTAAGACTTAGACCATGCTTGTATTCAGTGGCTACTATACTCATGTGTTGTGCCAGTTAGAGCGCCGTAGGGCGATAGTCGAGTATGGAACAGTAATCGATATACTGGAAAGTGCTGGGAACTGATCGGGAAGTCACAGTTACCAAACGCACTGTAAACGGTCGGTTAAAGGATTTTTGGACAGTCGTTCGCTTTTGACATCAAAGCTTCATGCAAAGTTCAGTACCGCTTTCGAATGTCTGCATTTTTTTCTATCTACCATGTCGCCTAGAATATTCACAGGGTGCACTATTTGTCAATAACTCGCGTAACTGGGACAGTAACGCTTCAGCGGTCTACAATGCGTGTATACAAACAAGTACCTTATATTACCGTATATATGCCGTTCCCTCTATAAGCCGACAGTATGACTATGCAACGTCCACCTAATGTACCAGCACACCGATGGTAAAGCCCAGTCTCAAGGATAGTAGACCTGTCCAGGACGACTTTAAGTGCATCCATTGTTTTACCTTTTCCTGTGCTTCAAGATAAGTTGCTCGTACGACTAGGTGTCTATCCAAGAGAATGAAAGAACACTGCCCGGCATGGCTAGCGACTGGATATAAGGGGTGTGTAACTCAGCCATAGCTGCCCACCTTGCCGACACAGACCACAACCCTAGGCCAGCCGAAGCATTCCAAATTATCTACAAGGCCCCGGATAATCGATCGAAGTATATGCGCAGACGGATACTAGAAGCCGCTGAAGCTAGAACAATCCGTTCGTAAGAAGCAAACTTGTGCACTCAAAAGCGATTTGTTCAAACCTTACAACTGCCCAGGCCCGATGGAGTAGTGATTTTTACTTATTTGGATCGTGTGAAGACTTCGACATTGACCTGATTATTGGCAATAGTTTATTGTAAACTGATTTTACCCCTTTTTAACGACCTAGTAGTCTGTCTAATCGATGTAAATGATATATACTTGTACTAGCCTGATGAAGAATTATCGCAAACGTATGTTCGCTAACATTGACTTTTGAACGTCGAGTTTGTCCAAAATCGTATGTCCGTATATTAGACGATGTCCAAGAAAGCAGCAAAAAAGACAAACGACCATTTTGTAAGGTATTCATCCCGGTAATTCACAAGCTACACAGCACAGCCTAGTCCGGTAAAGCACCAGACACGTTTCGCCCTATTAGGGCTCATCAGTGGTAGGATGACTACCTTTAAAAATTTACAACTAAAATCCGGCTGTTTACGAGTAACATAAAATAAATAGCATCTTCTTGTTTCAAATGCCACGGATATAGCGTTCAATGAGAGGACGTCGTCACCTCCCAGTCAGTGACGGTGGAAGATAGGTGGTGCTTTATCCCACTTAGTTTGCAAATTATGTTGCTCAGTTAACGTCCCCCATGACTCAGTGACTTGAGCTGCTTTAGAGTCATGGGGAGTGTAAGACAACTATGCGATTATTGATTGAGGTCGTGATGCGTGACAAGTCAGATGCCCATGTCTACAGCTGTTCGAATGGGTGAGTGGTATTAGGCGGCAGAAAGATGGTGAGAGAACTGAAGCCGGACGGCCAGCAGATTCGCCACACAGCATCGTACTATCAGATGACGGAAAAATAGAACACCGGTATATAATGGAAAATTCGTGTAACGCCTGTCAGTAAACTTGAGCGCGTACTGGTAAATCAACCGAGATGTCGCATGGTGACGGTTCTAAGTCCAACTGGTTTGAAATGGGGTATGTACCAGTTGGCTGCGTTACATTACTTCCTGGTGAACAGAAATCACATAGGAATATGTAAACGGCGCTGTACGTTGTCAACTCGTTTTTTACACGCCGTTAGAATGGGAATAGAAACAACGCAAGCTAGGAACGCGTTACAAGGCTGGAGCATTCGAGTGGCGGAGGAGTTTACATGGTATTAAGGCCGAGTATACTTTATGGTCAACATTAGATGGTGGTCTCTCAGACTGATGTCATGACTGAATTCCAAGACGAGGTGACAAATGTGGTTGGGGTTCTCCATGATCTGACAAGCCATGATGGAGTCCCTCCGAAGGCGCCGATAATGACCGCTATAAGTTTCCATGGATTTTGGCCTAACTTGATGAAGCAGATAGAAGTGGCAGTTAACGTCCTCAAGTGCTTTGGCTGTGGAGTCCCGAGTGCGATGGGGTTTTGATTGTACAAGTAATAGCACACCTGGATGCGTATATTTCACGAGGAGTCACATGTAGACGTTAACTATTTACAGAAATACAGAAAAAACAAACTGAGCAAGTGATGTGCACGAAAGCCTATATGGTTCTTAGTGGTTTTGACCCTTTCTTGGATACTTTGACGTGACCGAAATAGTCTTGAGCCGGTGTCCTGAGGTCATACTGCAAAGATGCATTCTACAAGATGCCGTTTCCAATTTCGTGTACGCTTGTCAGTTGATCTCGTATATAAACCAATGTAAATTTAGCAGCGTTCAACTAGGGTAAATTCCACCTAAACCATCCACAAACACTATCCAATTCATGTTGGCGGATCTAGTGATCATCATCCCTACTGAATTCTCCTCATCTCTTCATATCACCGGCGAAAAGAAAAATGTTCTAGGAGGTAACCCCTGTGAGGTCATTACTGAGCACTGGGACTCGAGGCGACCCCAGCACTGAATGCTGTTGAAGACCATATTTCATCTAAATCAGGTAGCAAAGATTCGGAAAACACTTTATTCACTAGTTAAGGAATTTGTCGACTCATCAAAGTACAAGAGTTTCTATGCCATAGCTCTGCTGCCAGTGAAGTAGGATGCAGGAGTACAGGTAATCTAAGGCTCTGAAATATGCTACATGGACGACGTCGATCCAACCTACTCTACAGACCGGTTCCGTACAATAGTTTCGTATCAACAATGGGTTGTTGATGCAAAACTGTGATTGGTAAAAACCGTGATGCTCCGGTGCTGCGACGTTGCATTTTTCCAAGTGGTCCACCGAAGCCACAAAGTCAAGCGGTTCCATCACCTCAGCGAGTACAGGCAAAGGCGCACTGGGCTACAGTTCGCATAGTAGGGACGGTTGCTGCACTTGCCATCTGGGGGCTGTAATACTTTATTTCCACATAGTCAGGATTTGTTGCTCATCTAAGCACCTTCGGAAGAATCGCGATTGGGGCTTAAGTAGATTCGTGGTTAGAACCACCGGTGGCGAAACTTATTGGCTCACAGTGAAACCTGATCGCGCAGCTAAAGCGACATCTCCAGCATAATTTTTAAATTCGAGCTGACATATATAGCTTCTGGAGTCAGTAAGATGGATGGTGGTATATGACACCTACCGGCAGCACATTCGCACGTCGGGGTACATTTTAGCCACAGAACACTGGTCGCTTCGTCCGCGTTTAATGCCCTGTTGTCTGTTGTGATAAGCGGGGGCGCTATGTTTTACTGCACGAAGTTTGTTGACACTCCTGTTGAGCTTACAGCTAACAATCATTTTCGGTTTGTTAATTAGTGGCCGCTGAAGAGATTTCTCTTACCTGCTCAGTAAAGTTGACTACGGACACCCAGACCCTGTCTTAGTAACAGTGTTGTTTTGGTCATAAAAGTGCCATAGGACAGCCCAGAATTTAACCATAAAATACACACAAAGTACCGCGGTTACTGGGTACAAACATGTTGGACTTCGAAAGACACTTGTTAGAACGTTGCCACTAGAGAAAACAGCCGAATACTCGCCTTCAAGGAATCACTGGAAATGATCGACAATGGAATCCGCAATTAGTATTCTGCGGATGAACGAACTACAATTGAATTTCCTCGATTGTAGACGTACTGAACAAACGCTGAGCGGTTTGCACCATTCCTCGATGAGTTTCTACGAAATGGCGCTTATCGAGTTAGTCTATATGTCAGTGATGAAAAAACCATTTATCACGGGTAAAAAAGCGTGTGCTTGTCAAGTCCCGTAGGATGGTTGGAGTAAAAATTCAAATATTAAATTTCACCGAATAAGTAAATCGTTGTTTTAGGCCTTTACCGAATTAACCGCACTACTGCATAACGGTAGTTTGAAGTGGGAACGGGATGTGCACACACAAAATAGTATAAAGTGCCGTTATAGTTCAGTAAATGCGTGAGAAAGAAAAAGGAAACGACAACACTCACTCATGTGTTGTTTCATTTGACAGATGTAGTATGTTAATCCAGTTTAGATACAGCCATGTTACTCACATGGACATTTCTGCATGTATCCTCACCGCCACGTTGCAGAGAGGGCCGTTAAGCACATGGTTAGTTCTGCGTTATTTCGTCCTCCAAGTGGAACGAACTATATCAAATAATGCAAGTTTGAAAACGTTTCATCAAAAAGTTTTTTGGAAAGCGTTAACCTAGGGCCAAGGATAACATGAGTCGGAAGGGTATTCCAGGCACGGGACACACGGAGGGAGAAAACGTTTTGTCGACAATCAAGTCGACTGTAGTGCGTAGCCAGTTTGAGCTGATGGCCTCTCAGATTGGTATTTTGGCTCAGCTGCAACATATTGCGACATGGCTGAGTTAGGTTGGTCAGTATTAAGTTAAGCATGATTAGGTCTCCTCGATGGCATCGATATGCACCACCGTATAATCTCAGGGACTGCAGGCTGCGTTGGTAGGAGAAACGAAACAATTCTCTAACGAGTTTGGTCGCTCTACGTTGTGAAGTTTCAAGTGCATCGACGTCGTGCCTGGGTCAGGGACGCCAGGCTTGGATCGCATATTCCATGTGAGGCTTCATGTTAGCGTACAACATTTGCGGAAAGATTAATGGCTCAAAATTCCCGAAAGCCCTCCAGTTGAGGCCGAGCAGCAACTTCGCATAGAGATCATGGTCCACAGCATCATCGGTACATGTGGTTACACCAGCCTTTGATGCATCGGAATGAACAATAAACAATAATTTGTCACAGATAAACAAGCTGATTCTCGACAAGTCCAGTGGGACGGTTAATGTGAAAACTATATTGCCGAAATTTATGCGACTCATCTGTTTAAGCGTCTATCGAGTTCATGTGTTGCTAACCAATCATAGGACAAAAAAAGAACTGAATGCAAACGTACCCAACAACAAGGGGCGCAGTACTAGTTGCAGTAAAGTATGGGAAAAATAAAAGTCAGGTCGCTCACGCGTGTACCGGTTCTTTGGGTCAATGTAGCACTAATATCCGGTAGGAGGGCATGATTTATGTCATCTACAGTAGGACAGCTTAGGTGAGGAAGTGATGGGAGCTAAGTGCAACATCCAATAGTTTTTGCAGATTATCCAAAATAGGGGAGAAACATCCGTGTTTGTAGGAGAGTTCCAAGGTTGCTAAACCGGAGGAGAAAAGTTATTTCGTCAACATTCTAGACGTCTGCATTGTTCACTCAGTTTCAAGTAGTTATGTCTGAGGTTGGTAAGGATGCTGTGTTTTAACGAATGGTGGCATACGTTTTTGGGGTCAAACAATACACTAACATGAGACCGCCGTGTAGCCCTCGAAAATGTTCGCTAAAAACTCCAAGTGTATTCAGTCTTGGCTGGTAGTTGAACTAGCGTAAATCCTTGACATCGTTTGTTGCCCTACGCTGTGATGCCTAGCACCTCCAGGTAGCGTTTTAACCAAGGGTGCCAAATTTGCATGGCTTATTCAACGTGCGGTGCACGTGAGAGTTTTGCACCACCAGGAGGATTGGTGGGTCGAATCTCCAGAATGCCCTTCGCAACAAGCCTACCTGTTGGCTGCCTCTTTTCTCTGCTTGCTTAGACTTTTTTGAACGGTTCAAGTCACTCTGTACGTGCACACCCAGGTCATGTTCCTGAGAGCTGATCTACAATCCGTGTGCCCTAAGCCAATAGGTGTAGTCATATCCATGGCGTAAATGAACAACGCGACATATTCCTATTTGAATGGTATGGTGTTCTGAACTGACCAATTCGAAACCGTGTTAGATTACATTGGAGCTCTTCGTGGTCATCCGGTCCTCTGATTGTCATATCTTGATATATTCTGCGAAGAATAGGAACTCGAAAGAAATAAATCCCGCTAGATCATTTATGACAACTAAGAATAGAGGAGGCCCTAGCGCCGAGTCTTGTGCAGCGCCGCACTTCACATCAGATGCATCAGACAGAGATTCCCGGACTCTCACCTGCAATCATAAAGCGAAATCTCGGGGTCATTAGACAGCTTTAGCCATCAACGGTAGACAAGTGCTGATCGATCCAGCAGATGAAATGTCTCACCTCTTTACTGACCGACTACCGCTGTGTGCCTACTCATCCTCATTACTTCGCGCTGGGAAAACTCTTAGTCATCTTCCTACACTTTGCTTATTTCGTAACCAAACCATATTCCGTTGATGTAGTAGCGATATCATCGGCTTTGTCAACATAACCGCGCTACTAAACAAATGGCATACAGCCTGGAAAGTGTCGTGTCCTATGAAAATTATGATATTTTGTGTGCTTTGCTGATAACCATGGACATGAACAAGAGAAAAATAGGCGATTAAGCTTGCACTTAAAAAAGGAAATGTATGATGATCAATGAACTATGAACAATGATTTATCACGGGATAAAAGCAAGTGCTTGACACTTCCCGTAGGATGGTTAGGATGAATATGATGAAATCAAAATATATGTGGGTCATGTACCGAAAGTCTGCTAGGATGAATACATTGATAAATAACATCAGTGTAAACTCAAAAAAATCGAGTCTAAAAGTTCAGAATTGCACTCGGGCGTATTGGTCTTTGATATAAGGCGTGAGAAAAGTAAAATATGGTCCCTCACTTGAGTTCATTTGATACGTAAACGCTGTAGAAAAGCATACTTGGCGTAATGCACCATAGATGAGTTTAAGTAATGAAGTGGTGGGAGCTGAGAGCAACATCTAATCGTTTTTTGAAAACGTTCAAGCTGGGGAAGGATACAACTGAGTCTGGAAGTGCGTTCCACGGTTGACAAACCCGAAGGGAAAGGTACTTACGTCAACACTAGAAGGTTATATTGTTCCTTCAATTTTAAGCAGTTATCCCTGAGCTGCGTATTGCGGCTAAGTTCTAGCCAGTGGCGGCATACGTGTTTGGGGTCATTTAATATCTGCTACGCTACTATGAGAGCGCCGCGCAGTCTTCGATAGCGTCCACTGAAAATTCCCAGCAACTTCAGCCTTCGGTGGTAAGAGTGATAGCGCAGGCCTTTTACATTCTTTGTTTTTCTTGGTTGTGGTGCCTCTAACGCCTCTAGGTCGCTCTTCAACTAAGGGTGTCAAGCTTG